>VZRM01007391.1:50639-122383 GCA_013397955.1 Grantiella picta | reverse complement strand
TCCCCCCCCCCCCCCCCCAAGAACAGAGGGGGAGCCGGGTAGAATGGTGAAACATTCCCTTTGGAAGATTAGGAAAATATCTTAGGAGGCTTCAGGAGGAGTGCTGCAGTGCTCTGTTCATTGCACCCTAAGGAATTTTCTGAGCACAATCCCCTTCAAAGAAAAAAAAACAAACAAGAAAACTAAAGTATTTAAAGCATATAAACCTACAGAGTTTTCTGTGAGCTGCCTAAAGCATTCCCACTCTGCCTTCCTGTGTGTTGTGGCTGAGAGCAGAGCTCTGGTACAATCAGGGCTGATGTAGAGTTTTCTGGTTGACTCCATCTTTGTGTTTGAAGAGCCACTTTAGAGGCAGAACGAACATTTTCCAGTATTAAAGCCCAGCAAGAGCTTATTCCCAATCCCATTCCCCTGGCTGGTGGACAGGGTTGTTTTCTCTGTTTGCCTTGCTACTTGGTGGGGATTAATTCTGCTCCTGGTTAAGGATAAAATTACTTAAATAAGTCTAGAAGAAATATGTATAGAAGAAATAAGTCTAGAAAAGCTAGAGCACCCCTGTTGCTTGCTACAGAGGCACTTCCTGAGGTTCCCAAAGCCTTTCTTGCTGGGCTTGTACGGAATTTTGTTGTTGAAGGAGTTATCTGACTCTGGAGGGCTCTTAGAGCAGTGATGAGTAAAATCTGTTTAGCCCGAGCAGTCAGAGTGGCTTTAGAGGTGTTTGATGGTGCTGAGGAACTGCCACAAGGCTGGAAAGTGGTAAATGGGGCGAAAAAAGGGGAGAGAACCCCCAATTCGCCAGTTCTTCTCCAGTAGCATTTGCTGCAGTGGGGAGCTGAGCAAGCCAGGCAGCATTCTCCATGGATCCCCAAATGGACCATGAGGATTCCCATGGAAAACTGCTGACTTTGACCACTGCGGGTTCATCCAGCCTTCACTGTGAGACACCTAAAATCAGCTTGGCACACCTGAGTTAAACATCCGCTGGCTCAGAGGGCTCTCTGGGGTGACTCTGGGTGGCACATGGGGACATTTGGGGTGTGTCTGTGTTTGGGTCTGGCACAGCTCATGGAGACCAAGGGGCTCTCCATAAATTCCAGAGCTCAAGCTAAGCTCTGAGTGGATTTTGCCAAGCCCACCCATATTTATGCATGAACACACGGTTCAGTTCAGCTACCTTCAGCAGCAATGATTCCATTTGCAATTATATTGATTTTGCATGGCAATGAGCTACCTGCTCTGCACACAGCCCTCCCAGGCCTATTTTTTTCCTGCTGATTGACAGCAAGTGGGGGCTCCTTTCAGGAGCAGGTGAGTGTCAGAGGGGGAAAATGCCAGAAGTCAAATCTCTGGAAAGCCTTTCCCTCGGTTGCCTTGCCAGCCCCAGCAGCCACAGAGGGCGATGAGCCCCGTGTGGTGTCACGGCATTTTTATCCAGCTTTATTCCGGGTTTGCTGTCTCTCGCAGACATTTGTCCTTGCTGAGGCTGCAGCTGTGCACTCCACCGCAGGCATTTTCCCTGCAGGGGAAGGCAGCAGCCCCCAGGAAGGGTGTCCCCCCAGGAAGGGTGACCTCCCTGCCCTGCCCTGGCTCCCTGGCTCTGTCCCCTCTGCCCCGGGAGGTCACTGAGCTTTGCTCCACAGCAATGCCAGTTAAACGCTGCCATCCCCGTGTCACTGCGGTCAGGGACAGCCCTGGGTGTGTGTGCTGCATTTCCACCGTGCGATCAAACAGCAAGGCATGGCTGTGTCCCTTGGGCTGCCAGGGAGGCCCTGGTGGCACTGGTGAGGCTGCAGTCCCAGGGCTCGAGGGGACATTTGGCACAGTCCCTTCATGCCTGCCCACCTACCTTTCACCAGTCACCAGTCACCTCTGTGCCGTGGGACAGAGGGATGGCAGCGCCTTGGAGCAGAGCTGGGAGCAGCTCCCTTCTCCTGACAAGCCCTGGCTCATGTTTTAACTCCACGTTCATTCCTTTCTTCAGGCCAAACCCCCATTCCATGGTTCTTGCAGAACTCTGATATTTCATGGCAGAATAAGGCAGATTCAGATTGGATATTAGGGAGAAATTCCTCCCTGTGAGGGTGGGCAGGCCCTGGCACAGTGTGCCCAGGGAAGCTGAGGGTCTCTGTCCCTGGATCCCTGGCAGTGTCCAAGGTCAGGTTGGACAGGGCTTGGAGCAGCCTGGGACAGTGGAAGGTGTCCCTGCCCACGGCAGGGGTGGCACTGGGTGGGCCTTAAGGTCCATTCCAACTCAAACCATCCTAGAATTTTGTTATAATCTCCTGTAAAAGAAGTTTTAAAAAGCTGAAGGCATATTTTTTTCTGGGCACCCAAACACCTGGACTGATTTTGGGCTGGGAAGGTCACCAAACTCATTAACAGCTCTCCACCTCTGAAAAGGAAACCAAGGCAGAGCCTGCCCCAGTTGTTCTGCCCACTTCAGAAGCTTTGAGAATATCAGTTCAACACAGACTGAAGCAGATAAAAAAGCAGTAGTCCCAGGTTGCCATCAGGTCCCAGATGTGAGGAGCAACTTGTCCACATCCCCAAAGTCCCCACCATGTGCCTAAGAGCTCTCAGAGGTAAACCTTTCACTGCTTTTTGTACCCAGAGCCTTCCGCCTTTCAACTGTGGCTGAGTGGCACAGTGCCCATGCAGTTGCCCAATTTCCCACGGATTGATGGATTGTGGTTTGATGTCCAGGCAGAGCAGCAGCTGTAAGAAGCTGTCAGTCAAGTCCTGCAACTTTTTCCAGGGTAACTGTCTGAGTCTCTCCAGTGCTGTGCTTTTCAGTTCACTCCACATTTAATGAAGTGCTGGCTGCTTTAGAAAGTGCTATCATATCCTAATGCATTCTGCTGCCCCACTCTGTCTTTTGGAGCCACACTTGCACTTTGTTCACCTCATCCTTTGTCTTTGTGCCTGTGAAGTCCTGTCAGTGCAGAGCACAGAGCAGGGCTCTATTCTCCCCAGCCAGCCTGCATTAGAAAATATGGTTATTTAATGATCCTCTCAGCACTGAACAAAAATTTTCATTTTGACTTTTGCTTCAGTTCAGAGCGCTCCACGTTTTTCCAGCTCTTTTGTCAAGTGAACTCCTCAGCACAGCCCTGCTGCACTGACAACCAGAATTCACCCACTGCTCCATTACCATCCCATTCAGCTGCACCCCGACAATGGCTCTCTCCTCGCTGCTGGGAGGACAAACCTTTGGAGAAGGACTGGCATTTGCTTAGCTCCACTCGGGCAGTCAGCTGAGAGAAGAACAGATCAGAGCACACAGGGACAGCTCCCCAGTCCAGCTGAAAACCAGGCAGGTACAATTCAGGGGTGGTCAGAGATTTAGAGCTTCACACTGATCATTACTAGGAAAAAAAGCCACTTCAAGGACTTTAAAAGCACCTAAATTAACTCCTTTCCTTCCACATTTCAACTGCTCCTATCTTTGCTTATTGATCTAAAAAATATTGACTGGATTTCCTTTAAATGCCCTGCTGTTTCAGACTAGTAACCAAGAGCTTGCCCTGGCATTTCCAGCTTGTCCCATCATTCCAGGACTGCCACGCACACCAGCCCAGGGCAAAGTGCTGATGAGGAGGCACAGCAGGACCAGTGTGGGGCAAAGCAGGAGCCACCAGAGCCCTGTGGGGACAAATGAGCCCTGTAGCCCTGCCTCGCTGGGGACAGGCAGGAACAGAAATCTCCCGAGTGGCTGCTGGTTTGTAGGACATGAGGGATGCGATGGCCTCATCACAGGATGCTAGAACATGGAATCAATCTTCACACCTGCAGATTGCTGTAGAAATCACTGCTAGGAATCATTTCCTTTGCTAGCTCCTGTGAAAGGGGCACTGCTCACACTGGAAAAGCGCCCAGGATCAGCATTCCGAGCTCTCTGTCCTGCTGCTGCCTTCGGAGCTGCTCTGGCTCTGCTGCCAGCTCTCCCCAGCCTGCATTTGGAATGCCTGAGCTCTCCTGGTTCTCCCCTGTGTTGCTGTGGCTCTCCCTGCAGCACTGCCAGGAATGAGGATCCCTCAGGGATCACACAGAGCAGGCAGCCCCTCAAAAAGGGCAGGTGCTGCCCGGGAGACAGCTCCTTTGCTATGGGACAGGAAGGAGAAGTTGCCTTTCCTCTCTGGAATCACCACCAACAAACGTGATCAAAAAGCCCCAAAAAATTGACAATACTGTGGTCAGAAGACAAGATTTTCTGCCTCAGAGGGTGGCTCAATATCTGTTTTCTTCCTCAGATTGGTATTTTCTAATACTCATTAGGTCTCTATCACTTGCTCCTTCCCCTCAGTCTCTTTGAACTGCTGGAAGAAAAAAAAAGTGGAAAGGGATGGGAAAGGGAAAGGGAAAGGGAAAGGGAAAGGGAAAGGGAAAGGGAAAGGGAAAGGGGAAGGTCCCATAAAAGGAATTTCCCATTCCATGTTACACAATTTTCAAACGCTTCAACTTTGACTCTTGCAGTACCATAGTTTATAATTTGGGGTTTTTTAGACCAGATGCATTAGTGTGCATTAAATCCTGCAATCCCTTCCAGCCCTTAGGGGATGCTGCAGATGAGGTGCTCTATGGCAGGGGGGACTGAAGCTGTGGGGAAGGAAGACAAGCTAAACAGTTGGGATTAAAATGCCCATATCTTGGGGTCCTGCTCCTCTCTGGGACGTTAATTCCTTTCCAGAGCACGGATTAAGGAGCAAAGCCTTTCCCACCTTCAGAGGTTGGTTGTGTTTGCAGCATTAAAGACCCCAAAAAGCAGGGCAGTGCAGGGCAAACTGCAGCGAGGAGCAAAGGCACAGGACACAGACTCAAAAAACCACCTCAGCACCAGAAAGCAGAGGAATATTTCCGTGCCTTTTCACTCTGACTGGATTTGACAGCCTCATCTCCTCCTCATGTCACAGGGAATCACAGTCTCCCTTTCCCGTGGCGCAGTGTGGGAGAGAGAGAGCCCTGCATGTGTTTTGCATGTTTTGCTTCAGAGCAGAGCAGAGTTAACATTCACAGGCTCTGCCTGCCAGGGGCTGCCTAGAGCACCAAAACTGCCTGCTAAGTCCCCTCCCAATTAAAAAAAAAAATGGGGAGGTTTTACTATTCCCGTGTTCCTTTGCCTTTCTGCTTGACTGAGCATTACCGGCTGCTGTCTCTCTGTCAGTCACATTTCATCTTCTCCCTTTGCCTGCAGCCCTTTTGGTCTGGGATTGATTTTCTCACCACTCGGAGCAGAAACTGTGAGATGTGTACATGTGAGCATCTCTCAGAGCTCTGTGCAGCCGTGGCAGAGGGCTGCATCCTCCATGCAGCTGCTGGATGTCTTTATTTCCCTCTGGAAGGCGAAGGGAGTCGCACACACTCAGCAATTGTAGTGAATGCTGAGAACTTTGCATTCCCAAATCCATTTTTGCTGCTTCTGGCTACTGTTTGCATGAAGGTCTGTGTATAAATCCATGTCAATGTGGGCAGGCCTGTGTGCATCTGCATGTAGAGATGTACATGTTTTCTGTCTGGAAAATTCTGCCTGATAAATAAATTTGTCTCTCAGCCATGGGAAAATAATACATTAAGAGCCCTCAGTGCTTCAAACAAAACTTACCAAAACTGCATTCCACTCATATTTTGTTTAGTTTATTTTCTAAATAACTAAAATAGCCTCTGATTCAATGTGTGATGTGACTAGAATGGCTGGTTTTGACAGGGAAGCTGTGGGATTTTTGGTGGTTTGGTGATGGGAAGCAGAAGCCAGAGGTTAAAGGGCAGGAATGGCCCTAATATCCCTTCTTGAACTGAATTAAAGTCATCCTTACAGCTATAGTGGGGTTGCATCCACCTCTGCACAGAGAAATAGGAATTTATTCCCAGAGAATTCTTCAAAGAATTAGATCCAAGACAGAGGGAGGATTTGGGGCTCATGTCCACTTCAAAGCTTGGTGACTTCGTCAACTATTTAACGTGCAGGAAAAGGGAGAGCAATTTTTCCTCTGAATCCCTACCTTCTCCCAGCAGTATTTACAAGCCCTATTAATGCAGAGTGCCATATAAAACAGTGGCTCTGCGAGGAATTAATACAATAAATACAATCCAAAGGGTCCAGAGACAGGCAGAAATTCAGATTACAGTGACTAGGGCACGTGTAGGACATTCCTTTATGGAGAAAGTGCCCTCAGGGTGATGTTTTGAGCTTTGGGCTCAGTCAAGATCCAGAAAAGAGAGAAAACCAAGCAAGGAGCACATCTTTCCTGTGTGTCCAACATGAGGAATAGTGAGAAAATAAAAGGCAAGAGGAATCTTTTTACTTTTTGCCCCAAATACAGCGATTTTTTGCACTCAGTGACACAGGGAATCTCACACAGGGCTGGTGGTTCTGCCCTGAGCCCTCCAGATCTGTCTCATCCTTGTGCCAGGAGCAGAACAATCTCATTGTGGCTCAGTGCTCAGCCAGAGCTCCCAGCTCTGTGACAGTGACAGTGCAGGAACAGCCCCTGGCTACACTGGGTGTGGGTGTAAAACAGATTTTGTGTGTGTAAAACAGATATTGTGTATGTAAAACAGATTTTGTGTGTGTAAAACAGATTTTGTGTGTGTAAAATACAGATTTTGTGCGTGTAAAACAGATTTTGTGCATGTAAAATACAGGTTTTGTCATGTACAACACAAGTTTTGTGTGTGTAGAACACAGAAATACACGGAGAGACTCCAAAATCCCACCTTTTGTGGGATGGGGTGAGAAGAGCAACACGAGCATCTCTCATGAGCTTGGAAGGGTTGGGGTTGCTCTCCCCAGCAGGGAATTTGGCTGTGTTTGGCTGCAGACTCCTCCCCCTTTTTAGGCTAATTTCCCATTTTCTGGTCCTGGATCCATCACAGGACATGGAGCAGCATCCTTGGAGTGCTGTGTGGAGCCTTTTCCCAGGAATGGTTTCTCTGGGCAGCTGGAGATCTCAGCGAGCAGATCAGTTTTGCTCGTTGACTTCTCAGCAGCCCTAGCAAGCCAAAATCAAAATATCACTAAATGTGTGGGATAAAATGGACAAAATGGATTTTCCCTCAAATTCATGTCCTTTTCTTCAGTTCTGTGTGTGGCTTATTCATTTTTTTTTCCCTGCTGTGGGAATTTGGTCACTCTGAGGACATCTTCTTCCCCCACTAAGATAGATTTTTCTAGAATCAAATACGTTCACTGAAGTGGATATTATGTCCTAATCATCATTTTTACTCACAGTTATTTTGCTTACAGAAATTTTATGTGAATGACCTGTGGAAAGAATTTGAGAATAACACCTCTGATAAAAAACAATAAAATTGAAATATTGCAGATAAGAATGTCTGCATGCTTCTAGCAAGTGCTTCTGTGCATGAATTTCATTCAAAAAGTAGCATAGATATTTATATTTCCTCTTTTACTCCAAAACTTTTGAGGTTTTCTAATGCCCAGGTAGATCAGCATTAGTCCTGATGAATTTTAAAATATTCTTCCCCACTTGTTACCATGCAAAGCTAAAGCCAAAACCCATTTTTATTTCTGAGGGATGGTGCTGTCTCGTGCTCTTTGAATATTTTAAAACACCAAATAGATTTTTAAATATTGTCATAGCACAGGAATTTTCGTCCCATAGAGTGTTTAGGAATACTAGAAAGTCTCATCCCTTAGAAACACAGAGTTTAGGGGTTCCCATAGGGCTTTTCCCATTTCAAGGAGGCTTTCTTTGTGAGGAATAAATGGGCATTTCCGGGCAGGTTTGCATTGGGTTTAGTAGAAATGAGTCAGGAGGACATGCACTGGCTCNGGTTCTTAGGAATCCCAGATGTGATGACACTAATAATAATAATAATGAAAAAAATCCCAACAAAACAACAACAACAACAACAAAAAAAACCCATCCAACCTTTCCAACAAATCAATAAAAAAGAAAACCCCAAAACAATAAAAACTACAAAACAAACAAACAAAAAAATCCAGCCAACCAACCAATACCTACAAACATCAACAACAACAAACAACAAGAGAAACAAACAATCAAAAAACAAACAAAAACAAACCAATAAGGCAAACAAACAAAACCAAAAAAAACCCAAAAAACCCAAAAAACCCAAAAAACCCAAAAAACCCAAAAAACCAAATACAAAGACCACTAAAACAGAGGCATGGCAATAATAATAAAGCACCCTGGTATTTTACCTGCCTGTGCGATTTCCATGGCTCCTCCTCTCATGGAACAGGGGCCATTTATCCCAAAATCCTGCCTTTTGCAGCTCTGTGCTCCCATGGTTTGTTCAGCATCTCAATTTGCTCAGCAGAACCTTCTCCAAAACTCTGACCCCTGGGATGGTTTTCTGCTTTCTCTCCCTCCAACTGTACAAGGATCACAGTAACCTGGGTGGGATTCCTGGGCTCTTCCACACCCAGCAGTTCTTCCAGGATTTGTTTCCTCAGAACAAATAAATATTTGAAGTTTTTGAGGGCCGGGGAATCATCTGTTTGTTTTTTTGTTTCCACAGGAAAAACAATGAAACAGGAAAAAGGGATGGAGTTAATAAAGGAAAAGAGCCATCTGAAAGAGTGTTATACCAAATTTAAAAATACCGAATTTGAAAACACCGAATTTGAAAATACCAAATTTGAAACTGCTGCTGAGGTTTATACAGCAAATAAAAGTGTGTTATACCAAATTTGAAAATACCAAATTCAAAACTGCTGCTGAGGCTTATAAGAGTAAATAAAAGAGTGTTATACTGTATTTGAAAATACTAAATTTGAAACTGCTGCTGAGGTTTATACAGCAAATAAAAGTGTGTTATACCAAATTTGAAAATACCAAAATTGAAACTGCTGCTGAGGCTTCTAGAGCAACTAAAAGAGGGTTACACTGAATTTAAAAATAGCAAATTTGAAACTGCTGCTGAGGCCTATAGAGCAAATAAAAGAGTGTTATACCAAATTTGAAAATACCAAATTCGAAACTGCTGTTCAGGCTTCTAAAGCTAATTAAAGACTGTTATACCGAACTTGAAAATACCGAATTTGAAACTACCGAATTTCAAACCGCTGCTAATGCTTCTAGAGCAAATAAAAGAATGTTACAGCAAGTTTGAAAACACCAAATTGGAAAGGCTTACGGAGCAGCTCCCAAAGCGTTCAGTGAGCAGAGCTGGCTCGGAGAGCAGCATCCTTTGCTGGTGCTGGCTGGCTGGTGTGCCGCAGCCATCCCCATGCCCCACCAGGGCTGGGGGCAGTGTGGCTCCCCAGAGAGAGCTGCAGGGTGTCTGCACGGAGAGTCCCTGGGGAGCCAGCAGCGAGGAGAACCAGGAATGGTGATTGACTCACGGAGCCAGCCGAGCGGAAAGCTGCAGCTCCCTGAATGGCTCATTAACCCCAACCATATTAAGCTGCTAGCGCTGGTTAAAGTCACATGCAGGAGTGAGTGGCACTAAAGGAGCATCGACTGCCACATCCACCCCACACTCACTCCCTCGGTGCCTCAGCAGTGAGCAGGGGCTGCCTGGGAGAACCCCCTTGGGAAAGGGGAGAAACTCAATTCCCTTTCCCCTCTGCAAAGTGGGGCCATCGGGTTAGTATTTCTGTATCAGATAGTGAACCAGGAGGCTTTCTTTGTGAGGAATAAATGGGCATTTCCAGGCAGGTTGGCATTGGGTTTAGTAGAAATGAGTCAGGAGGACATGAATTGGCTCCTAGACTCTGTTAGTCTGCTGAAATTCAGTTTCCATTGATTCTGAAGCAATCCTGGGTGATCCTTCCCATGGAGATTCCTACAATTATTCACATCAATCCCTCATTTCTCTCAGCAGTTGCACCTTGCATTCTTTTTGCTGCATCCTTGTGGAAGAAATGCCTTTGGATGGAGTGAAAACTGAGCTCCCGTGGCAGACATGAGGTTTGTCCCAGCGCTGGTTGGCTCATGGGTAGTTCTTAGGAATCCCAGATGGGATGACACTAGAGTGGTATCCTGTAAGTCCCAGAGATCAGCCGCCTGTGCCACACAGGAGCACCTCCACCCCAACACACGACTCTTTCAATATTTTAAAATATCAAATCTATTCGGAAATATTGTGATAGAACAGGAATTTTTGTTCTGCAGTGCATTTAGGAATACTAGCAAATCTCATCCCTTAGAAACACAGAGTTTAGGGGCTCCCACAGGGCTCTTCCCATTTCAAGGCAGAACCGCTATACCACAAATATTCAATTTTTTTTTTTTTTTGCCCCCCTTGAAATTTTATCTCCCTTTTTTAGGGGGATCAATCACAAGATTGATGTCTTTGGGCCGGGTCTAGACAGGGTCTAATCCAGCCCTCACCCAGGGCTGGAATTAGGAACCTGTGACACTCTCTCAGGGCATTTCTGTGGCTGGCTGTGGCCAGAGCAGCCAGAATTGCTGTTTAGCTGCATTGAGCAGTGATTATTGCAGTTGCTCTCTGTCTGTGCTGGCAGATACAAAGCATTGCTCAGGGCACAGCGCCGCCTCAGCTGCAATTATTTCTTTACCAATCCCGTTTGCAGCTGAGTTGAAACAAGAGTTGACAAGTGGGAGATACTTTCGGTACATAATTGAGCTGAAATGCAGTTGAAAATAAATTGTCCTAGAACGCCTCTTGGAGCAGCTTCTGGAGTTGTTTTGTGGGCTGTTTCTCCACAGACCTGGCTCTTTGGGACAATGGATTTTCTTTATTTATTTCAAGAACCTTTGTCTTCTGTGCCTTTGGAAAAATATTGCTTCTGTGTCTTGAGGGAAATAGAAAATCATTTTGTTTGCCCTCTTTTTGCTTCTCTTTTACCTCAGCTTTTGGGTTTTTTTTTTTGTTTGTTTGTTTTCTTGGTTTTTGTGGGTTTTTTAAATGGGGGGTTTTTGTGGGGGGGGTTTGTGTATTTTTTGGTTGGTTGTTTGGTTTTTTTGCGTGTTTTTTTTGTTTGGTTGGTTTGAGTTTTTTTTTAATTTTGTGGGGAAAACCCAACCACAACCACAATTCCTTCTTCAGCTGTACTGGTTCAGTGTGCACAGAACGAGGCGTGAGAGTCCAATCAGTGCTGACAGAAAATTCACACCTGGAATTCCTTCCTTTCCCACCAAGCAGCAATTTGCTCTGTTCTTTTTGTTCCTCCTGCTCAGAGCCTCTTTGCTTCCTTGTTTAGCATTCCCAGCTACCTGAGGCTGAGCAGTTTGCTTGCCGTGCTCAAATCAAATTTACAGCCACACGTGCTTGTAGTTAGCAGAACTGCAGGCAGAATTCTGCTATCCTTTCCTGACATGTTATGCTGCTTACATGAGCAAAATCCCTGCTGTCACAGCATCACTCATTCTTTCTCATACTGATTATTGCCCCCCTTTTTGTCTCCTACTCTCTCTGCTGAATAAAGCAGCTCTTGCCCACCAGCAGAGCGCATTTGAATGGGGAGGATCTGGGGTTTGTTCACATTTCCAGCTGCAATAAATACAAACAGGTAGGTTGTTAGCTGCCTGGAAAAGGCTGTGGTTCGTTCTGCACCGTGTCCTGGTTAGCAGGACTGTGCTCACTGCAGTTTCCAGGTGCTGCACATTCTCAGGAATATCATCCTCGAGGTAAATCCGTGGAGGTTCTCAATGTTTTTTAACCATAATTCCTTGGCCTGTGAGCCAGTGAAGGTGCAGGTTGAACCCCCAGGCTGTGGGGGAAAGAAATTGCAGGTTCCCTTGGTTAATGGCTGCTGGGAGATGAGCTCCCCCTGTGTCAGTCATCAAAGCACATTGAGCGAGACGCGAAGGCGAAGGGAGGAACAAAAGCAACATCTGTACCTAATTACTCCCTGCTAGCAGAAGAGTTAAAGAGCCCGAGAGCACAGGAACAGCAGATCTGCTGCAGGAGGAGCTGTCTGTCCCTGTTTGCCCTGCACAAGGCGGTTCGGGGCACCGTGGGGTTGGTGCTGCTCCTCAGCAGAGAATGGGAAATGTAACATGGCTTTCAGTCGCTCTGTGCCTCTGTGTGGGGACATCCTACAGCCTCCAGGAGCAGGGTCCTCTCAGCAAGGAGGGGTCACAGGTGCTTTTGGCACCTTTTCAGGCTGTCCTCCAGCAGGGCTTTGCTCCCTGCCTGCTCCAGGGATGCCTCTGGAGCGGAAGGGTGTAACTCTCAGGGATTGATTTCCCCTCTCTCTCCCCATCTGTTGTGTTCCTTGCAGTGAGGTGTTTTTTTAGGGCACACATGATTTCTACAATGGTATGGCGAAGATGATTTATTGCAACAATCCAGGCTCTTAAGCTGTTATTTTGTTATGAGTTTCCATACTTGTGAGGCTCAACAAATGTGCTTAACCAACTACCATAGACCAGGATAGGAACAGCATCAGGTGTGACCAACCACAGCCCCACAGTGTGAGCATTTATTAGTTCTAATCATTGTTTTACAATTCTGTAACTTGTTTTTCACCTCTAGTTTAGCTGAGTCCTTCCCAGAAAGCTTTTCTAGGTAGCCAAAGTAACAGAAGTGAGCAGGGATTTCACAAGGGCAGCAAGGCACTCCCTTTGCAAGGCTTTTCTGCTCCACAACACTTCCAGTACAGAAGATCATGCAAGACACTCTCCTGCACCACCCAACTCCCACATCCCAACTGCATTCCCTGGAAAACCCAATTCCCAATAATATTGCACACCTGTACACCCCGAGGGCCCAACGTGACCTCCCTGGTCATACATGAGATGTGGGAGGAATGGAAGCTGCAAATCACCTGTGGCTCGGGGTGAGATGTGTTCAGGGCTGAGGAGAACGGGGGATGAGCGCCGTGCAAGGATTTGGGAAGGAAATGTCATCAAGCCACATTCACAGGCAAAATACAAAAAAAAAAAAAAAAAAAAAAAAAAAAAAAAAAAAANAAAAAAAAAGAATTAAAAAAAGGAGAAAAGACTACTGAGCATTGCTGATGGCAGATGCCAGTTGAGCAGGATGCAAATTGCAATCAGCCCCTTACAAAAATAACTGGAACAGACTTTGTCTTCTATTTGGAGAATTATCTTTTTGCATTTGCTGCTAGCTTTTATTTTTTTCTTTTCCCTCCTTCCTAGGAGATTTTTTTTTTCAAATTTATTTTCTTCCCAGGATTTCAGGATGATCCATGCTTTCACAGGTCAATTAATAGAAGAATGCAGGCAAAAGTGCAACTGTGGTGACTTTTCCCACTCTTTATATTCACTGCAGAGGGAAAGAAGCAAGTTCCCTTTCTCTCAGCCCCTGATCTGAGCCGATAAATGAGTTTAGAAGCACTGAACAAACCCCCAACAGGTGGACATGGAAAGTGTAATGCTTCCAACAGAAAAGCAGAATTTGAACCTCAGGTCCCATCGCTTTAAAAGGGGAAAAAGAGGAATTTTTGACTTTAACTGTTTAAATCTTATATTTTTATATGTAGAAATGTCTGCAATTTCCTGACTTGCAAATGCAGCTTATTTCTTTCTCCCCAAGGATTAATTCAGAGGGTGAACAGGCCTGGTAGACTTCTAATTTCAACTATTTCGAACATGGTGATTTGCTCTTAAAGCATCCTCCAAAGGCACATTGCCAGGAAATCTCCTCCAGGTCCCAGGTTGGAGCTGATTTGCAGGGGAATTATGGCTATTTCAGGGATCTATTAGCGAAACCAGCAGGGTCTTTCAGCCACAAATGTTGGCAGAACCCATCAGGGCTCACCCAGCTGCCAATCGAATATCATCATTTCATTTATCACCATCAGTGGAACGGGATTCTGTCGAAGCTGAAGAGTTTCATTTGGACGTTTTCTTTTCAAAAGATTTAATTAGAAGCTTGAGTTAGATTTGTAAAGGGTGGTAAAAAAAAAAAAACCAAAACAAACCTCCAAAAAAAAAAACCCAAAAACAAAAAAAAAAAAAAAAAAAACCCAACCAAAAAAAAAAAAAACCAAAAAAAGCCCACAAAACCCCAAAAATAAACCAAAAAAACAAACAAAATGACCTGTCCAAAACTACATAGGTCAATTTAACCTAAGTATAGGTGATGTAAATGGATGGCAACCAATAGCAAATTATGCTGAGTGAAAGCAACTATTTAGGGGAGGGGGAGGCAGAGCAAAGAGAAACTGAAAATCAAATTGCCTCCCCAGCTCCTGTCACACTGAGGCTTCCTGCCAGCCCCTGAACTCTCCATAATAAACCCATAATACATTTTTGTGAGTTCTATTTCTTCATTCCCTCTCGAATTACATTGCTTAGATGGTGGCTTTTTATTGAGTAGTTTTTTTTTTATTTTAATTAGCCATGATGCTAAGAGCACAGATTGCATTCGCTTTAAATAGGAGCCACTAACTTCTTGGGCTTTCTAGGAAAACTTCCTGCAACAGAACTTCTAAATTGGCATAAAAATGGAAGGGTTTTGCATTTTCTCCTAATGGGATGTGCAGTTGGCTTGGAAGATGAGCATGCCAGGAGGAATGCAGGAGGAATGACAGGCTGATGTTTGTACAGATCTTCCCATCTGATCCTGGTGCCTCCTGCAGCATCCCCGGCTCCCAGCAAACCTGGCAGGATTTGTGGATCACCTTCACATCTGTGCAGGGACAGCAAAAAGCTCAGTGCCTTGGCTGGCAATCTGTGCCCAGCGGAAATAGGGACTGGAAAGACTGAACCCTGCAAACTTTATTTATTAGGTGAGGAATTCCAACTGGTCTGGAGCCTCATTTCATGCCTTGCTGCCTTAATCCTGAAATGAGCCTTTTTGGAGAGATGGGAGAAGCAGAAATCCTCCAGGGGAAGGGGATCTCAGGATCCTTTCCCTTTCCCTTTCCCTTTCCCTTCCTCTTCCTCTTCCTCTTCCTGTTCCCCTTCCCCTTTCCCATCCCTCTGCAGCCATTTTGGGACCATCCTTGGTTTGCACTCCAGTTTTCCAGCAGGGAATGGTTTCTCTCTCTTGGCTCCTGGTTTTGCTGTGCTCGTGCACAGTTTGTTTCCAAATGGAGCTCACGGCACGGAATTAAAACCCAGTGTGTTTGGAATGTAGGGCAGAATGGTAATTTAAAGGCGAGAAAAGGTCTGGAAAGCCTGTAAGGGAATATCAGAGAGGAGAAGTGGTTTCCATGACAACAAATCCACCAAAAATCTTTGCATTCATATTGATTCTAGTGATGGATGAGTCAATTTGGGGGCAGGGAAGAGGAGGGTAAAAAAAAAAAAAGAGGGAGAAAATTATTTAACCCTGATGAAGAATGCAAAATAAAATAAAATAGAGAAGTTTTTCTTGCTGAAGTCCTTGAAAGGAGAGAATGCCCTGCACAAAATTGAATGAAATTCCAGGGGACGAGGGGGAATTGTGTCCGCTGGGGGTGGCAGATCCCAGCACAGACCATCAGCACCCATGGGTGCTCCTGCTGCTCTGGCTCTGCTCTGAGGGGCTCCAGGAGATAACACTCACCTGCTTCTGCAGCTTTTCCACTCCTGAGCCCTGGTGGCACTGGAAATTACAGATTTCCACACACTTGGCTGCTGTTTAAAATCTTCCCAACACTTGCTTTTTTCCAAAGTGCGCTGCTCCGAGGCTCGGTTGTGTCCATAAGGAGAACGAAACAAAGAGGAATGGATCCATAGGTCTCAAGCCTTCAGTCAGGAACATCTCAAGAAAAAGCATTTAGTGCTGTTGGATCCCACATGGATCCCACAGGCATTCGGATAACCCACATTTCCTGCAGCCCCTGACACCCTGACTCTCCCTGATGCCAAAACCCATCCTTGGGTGATGATCATTGACTCCTCAACATTTTACATCCTGTCACTGCCTCAAACTCCTTTAGTGAAAGGGCCACGTTATCCTTTTCATGTGTTAAATGCAGCTGGAGTGAAACCTTCCTGCCTGGATTATCATTGCCAGCCTGTGCAGGACAGGCAGGAAGAGTTTATTCTGCTGCAGCTGGAAGAAAAGCAGAAAATTGCACTGCAGTTGCTCCAGAAGCCTGCAAAAGCCCAGTGCAGCCATGCAGCGTGCAGCAGAGCTCTGACATCTCCTAGAGCAGAAATCAGCCCCAAAGTCTGATCTAACTTTGTTAGGAGAAGCCTGAAAGGTCTGGTGACCCAAGCCCCCTTTCCTTGTTAATGCATGACCTCATTGTCTTGAGGTGTTTAATTCTCAAGGTGAAATCATCTCCATTCTTGAACAAATAATGACCCGAGTCACCGATATGGCTGATTTTAAAGTCATTGCTTCTACATGCTGGGAAAAAATAAGAGGTCGTTGAAGGTCTTTAATGTGGCATTTACAATTTTTTTTCCATAACAGAGAATCACAGAATATTCTGATCATCAAGTCCAACTCTTAAAAAATGGTCCACACAGGAATGAAATCCTCAGGCTGGATTAATCCTGGTTGTTGTGTAATGAAAATGTGGAATATTGTGAACAGGCAGCTCTTTGGGTTCTCACACTCTTCCCCTCACTGCTTAAGGTGTGCTCAGGTTTTGTGTCTGATTCTTACCCTGTGCACATCTGTAGCTTGAGGTAAGAAGTGACTGAAAACTGGAATTAATTTGCCCAGGATGAAACTCGTGTATTAATGGAGTCATCAACTAAAAATGTGTGACAATGGTAAAAAACATGGCTTGGCTTCCATGCGAGAATAAGTCATAGACTAGGCTTGGAAAATCTTGGAAAAAAGACAAAAGTATGGCAGAGCAATAAAATTAGATTTCAAACTAGAATATGTTTTCAGAGGCTGTTTGGAAGGCTCTTCCAAATCTTCAGACAGTCTCTGGGGAGTCACTAAAGGAATTTCACACCTGTGATGAGAATGGAAAAGAAACAGAGCAGGTGGATGAGGGGACTGAACAGCCCAGTGACAAGTCAGTGTCAGTGCCACCACTGAGCTAATTTTTAGGAGGAAAATCTCCTCTGGACAGGGAGCGAGAGCTGGACTGGCAAAGCAAGTCCTGGGACAAGAGAAGAATTCAAGCCCTGGACACCCAGTGCCTGAATAAAGTTGTGACTATTTTTTGGTACTGTTTCTCTGCACACAGAGACACATTTTCACCTTTAAGCAACAATAGCTCAGAAAGCCTAGACGGAGCCCAGAGCTCCTCTGCTGTAACTTGACAGAGTTTCCTTGAAGGTGAATTTAACTAGGGGAGAACCTAACCCAGTCGTTAGCAGTGCTTTGATATTCACAAATTATGCCCTTGAAATGGGTATTATAAAAATCCCAGCTATCCCTCAGGGAAGCAAACACGGGAAGGAATTCTCCAGTGCTGAAGAGCTTCAGCCCAGTGTGGAACCCAGCACTGAACTGGTGCTGAGCTCCCTCAGAGGAGCTCCGCAGAAAAATGGCAATTTTGTCTCCAAAGTAATGATTTAGCAGGTTGTTTTCTACCAGCTGCCTCCAGAAAGCGATCCCTATTTGTGGTGTGTTCTGTTCATTTATTCATCTGCAAATGAGAGATGGGAGGGCTAAAGATAGGCAATGTGGGAAAGATGTGGCCCTGGGGAGTTGTGTCCTCACAAAGACAATACAGCTGTGTCCCTCACCAGGGCTCTGGGAAACGGCAGCTGGGGGGAAAGGGGAGGTAAAATAAGACAGAAATATAAACAGGATAATTTTAGACAGCCTTAAACTGGGGGAAAACAGCCAGCAGAACCAGGAGGAATTCATACTCTTCACCAGTCCTGGAATTAAGTAAGAGATGAGTGGGAATTGTCTCTTTGTGGACAATCCCAAAGCTCTCACAGGTGTGTTCTCACTTTTCCTTGCCAGCTCACTCCAGGGATAGCAGTCCCAGGAACACCATGGAGAGCCTGAAAGTCATAAAAACCTTCCTGAAAACATGTAAAATACCTAAATAAAGGTACAGCTATGCCAAAAATACGCATTAGGAGTCCAATTGTTATATTTATAGATATAATGCTGACTGACCCTGTAATACTAATGGTAAAATCTGAGATTTAAATTACTAAATTCCACTTCAAAAGAGAAAATAATTAGCCTTGAGGAACTTTGTGTGTTTATAATTTAATGTAGATATAAAGTTCCCAACAGACCTGTTTGGGGCAGTATTTAGTAACCTTTACTATTCTGCACAAAATATGGCAATATGGACACTGTGCAAAGCACACAGTAAATCCCAAATATAAACACAATGCTGAGCCCAACCTAATTAAAGCCAACCAGGTATTAAATCACGTTTTTTCCAAGCTAAGTGCCAGTGGATTTTGGGAGTTTGCATTTGGGTAATGTTAAGTGGATTTTAGCCCTCTGTGTTTATTGTTTGTTATTTCAATGCAGCAACATCTGGCTGAGCCAGGCTTAGCTGGGATGTGCACAGAAATAACCACATGTTAAACACAGGGTGCTGGGAGTTGTTCCCAAATAGTCAGTCCTGAAGCCAGCAGGAATCTTAGGGAATGACACCAGGGTTATGAAAAACAGGAGGAAGAAGCCTGAACACCCTGCATGACCAAAAGGGAATGTGCTGCGTGTAAAAAAATCCCATTTTTGATATCTAAAATAGCATTTTTAAGTGGGAAACAAAGCCCTGAATGTTGGTAGTGATAATGAGGAGGATAATACTTTGAAAAGCTCTGTATAGAAACGCTTGGCATTTCCTTTTTAAAGGGTTTATGTGAGGTTATTTATTTTATTTAACCCCATTGGCACATTTCAGAATCCCCCAGCAGGTGATGTGTGCCCATCCATGATTCCCAGGAGGCTATTTGGAGCAGAGTGCAATGCCAGCATGGATGAAGGCTGGATCAGCAGAGAGGATGATGGATTTGGGAAACACCTGAGCAGCATTTCAGCGATTTTAACCTGCATTTGAATTCCTGACAGTGAAGGAAGAGGGAATACCAAACCATGGGAGTGCCAAAATCCAAATGTGGGAACAAAATCAGGGCTGCTTGCAAGCAAATCACTGTTTCAGTGCTTTTTGCCATGAAAACAATGCTGTGCCCAAGCCCCAGTCCTGAGCCCCACAGGAGGGGCTGGAATTGGTGGGAATTGGTGCCTTCTGTGCCCCCCAAGGGACCCCGAGTGACACAAAGCCAAACCCTGGCAGAGCATCCGACTGCAAAGGCTTTCCAGATGGGAATTTAAATGCTACATTTCCCCTCGTGGTGTGGAGCAGGTTCCTTTATCCCTCATTTGTTTGCCATCTGTCATTATTGCCGGAAAAAACTGTGTCTAACTCGTCACCTACAAACCCGGAAAAGATTCCACCTCAGATCACCAGGAGATGGAATTTCAGGATGATGATAAATTATAATGATGCAGTTAGGGGAAATTTGGGTTTTTCTGTTGTTGTTTCGGTTTGTAAAGTCAGGGCTAACACTCCAGCATTGATTTGTTCTGTTTTGTTGGGATTTTTCTGTTTGTTTCTGCACACACAACTGAGTGGGTGCATCTGTCTGGTAAATCTGTGATCTGAGCAGATCATAACCAACAGGCACAAAAATGGACTGAGAATATGATGTATTCTCAACTGCATTTGTGGTTTAATTTCCCTGCAAATTTAGCAGTGAAATTCTGCACATGAAACCTTGGCTGGGGGGGAAAAGGGCAGCTATTTATCTGCCAAAGAATAAAGAGTTGCTCTTTGCTCACCTTAATTTCTTTAGGGAGGGAAAATATGGTGACTTTTCCGATGAGAAAAAGAATGGCAAAAGCCAAAAACCCAGTATAACATATATGAGGTGAAATACAACACAACTTCTGGGTTTAGCTATTTCCTACCAACAAAACGAAATACAGAAAACCTCGAAAGTTATTTGCTATTTTGAAAATTTAGTTAAATAACATAAGCATTCTTTCAGTACCCCTGTTTTGCTATGGAAAAGCAATGGAAGAGTCTAGTTTTTCAGACACCAATGTCAGGATCTCTTTTCACATTTTTCATTCCACCAATCAAATGTGGGAATCCTGTTGGATTGAATTATGCTCTGGCCAGAAAATTCTATTAAATTTATAGGACCAGAGGGTCTATTATGAGAATCTCCTGGGGACTTTTAGATTTCATGGATTTGATCCTTGCTATTTCTTGGTCGGCTGGGTTTAAAAAGAAAATAAATTCCCTACCGGTCCATGATCAAACTGTTGAAGTCACAAGGTAACTCTGGTTCTTCCTGACACACAGGAAAATGTTTGGGCTTTTTTTTCAGCCACTTGAGTGTGTTCACAGAGAGTAAATCTGAGTTACCAGGAGCAATATTTGATAGCAATGCCCTGTGCTGGGCAATGGGGAGGCTCCACCCCAAACCCTGGGGACAGTTTTGGGTTTGTCAAGACAAACTGGACATGGAGAGGCTGGAGATGTCCAGGAAGAGAGCAGAGCTGGGAAGGTCTGGAGCACCAGGAGAGGCTGAGGGAGCTGGGAAAGAGCTCAGCCTGGAGAAAAGGGGGATCAGGGGATCTCGTGGCTCTGCACAACTCCTGACAGGAGGGGACAGCCAGGAGGTCAGGCTGTGCTACTGGGGAACAGGAAAGGAATAAGAAAAAACTGCCTCAAGGGGCCCCAGGGAAGACTTAAATTGGGTATTTTGAAGAATTTCTTCACAGAAAGGGTTGTCAAGCACTGGAAGAGGCTGCCCAGGGCAGTGGTTGAGTCACCATCCCTGGAGGGATTTAAAAGATGTGGCACTTGGGGACAGGGGTTCGTGGACTTGGCACTGCTGGGTTAACATTTGGGCACGATGATCCTAAAGAGTCTTTTCCACCCCAAATGACTCCGTGATTCTAATTGGGAGAGTACAGCGCGAGTGACAAAACGGAATTCAGAACCATTCACGAGATGCAGCTGTAGGGGGGGAGAAAAAGGGAGGAAAAGAAAGAACCATGAGATTTCATCAGCTGCATTTGTGAGGAACACGCGGAGCGGTTTGTGCTCTGAAGGGATGTGGATCTGCAGAGCTCCAGGGCTGTGTGCTCAGAGCAGCTCTGCTCTGTCTGCCCTGCCTGCTCTGCCTCCTCTCTCCCATCCCCATCTGGGACTATTCCACTGCCCAACCCCCAAATTTCTGCCCTGTGATTGGAATGGGGTCATTTCCCCTGAACTGGAAACCCTGTGGGATCTCCCAGTCCCACAAGCAGCTCCTGCTGTTCACACTGAGGGCAGGCAATGGTGGGGTTGGCATCATAATCTGACTTTTGTGCTCTCTGAACTCATCAGGCTCCACTCTGTGCCAGTGCTGAGGGAACAGAAATTTGGTGATTCCAGGGGAATTCGTGGGCAGGAGGAAGTTGGTGCCTTCATGGCCAATCCTCTGCATCACACCATGTCAGCAAAGAGGACAACGCAACCCCACCGATCCAAAATCCACATCTCCTCACTTAACAAAGCTGCTTTGCTTGCCTTTCTCTTCTTTGATTCATTTATTTTGACACTCTGATGGTTCAAAAGGAAAGGAGGGAAGGCTTCTGGTTCGTGTATGGAAATCAGTCTTTCCCTGAGCCTTTGGATCCTGGCAGATTTATCTGGGCTGTGCTAGAGCAGGGCCCAGGAACATCCGGGGGATGCTTCTCCTCCCATGAAGATGCTTAAAATTCTACAAGTCCAACTCCTCTGAAGAAAATCTCTTTCCAGGATTCTGGTCTTTGGGTTTTCAATGACTTGATGAGTTCAGCCTGTGCAAATTTATGGAATTGATGACTCCTTCAGCTGAATTTTCTGTGCAACTTAAAAATCCTGACGTAGATCTAAAATGAAGAGGTATTTTAAAATATTAAGTAAAGGTTCTTCACATTTTATATTATTTTTAAGTATTTTAAAAGCAAATATTTAGAAATAATAAATATTTATATATTTTTNNAAATATTTAGAAATGATAAATATTTATATATTTTTTAAATATTAAAAAGAACATAACAAGAAAGAATTTATATTAGATTTGCTGGAGAACTCCTGTAAGCATATGCTGATTGTGCCATTCCTATCAAAGCAGAACTCTAATGTCAGCTGAGGTCCCTGGAAAAAGAGAAATGGCTGTGAGGATAAGGATGTGAACTCCAACTTCGAGACAGGGACTCTGGTGTAGACTTTGTCACATCTCCTTCATTCCTCAGTGCCTCAGTTTTCCCAACTGGGCAGCACAGGGTGACAAAATTTAAGGAATGGGATAGAGCCAAACCAAAGGAGGCAAAACAGAAATCCCTTCCTTGGGGCTCTCTGTCCAGCCACACACATGACAGTAATTTCTAAATGAAGTTCTTGAAGAGAGAAAATAATTGATAAATCAATCCAAGCTGTAAAGGGCAGAATAAAGGAAAGGAGCCGAGAGCCAGGTGGAGCATGAGGTGTCTGTAGTTTGCTGAAATGGAAATCCCTTCCTTGGGGCTCTCTGTCCAGCCATACATATGACAGTAATTTTTAAAAGAATCTTTTGAAAAGAGAAAACAGTTGATGAATCAATCTGTGCTGCAAAGGGCAGGATAAGGGGAAGGAGCAGAGAGCCAGGTGGCTTGCAGGGCCTCAGCCCCTCACAGAGGGATGCTGACCAGGGTGTTGTGCTATCGTGCAGATAAAAAGGCAAACAGGGGGGTCTGCCTTGTAATGGAAACTGTGCTGCAAGCCAGGCCCTGCTGGGACTGCAGATGTCAGGAGCTGGTTCAACAGAGCACAGAACGATGTGAAATGTGAAAAATGCAGCTGGAACAAAAGGTTAGGCTGCTTCTCCCCACGCCTGAGCGCCGGCAGTGGGAACAACAACAAAGTCCCCTGGCAGCTGGGGCTGCTCCAGCCCCGAGCTCCCCACGGCCAGGCCCTGTCGCCCTGCACAAGCAGCACCCTGCCAGGAGCAAAATAGGGTTTCTGTCATGCCTGGCCTGCACAAACAGCCCCTGCCAGGCCAAAGCATCCTCTGCTGGCCCCGCAGCCTGCTCCGTGCTTGCCCCATTACACAACGAGCTGAGCTCCCGGGAAGGGAGAGCATAGCACAGCAGTGCTGAGCTGAACAAACAGCCTGAGAGCTCTGCTGGTGCTCCACTTGCTCCAACTTCCCTCCAGCTTCGAGTTCTCCAGCCAAGGGCCAGGCTGGCTGGTTGTGGGGGATGTCACCGATGGGTCACTTGGAGCACAAGTGGTGCCTGGCAGAGAAAACCTCGGGAGATAACAACCTGCACAGCCCGAGTGTCCACCTTGCTGTCCTGGTGATCCTCTGATCCTCCTGGGTATTCCTCCCTGGAGAACGAGGTTCATCCCATCTCCCTGCTGCTGGACTCAGCTCTGCTCACAAACATTGTTCCCTAGAGTCTGGATAGTCAGCATGGACCTAATTATTGAGAAAATGCATCAAAGACAGTCTCAGGGATTGTCCCACTGAGAAATCTGGTATTGAGGTGAAAGGAGCAGGGCTTGGATTGTTTGCTCTGCAGGATTTCAAAACAGCTCTGCTTCTAAATCCTCCAGTTTTTAAAATCACATTCTGAATCTGGCTCCTTAAAATTGCCTGTTGTCTTCTACTTCCAACAAAAAAAATCATAAAAATTTCGAAGGAGCATGTTGGAAACCGTGAAATAAAAATCAAGGCAGGTAAGGAAGGAGGAAATGGCAGATTTTTATGATACCAGCTGCTATTATTGGTAAACAACAGGGTTTGGGGCATGCAGCTCCTGCTTCAGGTCTGAAACAGAAACAGCCTTTGACTCCTTTCCAGAGGGATCATCTGGCCTAATAAAAGATATTATGTCTCCCAGCATGCCTCACCTTGTTCATGTGTTCAGGCCTCTTCTGTTACAATAAATAATAAGAACAGGATATTTCTGTAAGAAAATGACATTTCAACTGTGTTAGCACCTCTTTCATCCAAACATCACTCAAGAAAAGATGCCTGGTTTTGTCCAACTCTCCTGTTCTAAATAACAATTCAGTTTAGGAGACATTCTCAGGGCTCCAAAATAATACATAAGCCTTGGTAAAACCTGGTGATAAGCGCTTTTATTTGGCAAAAACCTAAACTGGTTGGGAAAGGGTCAG
Source organism: Grantiella picta (assembly GCA_013397955.1). NCBI lineage: Eukaryota > Metazoa > Chordata > Aves > Passeriformes > Meliphagidae > Grantiella > Grantiella picta. The sequence continues at coordinate 98,442 of VZRM01007391.1, read as the reverse complement.
AAAGAAGAATAAAACACATACTGCAGAGGCATCACAGAGAGCTAAAGGTCCTCTGGCAGTCCCACCACAGGACAGGGCTGAGGCAAAGGGGATTTGAAGAGTCAATTGACAATTTTTGCCAACAGTGGAACCATTTATAGCCGAATTTGGAGTTCTACATCTTTGAACACAATCCAGTCACCAGCTGGGATCAGAGAATTTGTGACTGAACACTAAAAACTCAAAACTTAGGGCACTTCCCAGTTTCTGTTGGGTTGCCCTCCATGCTTTGAGGAGATCTCCATTTATTTTTGCTGGTTTGTGCACAGCCAGGGCAGGATCCCTGCCAAGGTGTGTTTGCCCTTGCTGAGGCTGTTTTGTGCTCCTGCCCTGGTCCCTCTCACACCCACACACCAAAGCCTTGCACACTCCTCTCTCCACTGCACTGGAGATCCAGGCCAGTGTTCTGTTACATTTTAACATTGCCTAGAACCAAATTCCAAAAAATCATCAGAGACAAAACCAACTCTGTCCCCTCCTCCTGCTCACTCCATCCAGCATCAAATCATTTTAACATTAACCTCAGGTAGGCAGCAAGTTACTCCTTCTCTGTGAAAGTCTCAGGAAACTGTTCTATTTTTTCAGCTCCCGAATTTGTTCCTGATTGTTTCAGTTGCCACTGAGCCTGGAGATGGCTTTGCCACCACAATTTCCTCAGTGTCTTTGTACCAGCTGTCTGTTCAATGGGATTCCTGTCCAATGTTTAACCATAGGGTTTCTAATAGGATTTCTAATATCTCATTACTTAGAGCTTAGAACGGCATTTCCAGCCCCAGTAATGTACAGACAACCAATCCTCTTATCCCAAGGCTTCTATTGCAGGGCTCCAGGCTGTGCCCATTTCCTCAGAAACAACAGTAAGGGAAGTTATTCCACTCCAATTTTCTTTATTTTGAATATCAGGACCAGTGAGGAGGAACATCCAACCAGAGCAGGTGGGTTTTGACTTGTCCTGTGTCATCCCACCTGCAGTTGTTCATCCTGAATCTCCCAGTTTGGCCCCAAACCTCAAACAGATTCCTCCTTAGAACCCTCAATGCCTTTGAGGAGCCTCAACACCTTGCTGTGGGTACAAAATCCCCATTCTGCTCCCATGGATCCCTCGAGGCTGGAGAGAAACAAAATCATTCAACTGATGGCTCCAAAAGTGCTTGGGGAATGTGTCCTTTTGCAAGAAAAACATCCCCAAACTTGCCTTGCCTGAAGTAAAGCCCAGATATTCCCCTTTTACAGAGAAATCCAGGCCACATTATTGAGGAGCAGTTTACTAGTGAGATTAAAAATGGGATTTTGCAATGGATTTGAAATGACACACCATTAAATGCTTGATTGCACTCTCAAAGAGATAGGAGAAGCACTGCTAACTTTCTTATCTGGGAGATCTAGTGAAAAACTTCCAAGACAGAAAGCTACATAATCTGCTTTAAATAGTTCCATTCATTTGAATAGTAGATGCCTATCTGGCCTTTTAAGACAGCTCTGAAAAATTCCATTTTTGAGTTCAGCATTTTGAATTCATTGCAGTGGAAAATAATTCCATGTATCTCCCCAACCCTAAACTGGTGTCTTCACCAGTTCTGCAAGAAGTCCCCAACAAAAATGATATTTCTCCAGTCTGTTTTTGTTCTCTAATTCCACTGCCCTGTTTTCCCAGGGGATGCTGGCTGGGAATGATCTCTCTGGGGAAGCTGGAGCTTCTGAGCAAGCAGCACCATTCCCAGGGCTCAGTGCAATCACCTTCCCCAGTATCCAAGTGCTCCCACACTGCTGGGCACTTCTCCTGAGCTCCAGGAACGCTGTCAGGGTGCCAGGGCAGGGCAGATGTGATGTGAGAGCACCAGCAGCTCTGCCAGAGCTCTGCACGATGAGAGCCTCTCCAGCTGTGGAGCTGCTGATTGCCATTGTCTCCAGGGGCAGAGCCTGCCAGGGCCTGGAATTGCTCTTTATTAAAGCCTTGTGATTCTGCATCTCCTCCTCCACGTGGATTTCTTACTACAGCAATGCTGAGTATTTAAATATTCCTGTGCTTTTCCTTACAGCCCTCAGATTAGCATTTCTTACTTGTTTTTTTTTTTTCACTGGTACTGTTCTTGCAGTCTGCTCTTCCAGTCATTTACTCCTTCTAAAACATTCCTTACCTTATTTATATCAAACCTCCAAATGCTGAGACATCTGGAGAGGAATTCACAAACTCCTGACATACAGTAAAAATAATAATAAAAAAACCCAAGACCACAAACAAAAAACTATCAACCTTGACAACATTTTTTTTTAACTACCATGTTCTCACATTTCTTTTTCCATCACACATGCATGTATGAGTGCATTTGTGTGTCCAGCTGCTGAGGTCACAAAAGGGGAAACTGAAATATTTTTAACAGCTGAATATCTCCAGTTCCACATTCTTTGGCTGAAGGAAACCAATCCATATGATGGCAAAATAAAGGGAGATGAAGAAGAGCATCAACACTGCAGGTGATTGGTTTAGTGAGGACATTCCTTCCCACACACAGAGCTCTTGGATGGACCCAGCCCCAGGACAATTCTCCTTCAAGGAAGGAGCATTCAGCAGATTTGGCTAAAATTGGGTTTTTTCTTTGATCAAATAGTTTCTTCAATGAAACTCAGAGTTTCAGTTATCTGAAATGGCTCCTTAAGCTGGGGTGAGCTCAGGATATTTCCTACAAAATAATTATGGATCGAAATTAATGAAAACAGTGCTTTTCAGTGATTTTGCTCTCATGGATCCTGTTTGACACTTGGAGTAGCCTAGCACACAAAAAAGTCTACACCACGAGCAGGAATATTGACTGGCTACCAAAATCTGCTGATACTTGCCAAGGTTTAATAACATTTTTCATTATTCCTTTATGGGGTGAGACTCCTTGCCAGCTGGTGTTAGAATTCATCCATCAGGACACACTGAACAGTGTTTTTAGGAGCTGGGAATAAACTCCTGCAGACACTGACCAAGAGGAGAGATGCTTGACAACCTTGAACCTTCTCAGAAAGCACATGTGTGTTCACCAGTCCATTCTTTTAGGACTGATGGAGGCAGAAACAAGCAAGAGAGTGGAGGGAAGTTGGCAGAAAATTAAAATACTACTAAAACAAGAAGGTTTGAAAAGAAGCAAAATTATTCTGAACTCCAAATATCACTGGACAACAGGAGTTACCCAGTTTAATGTAATTTATATTCACCATGGATCTTTTTTTATGCTCCCACATGCAGCAAGAAGGCATTTGCAGAAATAGCTGTTGAGGCATTTGCAGAAACAGCTGTTGTGCTTCCCTTCCCTTCCCTTCCCTTCCCTTCCCTTCCCTGAAACTTCCCTGAAACTTCCCTGAAACTTCCCTGAAACTTCCCTGAAACTTCCCTTCCCTGAAACTTCCCTTCCCTGAAACTTCCCTTCCCTTCCCTGAAACTTCCCTGAACCTTCCCTGAAACTTCCCTTCCCTGAAACTTCCCTGAAACTTCCCTGAAACTTCCCTTCCCTGAAACTTCCCTTCCCTGAAACTTCCCTGAAACTTCCCTTCCCTGAAACTTCCCTTCCCTGAAACTTCCCTGAAACTTCCCTTCCCTGAAACTTCCCTTCCCTGAAACTTCCCTGAAACTTCCCTTCCCTGAAACTTCCCTTCCCTGAAACTTCCCTGAAACTTCCCTTCCCTGAAACTTCCCTTCCCTGAAACTTCCCTGAAACTTCCCTTCCCTGAAACTTCCCTTCCCTGAAACTTCCCTGAAACTTCCCTTCCCTGAAACTTCCCTTCCCTGAAACTTCCCTGAAACTTCCCTTCCCTGAAACTTCCCTTCCCTGAAACTTCCCTGAAACTTCCCTTCCCTGAAACTTCCCTTCCCTGAAACTTCCCTGAAACTTCCCTTCCCTGAAACTTCCCTTCCCTGAAACTTCCCTGAAACTTCCCTTCCCTGAAACTTCCCTTCCCTGAAACTTCCCTGAAACTTCCCTTCCCTGAAACTTCCCTTCCCTGAAACTTCCCTGAAACTTCCCTTCCCTGAAACTTCCCTTCCCTGAAACTTCCCTGAAACTTCCCTTCCCTGAAACTTCCCTTCCCTGAAACTTCCCTGAAACTTCCCTGAAACTTCCCTCATCCTCCCAAGGAAATGGTAAAACTTTTGAAGTCACAGATTTGGGTTTCCAAGACTTTTTGGTGTGCTCCTGCCCATTGGTGAGGGTACAAACAATTAGTGTGAGACACACCACGTTCATCTCTCGGAAGGACAGCATCCATCCCAAACTCTGACTTCCAAACCCAGAACACCATTGCTCGTTTTTGTCTCAGTTATCAGTCTTCAAACCAGCCTCGTGAGGATTTGATGCCAGCTCATAAAAAGCTGGAAACAGTTTGGAATCTCAAACATATTTTTGTGTTCAAATGATTCGTCCTTTTTCTTTACATGAATAGCTAATTAATGTTATCAGCTTGGGTCTTTTTAACTTATCTCTTACCTACAGGACACTTATTTTAAACGTTCTTATCAGAGCAAGGCAGAAATTATCTTTACACTGGCAATCTCTTTAGTGCAGTGAAAACAGTTTTATTTTCCTGCTATAAACAACATTTAATAAGGTGTGCTCTGGCTTCCTCAAATAATTCCTAACAGCTACTTTGCATCTGAAATTTTTGAAAGTCATTCTCTTATTCAAGAAAGCCATAAAATGCAGACTCCATGCCTTTTTTTTCTCTTTCTAAAAAACCAGGGGAAACCTTTTCAAAATAGTTTAGTAATTCTGGATGCTCAGTTTGAGAGACTAACCAGATTTTCAGGGCACTGCTGCTCGTCATTTCCCAGAGAGCAATCCTGTTCCCATTTGCTGAGGCCAGGCACTTGAAATCCCAAATTTCAACAATCTTCACTCTTCTATCTCACTAATAGAGCCAATTTGTGTTACAACCACTGCCCCACTGATGCTTCTCTGGCAAGAATGTGAATACATGTCCATTACTGTTTGAAATTGGTTTATAGGATGGAGTTAGGGAAGAGCTTTAAGGGGGAATTTCATCAAGTGGGGTGGAATGAAGTGGAGAAGCTGCAGAGTAAATTGAGCATTCCCAGCGTGTCCCACGCCATGGAATTCCCACAAGCAGCAGCTGACCTGGCTGTGGGGAAATCAGCTAACACAGAATTAAGTGGATTGCTTGAGACCCAGTCAGAGTGGCAATGGATAGCTGAGACTGCTGAAATTCCACCCCTCACCTCTGGAAAAATCCCGGGAGTCTCTTCCACATGGCTCTGCAGATACCTGCTGTATATTCCAAACAATCCATACAATCCATGCTGCACAGCCCACAGGGCTAGGAGCAGCCTGCAGGGTGGAATTAATGACTATTTGGTGTTGTAGGAACATAGGCTGGTGATTTTGTAGTGCCTGTAAAGCTGTTCATAACAGCAGAGGTGTCACTTTGGTAGGATTCCTCACACCTCTGGGCCACACTTGCTCTTTTTATCCCTCCATCTTCCTGTGGTAGGATGGGGCAGTGATGAGATGGCACTGGGCAGGGAAATTTCCTTTTCCAAACTGCTGCTGCTGCTTTGCCTGCCTCTGCTACAGGGCTGGAGTATGTGGCAAGCAGGAAATTACAGGGTAAGGATTGAAGAGACTTTTAAAAATTGATTTTTATTTTTTTTACCATCCATAGAAATGCAGTGCTGGCTTATAGTGTGCTTTTAACATTAACTCCTGCTGGGATATGTACCTCTGAGTGTGTGCACATATGGTGTTTGTTTGGGGTTTTTCCAATGCGTGAAATCCGTTTTTAATAACTTTATACAGACAACAATAACCCAGCAAAATGTGAGGCACTGTGCTAATGGGACCATACAATCACCATCACCAGCAGAACACAACTCAACAGAGAAATACAGAATACTTGTTTATTCTCCTGGTGAAAATCAATTCTCTTGTAGCTGCTTAATTGCTTTTCCCCTCTCCCTCCTGCTCTTCCCCCTAAAATTGATTTTAGGACTGCTTTTGCAAGGGGACTCCCCTTTATCAGGCACCCACAGCTAGTAGAAAAGAGATCATTAGAATGGTCAGACTGCTCATAAAATGTGGGTTTGGTGGGCTACAAATATCCCATTTTGGGGTTTGAGTTGGGTCCCGAAATAAACTGAAAGTCCATTGTGGAGGACTTCAATGTCTTTGCAAGGATACAGCTTGGAAAACTTCAGAAGAGGACAAAAAATACTGCAGCACATTTTTGCAAAATGAGAGCGTCTCACCCTCTCCCCAGGAAATTAATCAGAGTGCAATCAAAACATATTTCCAGCTGCTGGAGTTCACTTCCTCCCTTGTAGATCTCGCTCACAGAAATCCAACCTCAAACTCGAAGCAGTGCTGGCTGAGGAACCATTCCCAGGAGCTGCACCAAGCAGCAGTGCCTGCTCTCATCCCTGCTTTCTGTGCTCCTGCTGGATGGGACTTCCCCACACAGAAATCCCACTCGTGGGAGAGGAAAAAAATCCCCAGCACAACCTCCTCGTAGCTGATATTCACCACAAATCAAGCAGCAGCTTCCCAAGTGGCAGTGGGATCCAGTCCTTACTGGGAATTGTGGCTTTGCTGAGGCATGGGATCATTGCAGAGGGAAGAGAGGAAATCCATGGGCTGAGAGAAAGATGACTCCAGAGGTGAAGCAGCAGCTTTGTGCACAAAAAAGCAGGACAAGGAATTCATTCCCTGCATCCCAGATGTTCGGCCATTCCCAGGAAAACGGAGCTCCATCTTGCACAGTTTTTATTGGGAAGAAAAGTACCACAGCTTTGAATGTTTCCCACCTGCTTTTCTTCAGGTTTTATTGCTGAGGATGATGCCACAGGGCATGGAATATGTCTCTGGATATCTGGGATCAGCTGGCCTGGCTCTCTACCCTCCCAGTTCCTCCTGCACTCCTGCTGGGCTCAGAAATAGAAAAGCCCTGGATGTTCAAGTGCAGAAGTGCTGCTCACCAGGAATTTGAACATCCCTGTGCTGTCTAAACTTGGCCACAAACCAAAAATGAGCCTCACACCAGGGGCTGGGAAGAGAATCAACTCCACCTCAGCCAAGTGCAGGACATGGGGAGCAATTCCAGCTGCAGGGAAAGCACAGGGCAGGCAGCACGGGGTGGAATATGACCAGAACACCAGGGCTTAATGCTCTTCCAAAAACCACTTTTACCGCAGCACCAGGCCCTGGTTTGGCTTTTTCTGAGGCACAGCACCTCCCATGGCACCATTCCCCGTATTTTGGCAGCCACAGGCTCCTGGGGAAGTGGTCCTCAATGCCTCCAAATGTTCATTGCCTTAGGCTTGAAAACTGGAGGAAAAAGCCAAATCAATCCAGAGCCAAACCCCACAGCACAGAGGAGATTTTCAGGGACTTGCTGCCAAAGTTTAGAGCACAGCACCACTGGAACAGGCGGCTGCTGGCAATCCAGAGCCTGCAGGTGACATTAAGAGTTGTTTGCACATCCTACTGGAGGAAAAAGCATGCTAGAGAAGGAGTAATAAAAAGAAACATCAAAACATTGAAAATATTGCACTACTGAGCTAGAACTAATTAATTTGCCTGACTACCCTGAACAAACATTGCAGACACACCACTGAACGCAGTCACAGCGCCAGCAGAAAATACAAAATGCTGGCAGGCTCCTAAAATGGCACTAAGTCCATTAAATGGCTCCACAGACAGAATCATTGTTAATATTATAATATTTGTATGTTTGAACTGACATGAAGGCCTGACACACCCATGAGGGTATCCAATTACCAGAAGATGATGGCAGAACTTCCACTGGGGAAGGGTTTGTCCAATAATTCCAATGTAAAGCCTAAATTAATCTCTGCTGGTTTTTAATCTCTTTCCAAACAGACATATTGGTGTGTTTGGTTTGTCACTGTGGGTATTTTTAGCATTCCTGTGAGTGTCTAGCATTGCTTTGAGTGTTACTCCTGCACCTCAACAAGTTCACACCGCACAGCTCAGTGGGTTTTGGGGGAAAGGAGATTGGCACAGATGTGAGGACTCCCTTTTCAAAGGTCTGTTGAAGATTTCTGATGTGAGTGATTCTTTTAGGTTGGGAGCTCATTAGGAGATGAGTGGGGGATGACATTTCCTCAGTTCTTTGTAGAGAAGGATCCCAGTTTTGTTTGGCTGAATAACACAGAACTCACTGAGAGTCCATTTGTTGTTCTGGTTCCAGTTCTCTGGCACTTTCTAGGATATCTCCCCTGAGCTGATAACAGAAATGTTCCCTCTCACTTCTCTTATTCACAAAGCTCCCCCAAATAGTATAATGGATTTGGTCCCTAGAAAATCCCCTTTTCCTCAGAAAATCAGGCCCTGTGCACAGCTATGTACTTGGGGACACTCCTGGTTTGAAACAGAAACTCTTATATTTAGCCCTAAAGTTTATAAACCTTTGAATCACCTGCCTTACTGCATCCTTAAAAAAACAATTAAAATGCATTTGGTGCTTTGAGAGAAGAACCTGATTTCTTGTTTTTGTGGTGATATCCAACTCCCTGAGGTGTGAAATGTGGAGGCAGATTTGTCAGTCATGCCTTGAGCAACCACCCTCATCTCCAAGGTGCACCACAAACTGAGGAGGCCTTGGGTGTAGGGAAAGGGGAGGTTTGCGTTCAGGGAAGAACAAGCTCCTTGAAAAAGGGAATCAAATGTTGCTTCTTGCATCCTTTAAACCTGGTCAGGAGCAGGGGAAGGATGGGTCTTGTGCTTCTGCAGTCATCCTTCAAGGATTTTAATGCTTTATTTCCCCTCTGCAGGGGAAGGANATATATACACAAAGTATCTGCTCAGCAAATCCCACTGCCTGAACACAGCATGCTATCAGTTGCACAACCAGGAGGAAATGCTGACGAGATTCAATTAAATGGTACAAAAGGACTCACTCAATTGACTTGGTGCATCCCTAAGCCTGTTTCCCACAGATGAGATCCAGTAACCCCATGAGGGCAACGAGCAATGAATTGAGTACAAAGCCCTTTGGGTTTCTCCAGTTTTCTGTGTCTGAAAGAGCTGGTTCTGAAAGGTTTTGGAAAAATAACCCTATAGAAGGGTCTGCACAAGCTCAAATCCTGGCACAAGCACCCTGCAATCAGGAAATTATATATTTCAAATAATGTGTTTTGTGTGGAGAAAGGTCTGAGGTTTCACTGATCCCTTTGTGCTGTTCACTGATAACCTAAGAAGGAATTTAAAGGTTAGAAAAAACCCCTATGAGGAACTCTTCTCCTCTTCCCATGACTTTGAGGAGTGAGTTCTCCTCATGCTGTGTCCATGAAGATTTTCTCCCCAAAATATGTGTGGCACAGGGGCAGTGGAACGTGTGACTGCAGCCACCTCTGTGTGACATCTTCCTAGACAGCAAGGTCCTCTGGCTCCCAAAAAGTGCCCAACACTCTGGCACTTTTTTTCTGGCTTTTTTTTTTTCTTCTTTTCCCTCACTTTTTCTGGCAGGAGGGAAATGCAAACAAACACGGCTCGTCCCCAGTTAACCTGACACAGTTTGCAGGGTGGAAATCACCTTAACTGCATTTGACAAATATTCTCCTCGGCTGCATCAATAAACTGTGGAATCAGTCTGAATGCAAGGGGCTGCTTTCAAGCAGAGTGTGTTGGAGGAGGAAGTTTTAAAAACTTTTTTGGCCAACGGGAAATGCTGGCCCTGGCAACCCTTTCCCAGCTATTGTCCCTGCTGGAGCTGGCTTTTGCCACTTCCTCTGCCATCCAAGGCCTCTACAGTCCCTTTTCTCCCTTGGCTGGGTGCTGTGATGAGAGGTTCAAGTCTTTTGTCCCTGCTATACTTAGTCCCTCTCCTTGTATGCAAGTTTTAGTTCCCTTCCAGATGTTCTCAAAGTCCAATAACTGCTCTTTAGAGCCAAGACAGATGTAGGCTATTTTTTAAAACACAATTTGAGCCAACTTTCTTTTCTTTGAGATGTAAAAATATAACAAAACATTATGAATGCCTTTTAATGCTATAGAAATGCAGAAATAAGGGCTGTAATAATCATTAGATCATTTCTCATCCTCTGTCAAGGCCAAATCATAGCTCCAATAGAGCCACCATGGCTGGGCTCCAGCAAAATCATCTCCAGGGAGCTGCTCCAAAGACCATTGTCAAAGTCAACAAGAAACTTTTCCCCACAGAGTTCGGGGTACTTCGATCAGGCCTCTAACTGCCCAAGCTTGCAGGAGCTGCCCTTGGTCCTCCCTAAGCCAGTCCAGCACAGAGGGTGCTGCTGGTGGAGCTATTCAAGACAGAGATCTCCACAGCACTGCTTGGGGAAGTTTGAGCAAACATTTCTAGGAAATAGCTCAGTCTTTTCCTTAACTTTCCTTGTTAGCTCCTCTGGTTGTGTCCCTCACTGCATCCCTTAAACAAGCCAGTTCTTGCTGTTTCCCACCCTGAACAGGTGATGTGAGGCAAATAAATCTTCATTTAAGGTGTGAGGAGCACCAATTCAATTGTAACAGCTTGAATATTTCCACATCAAACCCCACTGTCCCAAAGCAACAGAAAGCTTTCATTGCTGCCTGACCCCGTGAAAAGGGAGCTGTGGATAGCTTTGAGTAGTGACACACATTCCTGCTGGCTTTAATCAACAGATAATTAAGAGCAAATTATAATCATAATAGCACATTTTATCCCAAAGGCTCCAAGAGCTCTTGATAAAAACTTGGCCAAACGCTGTGCTTAATTATAAGTTCAAATGAGGGTGGGTGTTCTGTAACCTCCGCAATGCAGTCACATCTGTGGGGGCACATTAGGCCTGAAGGAACATTGGGCCTGAAGGAACAAATTCTGGGGCTGAAGGAACATTGGGCCTGAAGGAACATTGGGCTTGAAGGAACAAATGCTGGGGCTGAAGGAACATTGGGCTTGAAGGAACAAATGCTGGGGCTGAAGGAACTTTGCACCTGAAGGAACTTTGCACCTGAAGGAACATTGTGCTTGAAGGAACATTGGGCCTGAAGGAACTTTGCACCTGAAGGAACATTGGACCTGAAAGAACAAATATTGGACCTGAAGGAACATTGGATCTGCTCTCCTGAACACACCTCTCTGTGCAAGGAGAAGGTCATGGACTAAAGAATATCTAAATACTCAACAGAGTCACCCAGGAATAGTTGGCAGTTATTCCTCAGATGGACACTGGGTGAGGGAAATGGTCTCTGACCTAGCACACAGAGGATATTACAAGGCCTTGCATGGAAAATGCTAAGCAAAACCTTGGGATTCCCTGGATCCCTTTTCATTCTCCCTGTAAGAACCTCTCTACTCAGCCAGCAATGTCACACCTGGGGGGTGACATCCCTTACCCAAATACTGGCTGGCCATGACCTCCCTGAGCTTCTGAGATCTGAGGGTTTATAACCAACAATGACTACAGGCCTTGAAAATTTAGAACATAAACAGCAGCAAAAGCTAATTGTTACTGCTTGAATCTGGTCCATTGCTCAGTGCATGATCTTTATCTGCTCGGAGTAAATCCCTGTCTGATATCAAAAGCACAAAAAGCAAAACCAAGAAGCAACACTGACCACAAGAATATGTTTTACTTTTGGCAGAAAAAGCAGCTGCCTTTTGGAAAAAGATGACACTCTGGAATTGTTGAAACAGTTGACAAATGGAATGATCAAAGCACCAGTCTGTTGTATCTGGAACAGCGTTACAAATACAGCACTGGAGCTGGGGGGTTAGCAGCATTAGAGCTGCTGCAAACAGAGACATCAACAGGTCTGACACCTGCCAGAACGAGTGCTGAGGTGCTTTGTGCTCATCAGGGCCACTGCTGCCTTCCCTCAGGCCTGCAGACAGCAGCTTCCAGTGTACACTCGTTTTCCAGCTGAAAAAGCATGTAGGGTTTCAGCCCTCCACCCCCCAATATTGCCCTTCGATTGCTGAGACAGTGCCTGGGCAACACTTCTTGCCAAGTCTCTCTAGGTGACACTGAATTCCTGCCAGTGACAGCTCAGCCCTATGCACAGCCAGGTCCCACATGGAATGTTGGGGATCTTCCCAGAGCTGGCAGTGGGCTGCTCCAGACTCACACCCTTTTCTCTCTCATTAGCACCTGCAGCCAAGCCCGTGGCACCCCACAATGTCCCCGAGGGGAGCCAGCAGCCAGCACCAGCCCGGGGAGCCTGGCACCCAGGCACCCTGCACCCAGCAGATTCCTCGAGATCTGTGCTTCTGAGTCACCAGCTTGCCAGCACTGCAGGAGAAGCCTGGCACATTTATAAATAATCTGGGGGAAACTCGGGGGAAACCGGAGTTTTCCTCCCTCACAAGAGCTGCTTTCAACAGGAGCTCGTTTTCCTTGGGTATTTTTAAGGAGCTTTGCAGCACACACAGGCATTGGGATCAGGGTGCTCAGGGGACAGGCAGGTGCCACCTGTAGGCACCGAGAGCAGCACAAGTCTGTGCTGAAATCCATGCCTTGATCTCATGGCTTTGAGTTTAAAGTCATCTTGGACACATCTCTGTGCCTTCTAAACCTGTCCAGCTGCAGCCCCCCCATGTCTGAGTTCGGATGGGAGAGCTGCAAGTCTTTCTCAAGGCCCTGAACTGCAGCATGACATCCAATTTCTAACAGATCTTTCCACTGGACCATGGCACAGCCCTCCTCGCAGATGAGGCTTAAAGACAGATTATGGCACTCCGAACACAGCACAGATTCCTTCCTTTCCAAGCATCCCCTGGCACAACTTGAGGCTGTGTCCTCTTGTCCTACCCCCTGTTACCTGAGAAGAGAGGCTGACTCCCAGCTCCCTACACTCAGGGAGTTGTAGAGAGAGGAAAATCTCCCCTGACCCTCCTTTCCTCCAGGTTAAACCACCCCAGCTCCCTCAGATGCTTCTCCTAAGACTTGCTCTCTAATATCAGAACAACAGGATTATTTTACATTTTCAAACCTCTCATGGACCAGACCAAACTGAATTCAGGCGATGGAATCTGCTGTCTCAGTACAGATGCACTGCTGAAATGCAGATCACAGCACTGGTTGGGAGGTCAGTCAGCAGTTTGGACTGTGTTGGGGTTTTGGTCTGCACCTTGGTGGCTCTTAGAGTAAATTATTCCCTCAATTCCCTCACAGAACTGATTCCCTTCATGTCAATTTATTCTGCAAAACTGGAGCTTTCCAGTATAGACACATCTAGGCTAAAGTATCTATTGCATAAAAAACAAGACAACTGGTTATATCCATGGCTGCCAGGGCCTGGGTCATGTGGTTTTGACCCTTTTCAGTAGTTTTGACCTTTCCACATCAAATTGTCACAGAGGCAAAAGACAGCCAACCCCGCTGCACTGGCACCAGAGCTCTTGGCACATCCAAGCCCAGAGAAGGGCACCTCCTGCTCCAGATCCAGCCTCGAGTGAACTGAACAGTCAAATTGTTCTGAGAGAGCTAAACTACCAATATATCCTGTATTTTAAAACAGCCCAGTCAATCAGAACCAAAGCTCAACCAAAATGCAAGGACAATGGGACTGTGATGAAGACAAGGGCTAATCAAGTGCTAATCAGTAGCAAAAATCTATAACCCTTAAGTAATGAGAGAGCTGCCAGAGCAGTAGTTCCTCATTGCTGCTGTATAAATCAGCTCAAATATCATTAGCTATTACCTTTTCAAGCCACATGGGCAAAGAAAATTCCTGATTATTATGGTGGATTACAGGGCAATCCAATTATTATTCTCAGCATAAATACTCCTTGTAATTAATGGGTGACAGTGCTAAACTCTGCTGACATGTTTTCTCCATTAAAACTTGCAAGCAAGTCAATGAAGATTTTGAGCAATCTGGTACCTTCTGCACAATTAGCTGGGTTGGGAAATTGTAATTAGCCCATTTTATGGGATGTAGCCTCTCATAATAAACAGCAGTGTTTATGTTTCTATGTGTGATTATCATGTGTTAAACATGAGCTCACACATCATCCTTAAATTCACTTAGAGCAATCCACTAGACATTAAGAAAATAAATATTTGGGGTGAGTTCATGATCCATTGATGGGGTAAAAGTCAAAAACTCCTCCAGGCCTGCTTGGGATGGAAAGGAGGTGTCTGGGCCTTCCTAACTCGGCAAGTGTTTGACAGTGTAGTTCAGCGTGTGGTTTTGTTACCAATTTGGTGTATTTTCAGACAAAGATTGTGAATGTTACTTTACCTCCTAAGCTGTGTTTTCACACAGTGAGATCCAGGACAAGCCAAGATTGATTCTATCACTCTGATGGCTGCTTTAACCCTGCTGCAAGAGAAATCCTCAGCCAGCACTCTCCAGCAGGTGCTCTCTGGGCTCAGTCCCCTGGGCAGCTGTCCCTGCCCGTGACATTGCTGCTCAGCTCCCAAAGTCACCCGGGCAGCCAAAGGAGCCCATGCTCCTCTCGCTGCTCTTCCCCTTCCCCTTCCTTGGGGATGTGGGCTGGGGCTGTCCTTGGGGAACATAGTGCCTCAGGTGACCCCCCTGCCCTTGGCCAGGGATGTCCTACACTGAGGGAACACCAAACTGAGCGGGATCCCAGCAATGGGGCTGTTCTGACCACAGCTTCCTCCACTTCAGCCATTTTTGAGGAGCTTTGGGAGCACATCTGCCTTTCCCCACATTCAAACCACAGTTCAAAGCACTCTTGTTTGAAATGACTTCCAGCTTGGTCACACTCATGACCCAGACCTGGTCAGAGAGCTCTCAGCCTCCAGCAGCTCTCCGGACTTGCCAGTCTCAACTTCTCTGGTCAATTTGGTTCACTGGGGCCGAGGCAGAACCAGCTGAGGGAGCTGATCCTTGGATCAGCTCTGCCCGGCACGATCCTCGAGCCTGCCCGGAGGAGGATGAGGGGCAAGGGGTGAGCTGGTCACAGGTGCCACCGGACGCTGTGACACGGGGGCTAAGCCTGCCACCAGCCCCGAGGAGACCTGTCGGTCCCGAGGGGAGCCTGCCAGCCCCGAGCGGGATCCATCAGCCCCGAGGGGGNCGCGGTGGCAGGTAGGCAGTGCTCCTCGGAGCGCGGAGTGCAGCCCGTTCCGCACCCCGCGCTGCTGCCGTGCCCGCGGGGACAGCGGGCCGGGATGCGGGGATGCCGCGGGGTGCTGCCGGGGCGCAGAGCGGGACACGGCCGTGCCGGGGGCTGGAGGCTGGGCCGGCGTCTCCTCGGAGGGCGGCGGAGCGGAGCGCGGAGCGGAGCGCGGAGCCTAGCGGAGGAGGCGCTGCCCGGGAGCTGCCGCCTGTTGCCGGCCGTGGGAGCTCGGGGCGGGCGCGGAGCCGCTGGTCAGAGCTCGGGCAGCCCTGGCGGGGCTCCGGCGGTCCCTGTGCGCTCCGTGCGGGCGGCAGAGCCGGCGCTGCGGGCTCCGCGGCTCTGCGCGCTCCGCGGGCGCTCCTGGCAGCGCGGGGCTCTCGGCACCCTGCAAACCTGGACCGGCCTCGCCCCAATAATAAAAGTTATTTGCAGAAGGCGGAGTGGTTTATTTTCTTTCGTTTGCTGTTAAAAAGCGTCCCGATGCGCGGCTCGCCCGTGGCGGAGCGCGGCTGCGGAAACGCCAAGTGTCAGCCCAGTGCTCTGTTTCTGGCTTGTTGGTAATGGATTTAAAGCTTTCGTTATGATTTCAGTTCATCGGAGAGCTTTGCTCGGTTGCTTTAGAACTCGTTCAAACTGTATTTTCAGCGGAGACGAGTGAACTTTAAAGAAAATCAGGTCAGGCATAGATTCCGGGCATCAGACCCTTTCAGGTCCCAGAAATAGCCACAGAAGTAGCGTGACCAATTCTTTTTTCATGCACAAAGCTTTTTCTTTTTTATTTTGGTTGGAATTTCTGACAGATACCGGAGCTCATCAACTGGATATTTTCAGCTTCCTTTAATGAAATAAGCCCGCTTTCGAAGCTTGCATTTTTATGCAATTATATTAGTCTCCCTTGACTATACGAGCTTTGAGTTTCTGTAGTTCTTAAAATAATAGAGTCTGTTTAGCAGAAGGTTTTTCTTTGTGCATTTTTAGGGTTGAGATCTATGGGCAAAGTGAGAAAGAAGATGACTGAGAGGGAATATGCATATTAGCTGTTATGGGGTAAAGAATGTGCTTGGATATTAATAGAAAAGGTTCGGGGGGAATCTTTTATTTCTAATATTCTGCACTTGAAACCAGGGTGCTCTTAAGTTATTGCATCTCTTATAAAGTCCTGGAACCAGAATTGACAAATATTTATGTTGCAGTAAGTGGGTCAGGCGATATCTTCCACTGGATCTCTTACTTCTGTATTGGACAGCTTTGGTTGCTAAGTAGCTCTGAATTCCTAATCCCAAAGTCAATGATGTCATAATGACATCATCACATCCTTTCACCTGATTGATTCTCAGAAGAGAACAGTAATGAGATTTGATATACATGTCCCATCTCCTTAATATTCTTCCTCTGCTTCAGGGGATTTCCTGACCTGCCTGGCAAATTCCAATGAATCACACTGAGCTCGAGTAAAAAGACGTTTCTTTTGGAGACGAGGTGGAACATTAAAGGGACAGTGGCTGCTCCTGGTCTTTTCAAAAGCTGAGGAACTTGGCAGCTTACGTTTGAGATGTGGAGTTCTGGATACGGAGGGCAGTGATTTAAAACTTGGAGCGATTAAATTGGTGTGCAGGTGCGAAAGGGGCTCGGGTTTCAAAGAGGATCAAGTCACTTAATGTGTGTGAATCTGAACGCTGAAGGTGCTGCAGGGGGCACAGAGCGAACAGGAGCTGTTTCAGCTGCCAAAAGAAATTTCTGTTCTAATGGTAAATGGATGAAATCTGTCAGAAATTGCCATGTTAAGAATGGTATTGAATGGTACTGAAGACAGCTCAGAATATATTTATCTTTCTAATGAGGCAACATAATTGATAAGTTTGAAGGGTTTTAATAGCAACACTGCCATCGTAGAGAGCTCCTTGGAAGAGAGTTTTAAATCTTTAGCATGTACGGAATGTGTACAGAATTGATGGTTTGATTTCTTTTGTGGCTAAAGGCAGAAAATTATGTCATTTGGTGATGGTCATCATGGACTGCTGGTTTTTACAGACAGTTTTTATCGTGTGTGTCCATATGAACATGGTCTGCGTGAATTTTAGGCGGTTGTTCTCAGAAATAGCTTTGTGATAATGAATTTCTTCCCAGACAGCGAGTTTTAAATATTCCAGACAGGGCAGCATGTATTTTAGGCGTGCAAACCTTCCTGCTTCACGTGTGGAAAAGGGAGAAACGAAGCCATTTCCACTTCTTTTGTTGAATGCGTGGTTTTGTTCGGCAAAGTTAAAAGCTGAGCCTGTCTCAGAACACTCAGAGGCTGCACAGCCCAGTCTCACTCATTTGGTGAATACCGTGGGCTGCTAAAACATATTTCAGAAGTAAACAATGATTTGTTGGCGTGGATGAGTTGGTGGTAATGTATTTACTGAGGGAGCTGATTGCTCTTGTGGTGCTCCTATTGCTGCTGAAGAGCTGCAGTGTGGATGGCACTGTTCAGTCTAACAGAGTAGTAATTGAACACGAGGAGTGGGAACAAGTGGGAAGGTGCTGGGGGAGGATGTTTTTGGCTGTGTGTTTGAATCTATTCACCCTGTAAGTGCAATCCAAGCTCCAGATGCAAAAGGGAGATTTCTAAATAATCTGTAAGAGTTCTGCACTCCTTGTACTATATGCAGTGACAAATTTCCACAAGCTTTAGATTCTTGCTGGGATGACTCAACTACGAACAAGTGATTTGGAAAAAAAATATTATCTCTGAAGAGAATCCTTGGTGACAATTTCTTTTCAAGTTATCTTAGAATTTTCTCCTTACCATGATTTCTTCCAACTCATGCCTGCCTTGAACATCGGAGACGAGAAATGAATTTGGACTTGGGGATATATCTGTGCCTTTCAAGCGCACGTTAGATGGTCAGCTGTGACATTTGCATGGTTGTGCTTTTAATGTGGTGACACATTTGGTTACATAAAGCGCAGGGAGCACCTCAGAGCCTGCCCAGCGCTGGCAGGGCAAGGTTGGTGCTGCAGCCCTGCCCCCTGTGAGCAGCTGTGGCCGAGCAGAGAGGGACAGGGCTGTGCTCACGTCGTGACAGAGCTCACACATGCACGGGGGCAGGTCGTGCAGCCAAGGCTCTCGCCGTGCCAAATCCAGTCTTTAGGCGTTTGTTCTCTGCCACAAGACCGTGTTCAGATCGTGGGTGAATTGTCTGGTATCTGGTTAAATAAACCACAATCAGTCTGCTTCAGGACTTGACTGAGATGTTTTGTCCCCCTGCTTGCAGTGCTGTGCCTGTCAGGGTGAGGAGAGTCAGCATTTCAACCCTGGAAAGCTCCAGGGTTTCAACCCTCCTGCTCCCGTCCTAAGCTCTGGCTGAGCATAGAATGAGACATCAACTGGATTATTGGATTGGCTTCCTTTCTTTTTAAACGTAGCTATTTAAGGGGAAAATAATATCTATAAAATCTTCACAGGCCACTTGTGGGAGCCTTTATAAGGGCAAGACTGGCGGTTGGATATTTGAAATGTGTTTTGCTCAGTCAGGTGGAAAGGTCGTGTGATAAGTAAATTCATCTACATTTGGATCTTCTTTACTGATGGAAAGAAAAAACCTGCCAGAACACAGACAGGATTTTTCTCTCATAAACTAGGAAGTAAAATAATTAAAGTCTTTTTTTACGTAGATACTCTACCTTCCTTTCTCTTGTGAAGGAATTCGAAGGAGCAAAGTTGCACGGTGTAACACGACGAGCAAATTGTTCCTTTCTGAGAAACTCTTTTGGTTTTTGGCTTTTTAAATTTTTTATTTTTACACCAATGCCATTTGCAGTCATTTTAATTGCCCAAGAGCTGCAGAAGTGAAAACAGAAGGTGCTGCCCAGCAGAGCTGCTGTACTCTGCACACCCAGGGCTGAAGGCTGCCAGAGCTGGAACAACATCAGCCTTGGCTTTTCTCCAGGGAAAAGAACCTGAGCCATCGCACTGCCAACCCGATAATCCCATGGGGCTGCTCTGACCAGGCTGCAGCATCAGGAAATGCCCCTCTTTGCCCAGCAGCTCTGCTCTGAGCCCAGTGAATGCCAGCAGAGGCACAGCAGAGCCCTGTGGGTGCAGGAACCCTCGAGGTGGAACAGACAGCAATCTTCTGCCTCTAGCCGGGATCCAGGCAGGGCTTGGAATAATCACCTTGGTGTCTCACAGCTCCTGGTTTGACTGATCTGCAGTGATCCCAGTGATCTGCAGCGATCCCAGTGATCTACAGTGATCCAAATGATCTGCAGAAAACCTAGTGATCTGCAGAAATCCTAGTGATCTGCACAAATCCCAGTGATCTACAGTGATCCCAGTGATCTGCAGCGATCCCAATGTGCCACCCTTGACTGCTTAGGGGAATAAAACAAACTAGCAACACAGAGCAAAAACAACCCACCAAGAACCCCAGCAACAAACCCCTGAAATGAATAAAATCAACCCAGATAGCGTAGTTAACATTATCCATTAGATATGAAAGCGCTTTCTATTTAAGACTTAAATTAAGCATCCTTGGGTATCAATTGTTCCAAAATGGCTTTTCCACTCAAAATAATTCCTGAAAGGATCCATTGTCCAAAAATAGAAGTTATTTAAAAATAATTCCTACCAGTGAATTGCTAAGATGGAAAATTTCGATTGGATTCCAGGTTTGGTCTTTATATTTTAAAAGATGTTGTAAGTCATATTTCAGAAGAAGGGTGATGTTGAGAGCAAACTCAGTGCTGGTTTTAGTGAGAAGTGCTGTCTTGGCATAAGCTTTATGTAAATGGAATATTTTCTGTGCAAAATAACAATGATTTTAATGTTTGGTTTGAATGGTGTCACAATGAAAAGCGTGTGGTGAAAAAACAGTACTTTTTATACCAATTGTATTCAGGAGTTTCTCAAGCAATGCCTACACAGCTGAGGTTCATTCTGTTATGTTACAAACCATGTAACAAGACTAAAATCTAGGATAGAAGAAAGGAAGGAAAAGTCCTGTCAGTGGTGCATAAATCCATCACAACATTTTCTTTTGAAAAAGTGATGCTTCTATTTACCGATCAATGTGCTCCTTTCAACAGAAACTAAAAATTCCTAAGGAAATTATCCCAGCCTAATCCTGAACTCTGCTTGTGCAAGGAATGATGATTTTTCCCCTCTGTCTTTCTGAAGCAAGGCAGATAAAACTGAGATCAAGGTGCAAACTCTTTCCCCAGGGAGGTTTGCTCAGTGTTTTCATCGCTTCATAGCAGTGGGTGTTGGAGGGGAAAAGTTTATGGAAACACTTTTCTTCTGAAATATGACTTTTGAGATGCTCTGGAAGAAAAAAAGGCACCTCCACCAATCCAGTGTGGTGTTAGTTACTCTGGGGCACAGCTCAGGGAATCGCTTTGCTTGCTAGTTGCTTCAGTTTGGGTTTTTTCCATGCTGGAACGCAGTGGAGACTCACCTGACAGCTGCCACCGTGCCCAGAGAGAAAACCCTCCCCTCCATCGGGTGCTGTTGCTGTTGAACAGCTCCCTGAAGGGCTGCTTTCCCAGAGGATGGAGGCAGCTGGTTAAAGACAAGGATCCCGGGGATGGAGCTCAGCCTCCAGCCTGGCCACAGCAAGGGGGACACTGTTGGTGCTCTTCTCCTCCTCTGCTGTGGTTAAAAACCTCAGGAGGCACTCAGACAGTCCCACCACACAAATCCCTGCTGTTGCACTGCTGCTGCTCAGCCTTGGTGCTGGAATTTTGCATTCTCCATCTTTGTTGCCTTCTGTAAATGCTGCAAATAGCAGGAAGGGATGGATGAAACAACACAGATGCTTTAATTATGATTTGATTACAGAGCAGCCAGAGGAGTCTATTCTGAGGAATATGCAATTAGAGAAAATTCTGAGGACTATCTAACCTTCCGAAATTAAAATTAACTGGGATTATTTGAACAGCATTTGAACATCTCTGAAAAAAGATCTCATTCCTCAAGGATCCTGCTGCTCTTGTGCGATAGATCCTCTCTAGCTTGGCAGATGGGCTTCAGGGTAACACAATGTCATCTTCCTCAGCTGCATGTGCTGCTCACTTCACCTCCCAATCCCATTTTATTCCCATTTTAGTCCCGTTTTAGCACCCCTTGCTGGTCACATACGGGAGGGTGACAGAGCCTGCACCTGGACTGGATGGGAACAGCCAGCCCTGGGTTGAAGCACATGGAAAGGAAGAGCAGGTTAAGCTATCCTGGGTCATCAACAGACTATGTCAATCTTGCAAGCAGGAAAAACAGAGCCATGAACTCTTGTGATGCACATTCCAAAGGGAAAGTGTCAATGGAAAATTCCATGCCTTTTCTTCTTGCAAATTATTTAATAGCAGGAACCTATATGATTAAATATGTTAAGCCTCTTTGTGGGCTTAAATGGTACAAATGGCCTGGATTTCATTCCATTGATTTCACTGGCTGCTGAACACGAGCAGAATTCCAAATCTGTCCCAGGGCTGACGAACAGCATGCCTTAAACTCCGATTTAAAACCTCTGAAATCTCATGGATTTCATCCTGGGCTGGGAATGCTGCCTTTCCTTGCTGTCCTGGGCTGAGCCAAGCCAGCTGGATGGGTACAGCAGCCTTGGCAGTGGGTGTGGGGCTGAGCAGCAGTGGGTCACTGTGGGCTGAGCAGAAGTGGTCAGTGTGGGGCTGAGGAACAGTGGTCAGTGTGGGGCTGAGCAGCCGTGGTCAGTGTGGGGCTGAGCAGCAGTGGTCAGTGTGGGGCTGAGCAGCTGTGGTCAGTGTGGGGCTGAGCAGCTGTGGTCAGTGTGTGGCCCAGCAGGCAGTGGTCAGTGTGGGGCTGAGCAGCCATGGTCACTGTCAGGCCCAGCAGGCAGTGGTCAGTGTGGGGCCCAGCAGGCAGTGGTCAGTGTGGGGCCCAGCAGGCAGTGGTCAGTGTGGGGCCCAGCAGGAGTGGTCAGTGTGGGGCTGAGCAGCAGTGGTCACTGTCGGGCCCAGGACGCAGTGGTCAGTGTGGCTGCAGGGCTCGCTGGGGCACCAGCAGGGCACGAGGCTCTGCGGCTCTGAACTGCCCCAGGCACTCCTGGCGGCAGCCGCAGACCAGGCCTGTTTCACTGGCTTTCCCTCAGTGCTTGACACGTTCATGGGGCAGCAGGAAATCACTTTTTTGGGGTCATATTTTCTGTGGAAGCTGAGTTTTCCACGCTTATGGCTTACGCTTGGAAATTGTGCTGGAAGTGTGACGTCAGCTCTCCAGCCTGAAGGAGCAGGAGCTGCCAGGACCCTCCTGGGCTCTGTTTGGGGTGGGATGCTGGCTTTGGGGCTGGAGTGAGAGGAGGATGGCTCCCAGCTCAGCCAAAGCTGCTCTCACCCTGTTTGAAACCACGGGAAATTGGGTTTGGTGCTGCCTGGATGCTCTGGGGATGGATGAGCGGGGCACAGCTGCTTCCCTCCACCTCCCTGCTCCCGGTGGGAATGGCTGACCTTGCTTTTGACCTTGCTCACCTCCAGCAGCCAAAGACAGAGCTGCCCTGACCTGGACACTTCAGAATTCCTGCTCTTTCCCAACAGGTGCTGAGCACAACTAAGCTCAGGCTCAGCTGGGTTCAGCAGCCTGTCAGTCTCCTTGTCACTTGTAAAGACATTTTCTGCTGTAGTGCCTTATTTATTTATTTGAACATCTCTTTTTTGGAGCCTCCAAACCCTCCAACTTCAAAGCATTTGTGTTCCTACTGACCCATGTGTATTTCCTGGGGATAAACCCCTGGCTGGCAACTTCGGGATGATTTGTCAAGGGTCGCTGTAATAAATGAGGTTGTTTATTTTCTGCCTGAAATTCCCTGGTTGGTGACTAAGAGAAACTTTGTATTAAGCTGTGCAGAGCATAATGAGGTTGCTGTAATGCTTTGATGTGGAAATGCTTAAATGCAAAAAAAAAAAAAAAGAAAGAAGTGGTGTTATTGATAGAGCTTGCTTAAGGTATCTAGGGACAATTTATATCAAGCAAGTATAGATTATACTATAAAGATTATAGATTTTGATAATAGCCCTTTAAAACTTTAATAGCAGACATCATAAAAAGGTCAAAATCAAATTATTTTCCTGGACTGTGCTGCTGGCAGTTACAAGCTGACAAAGATCTGTATGATATCAATTCTAGAGGCATTAACGTTGCAATAGATGTGCAGGGAGGTTTGATTTCCTCACACCTCTCCCAAAGCCGCTCCTGAGGAGCAAACTGGCTGAGCAGGCTGTTCAGTTGGTGGAATTAAAAGGCTGTAGTGGATCTACACCCCATTAGTCTCGCCTGATGAAGGTGGTTATATAAGAGTCCCTTCCCCTCTGCTGCTGGGACTGTATTTCCCATGCCACTTCTTGCTTTCCATGTTGCTGATAGATTAGAAAAACAGACTTTGCTGTGTTTTCTCCTTTTCCTCTCGTGTCTGATCTCGAGGCTGATTAGCACAAAGTAGCTCTGAGCCGTGCCTTGGACACCAGAGATTCTGAAAGCCTCCATGAGCCGGAATAATGGAGCTGGATGAAGGATGCTGGTCGCCATGGCAACGGTGCATGTGCCACACAAGATAATGTGACTGCTGTAGTGCGGAGATCTGTGCAGAATATTGATTGCCAGATTTCCCAGATTCCTTGGGAATGCTGGGCTTTGCTCACCTGGCAAGGGGGAGCAGCTTGTCAGCTGGACTCAGTCCAGGGAGAATTTCCTCCTCTGAGAAGAGCTGACTTTGGCCCGGGATGGAGAGGAAGGGTCAGGACTGCTGGGGAGAATTACCAGCTTCACAGCCTTTCCTTGTGGAGTTCCCAGTGTCCTGGGTGTTAAACTGGAGTTAACAAAGGATTGGGACTGAGGCGCTCCAGGTGAGTGCCCTGGCTTGGAAGGGACAATAAAATGCCTGAGGAAGCTGAACTTTCACCTGTGGGATGTTTCTGGTGGTGGCTGTCACCTGGACACATGCACAGTGTCACAGCTCCCCTCTGAACCCCTTCATGGCTCCTCTAGGTAGCACTGAAAAGTTCCTTTTTTCTCCCAGCTTGTCAAGGACGAGTCTAATTAGTGAGCTGTACAAAATAATGGGATTAAGAAATATCAATTCACTGGCAGCCAGGAGGACAAACATTATTATTGTGATAGTATTGGCCATTTCCCCAAGCTGGGGGAAGGTAAAACATTAAGGCTTTAACTTGGAGGAATTCTGTGTGTGCAGGATCACACTTGGTCCTGGTTTTTGGGTGAGGTTGGGGTTCTTGCATAAAAATGAACAAAGCAGGACTGGTTCTGCTGTAATTTTGCAGCCTAAAGTTCTGGGTCCTGCAATAACGCAGAAACTCTAATTATTGCTCCTCTAGTCCAGAACAGAAATCAGCAAAGCTTTCTCAGTGCTTTATCCACTTGGCAAAAGGCAATTGGGGCCAGTGCTGCTCGTGAGGATTGTGCAGATGAGGTAATGCTAATTAAATTCCTGTCCTTCTCATGTTCCCCCCACAGGGAAGGGTGATGCCACAAACTCCTGTTTGCCTTCAGAAGGATTGCTGGCAATTGGCCACCTGTTAGAGAATATCCTGTGTCATTATTGACCTTACAAGGTTTGGGGAAATTATCTGTGTTATTTCATACCTGCCTCATGCTTTTGAAAGGCTTGGTGTTGTCTGGATTTGCCTTAAAAGTGTTGGAACTTGGGAAAATGTGAATTAGAGAGCTTTTCTGTGGCAGCTGTAATAAGATGTTTATCTTGAGGCAGAGATAGGGAACTTAAAATGTATCTGAGGTGCTCTTTGTCAGAAATGCGTCTGAGAGGACAGATTTAGAAATTCTAGGCTGTTGTACCCTCTGGGCATTATTTGCAGGTGTGCGTGTGACTTTGCTCTTCAGTACAGGTCAAATGTGGTGCTCAGAGAGCCACTGAGTTTGTTCTTGACTGCTGATTTTGGCTTGAAATCCTGCAACCACATCCCAGCAGAGGACCTGGTTTTACTGCCAGTTCCAAACCCTGATTGTACAGGACCAGCTCCTCTGGACTTCTGGGGATTTTGTACAGGCTGGACAACCTGAGGTATCATCTAAGATCCCTGTTTGTAACAAGGACAGCTGCTCTGGAATGTTCAGCAAGTTATATTTTAGAGCACTTAAACATAGTAAGGAGCTAGTGGACTTTGGTATATTTGATTAAAGCCATTGGGGTTTTTTTGTTTGGTTGGGATTTTTTTGTTTGATTGGCCTTTTTGGTTTGGTTTTTGGTTTTTTTTTTTTTTTGGTAATGCTTTAACATTTTCTGAGTTTATGTAATAATTTGTGGGTGAAATCCTCAGCCTTTTTTAAAAACCAAATCTATTTTGAATGTAGGAATTGAACTAATGAGTGAACTGGCACATCAGGCCTGGCTGTAGATATTACTCTGGTTGGAGCAGTGCCTCCCTTGCCCTGGGATCCCTCCCTCCTTCCCTCCCTGTGCAGCTGCTGTGCCCAGGAGGATTGGGATTTCTCCAGGTGTCAGGGAGCAGCTGGCCAGATGTGCATGCAGATGCAGAAATCCACACCACAGGAGGCTGCTGCTCCTGTGAGAACCAGGTGAGAACCTGGCAGGGTTTGAGGTGATTTCTGGGCTTGTGAAGTGCTTCAGCTCAGGGAAAAGTGAACACACTGAATGTCAGCTGTGGCTCTGTGGCACTCATTGACAGTCACTTGATTGTCCTTGGGCTAGCTGGGCTAGTCCTGGGCTAGCACCATTATAAAGAAAGCTCAACTTTTGTATGGGGATGTGCAGAAATGTCTGTAACCACACACAGCAGCCTGGCTGCGTGCCTGCGGTGTTTTATGGTGTTTTATGGTGTTTTATGGTGTTTTGTGATGTTTTATGGTGTTGATGTCTGCCAGTCTATCACCCTGCACCCAGGAGTTTTCTGTACCAGAATGATGTTCCATCTGATAAAGCCAGGGGCTGTGTTGATAGTACATCTTTTCAACTGGAATTTTTCTGCAAAAAGGAGACTTTGAGGGGCCAGAGAGCAAAGACATGGAAAAGATAGGGAATCTTGTGCTGCTGATCCATGGAAAACTGATCCATGTGACCCCTCAGGCTGAACTCCTGTGACCCTGCCTGCTGAGGTGTGGTGAGCAACACTGCAATTCCACCTCGTTCCCTGCACTAAAGCTGGGGTTATAAGGCAAATTAACTCCATGTGGCTGGCCAGGTTGTAGGAGTGCAGGTGTTGGAAGAAACCTGGCTGCTGCCCCCTCCCCAAACCCGTGAATCTGTGCTTGCTGGCTTGAATGCAATAATGTCCCAATGGTCAGCCTGTGGTGTTGAGAGGGGAAGAAGGAATATTTCTAAGCAAACAGCAGGGAAGGGAGCCAGATGTGTACCTTGGAAAGGGCAGTGGATGAAGAGATCAACAGGAGTTTTCCTGGTTGTGTTTCCTGGCACCTCGGCCCTCCCCTGAGGAGCAGAGGGAGGGTTTGGTTGGATCTCAAACCCAGCAAACGGAGCTGTCTGGGATTTATCACTCAGAATTCCCTTTTTAGGTGCTCACAGCAGCCTTTAAGCCTTCCAGAGGAGGCAGTGCATGGCCACGTAGCAGAATTTCATCTTCACGGCTGGCTGGAGGAGCAGATTGATGGCTGCTCTCCCCAGCCACACTGGCAAGGCTGGGGAGAAGATTGTTCTCCACATTTGCATTCAGCCACTCCAAGGATATCAATTTCCGCTGAGCATGAGGATGATTTTGCTTTTACACAACAAGAGTTTCCAGGGAGGCAATGGATTGACAAAAGCTGTTGCCAAGGGTCTCCAGGGGACTTGACAGGTTTATGGAGTGATGATAAGATACTGGGCTAGTCCCAGGGAAATTGGGTTTGATGGAAATCATAAAGAATTGGAGGTGCTCAAGGACATCACTGGAAAGCAATTTGGAGAGGCTGTGGAACATTTGGGTTTGTCTCAGTGGGATTTCTCCCACAGAAGGGAGTTGAGCTGTGACTGGTGGGATTTATTACAGCTTTATACCTTTCAGATTGAAAATTGAGCTTCTGCACGATATCCTATTCCCGTCTTTATGCAGATTACATAAAAATAAATGGGTAGTTGATGGAGGTAATATCTTGGGGATGGGGAAGGATG
The DNA here is from genome assembly GCA_013397955.1 of Grantiella picta. Taxonomy (NCBI): domain Eukaryota; kingdom Metazoa; phylum Chordata; class Aves; order Passeriformes; family Meliphagidae; genus Grantiella; species Grantiella picta. Next base: position 71,248 of record VZRM01007391.1, on the reverse strand, counting down.
AAATTGAAATCTTCAAAGAAGGTTTTTTATTTTACAGGAGTCTGTATATCTTAGCCAAAGTGGTTTAATGATGGACAAATACGCACCTGGAAAATGCTTAGACAGACCATTAAATAGGTTCCAAAATCTCCTGGATCATTTTTTTTAAAAGTCTATTTAAAAAAACCCACATGCACTATTATTTGCAGCTCACATCTGTGCCAGCACTGACAGTGTTAGCAAGGCAACCCCATTTAGTTTCTTTTGTTCTTTATGTAAGAACTTGCTGCCTTGTCTTCTGAGCAGCACAAAAGCTGTTTTATTTCCCAGGAACACAGGCTGCAAGAGATTGTTCTCCTGTCATGAGACCACTGTGTTTTCCTTTGGCCACTATTTTTGAAGTTGTAGAAAACCTCAAGGGAATTATATTGCAAGGGCAGAGCTGCTCGTGCTGGGATTTGCTTCAAGAGATTAAAAAAAGGATTGCTGAGAGGTGCTTGAGGCATGGCAGGGAAATATGGGAATGTCGCTGTACCTGGTGGTTAAAATACAGATGTGTTGTGGCTACAGGTGAATTATTTTCATTTAGAGATGTGCTGATGGAGGGGCAGGGGAATAATCTGCTTTCTTTAAAGGTGGCACAGATGCTGTTTGAAATCCTTTGTATTCAGACTCACTCCAAATCTTGTGCAGCTTATTTTTGGCCGCAACATATTGTGAGGATTAATTGAATTCATGTCACAATTAGCTGGTTCCTCCATCCATCCAGACAATCTAAAAGCCACACTGGTGATGGATAAGACCAATAAACTCCTAGTAGAGCCAGCAGAATAAAAGTGGACAGATTTCTGGACAGGTTTCTTCCTGGGAGGGACCTGAGGGCAGCTGAGCTGAGGGAAAATAGCTGTGACTGCCCAGAGATGTGCCAGTGGTGCTTCCCTGGGGGGCAGAAACACATGGAAATCATTAACACTGCAAAGGAACAGCCACAGTGAGCAGAGTTCAGCGTTTTCCTCTGGTTCTTCTCCTTGGGAGGCAGATGGGAACCATCAAGGCCACCCTCCCTGCCTGCCTTTGCTGCTCACAGGAGGCTTTTGGCAGCAGCAGGAGCAGCAGTGCAGAAATAGTCACTGCCTGGTCTCTCTTGGGTCCTTTGAGATTAAAAAATGGCCAAGGATCAAAAGTCTGGGTACTTTATTGTCCTTATGCACCAACTCATTCCACCTTGGTCTGCTAATTATTAGTAGCAAGAAGTTCTGCTCCACATAATCCAGCTTTCCCCAGCAGGTGCAGGGTTTGGGAGTTGTGTCCAAGGGAGGAATTTGCAGCTGAAGAGTTGGAACAGCAGCAGGGAACAACTTATCTTGCAGCACATCAGCCTGCTCACTGCTTGCTTCAGGATTAGGGGCATCAACGAGCAAAAAAAAATCCTGCAGGATGCTGTAGCCATCCAAAAAACCCCAAACAAAGCAGGCAAACAGTAAAATCCCTAAGAATTGTTGTTTAAGGAGCAGCACTGGGACATGAGAGATTACTCTGCTTAGCATCTGGCACGTGTGGCAGCCTATCTCGTGTGTGAAAGCAAAATATATGTGTGTCTCCTGCTCGTTTGATTCATCAGGGCTGTATTCATGCATTCCTACAGAGAATGGCTGCTGTAAGGAGATTTACATGGGTGCCACACATTCTGCTGGGCTTGTATTATCGCTGATTATGCTGGGATGGTTTCATGGGAAGCACTTTGGGAGCCAATCTGTGGATTTGCCGCATCCCCTTGCCTTTTCTACAGGGTTGGGCTGGTTAGGATCGCACTGCTTTGTCTATTTATTTTTTTTTTTACAGGCATTTGCTGTGTTTGTGTAGGAATTCATTGCAGGGATTTGTAACAAGCCTTATCCTGAGCTGGAATGTTTGTTGTACAGCAGTTTTTTCTACATGGTATTCCCACCTCCAGGATGGAGGGTTTGCACACAGCTGCTAGAAATGAGTGCTGCTATTCCAGCAGGAAGCTCTTGGAGTGGAATTTGGGAAGCTGGAAGAGAGATAAATGGAATTTTTGCAGAAAGCCACAGCTCCACTGGCCTTGATGCTCTTACAGCAGTGGACAATTCTGTGCCTTTAGATGGTTCTGGGGAGCAGAAAATGTTGACTGGGTGGCAGCTGGGCTGCTGTGGCTTTTTGTGTGGGAGGGTTCTTATTTTGGCCAGGAAAGCTGAATTGGGTATTGTTCTCTCTGGAGGATGGGCACCACAGAAGAATGCTGCTTCCATTTATTCTCCTTACAGTTTTAATTCAGTTCCAGCTACTTTATGTCACTGCTGCTCCCACAAAACATTTCCAGTTCTGGAGCAGCAAATTCAAATAACCTCCATCCAATTTAAAACAAGGTTCTGCGTTTTGTTTGGGTAATGGTGACAGCTTCCTTAAAATCAGAGCAAAATCCCATCCCAGGAATCTCTCTGGAATCCACAGCACACCCCTGAATGGATTGTGTGTGAGGTGTCTGCACTGCCTTGCAAATAAACATCTCCCCCACCAGGGTTTATTCGCAGGAGCTTTGCTGAGCAGGAGCAGAGCTCTGTGCCATGTAGCAGTCAGGATTCACAGCTTTGCTGCGAGCTCTCCTACTCCAGGAATAAAGCCTTCCTTTGTTTACAGGGTGGGGGGAAAGGCACCCTGCAGGCTGTTGTTTCTGGCTGCTGACATGTGATAGAACACGAACATGCCTTCACTCGTGGGAGCTCAGATTGGCATCTTCACAGGAGCTGGGAGCTGACACTTTGTCATCTCGCCTTGATAAGCCCTCCAAAGAGCTGCTGAATGCACGGGAGAATGCTGTGCAGAATAGAAATGGAATATTGGGAGAGTCAGGCACAGGGGTTTGTATGCAGGAGCTGCATAATTTGAGCTGTGGAGGGCTGCCTTGTGGGGAGCACTCGCAGCTAATGGGGATTTATCTGCTAATAAAAGCCTTCAAGATCTGCTCCAATGGATCTCGAAAGCAGTGGTGCTATTTGTGGATGTGATTGGCAAGTGGAACCCCTCTCTGCCCCATCTGCATCTTCCCTTCCCTGGTCTGTGCCAGCCATTAGACCAAAACATCATTAAACCTGGTATTTCAGACCCCAACTAGACATTAATCATTCAGCACAGGTTTTATTTCCTTTTCTTAGAAGTGTAAGGGAGACAGACACTTCAATCCCACTGAAATGCACACATGTATTTTTGGCTCCTTTGAAGCATTCAGCCACACTACTTAATATAATCCAGTGTTGATCATTTAGCAACACATTCTTAATGACATGTAAATATTTGATATTCTCATTGCAAATATTGTGAATGAGTTGGATATACCATATAACATTATAAAACAATAATGCTCCCATAGTTGTTTTTTCTGCCGATTTTATTTTACCACTCAATACCCAAGAAATGCTTCCACAACATAAGAGAAACCAACTTCCCCCAGTTTCCTCCTTGTCTTTCACTGAGGTAGGCAGTGAGTTGCAATGAATTGCACAAGTTTTCTTTTCCTGAACAAACTTGAAAAAACAGAACAGATATAAAAAGGTGCAAACAGCATTGGCCCTTCTGAAGTGTGCCAAGGTTTTGCCTTCTTAAGCAATGTGCCAGCCTTGCCCTGAGTGTTGTTATCCCTTCAGGATCACTGGGAGAGTTCAATATTTGTGCTGGGGTGTCCTTTTAACAAAACATAAAGGTTTTGTCCTGTGGTTTGAAGAGGGGAATTATGGAAATGCAAAACTGGANAAATAAATAAATAAATAAAGACAGGAGGATTTATTCTGCCTTCCTGGATAGAAAGCTTCACCCAGAGGAGGTGCCTCGGTGTAAACAATGAACAAGGGGAAGCTGCACTCCCCAGGCCTGGCTTCTCCCAGGATCTCTGAGCCACCTTGAGAGGTGATGAACCTCTAAATCACCAGAATTCATGGTTCACCATCACAGAAAATAGGGTTGGGAAGAGCCTCTGGAGGCATGAGCTCTGTGTGAGCTGGGGTTGGCTATTTGTCTACATTTGATTTGCTTATAGAAAAATGCCAATAAATCAGTAAATTATGCACATTGCTCCCTTTCTCTGCTTCTTCCAAGCTGATCCTTGAACTCCAATGTTTATCGCCACAGGGGGATGAAGATTCCTCTCCTTACTGCACAACTTTACACCATGGTTTGCTGTTTGCTTGTTTCAGCTGCTTCAAATTCTCTCTCTTTGGCCAAATCTCCTTTTCCTTCAAAGTACCACGGGCTCCCAGTGGAGGCTGAGGAGATGCACTGCTTCCCAGAGCCAAAGCCCCGTTTGCACAATCCCTGCAGTCTGGCAGGGTGTTTGGAGCAAGTCCATTGCTGCTTTAGATTGGCTTACAGCTAAATCACAGAGGAGAGCTCTTCACTCAGTCTGGGCTGTGCAGATAAGAACTCAGAATTTTTCTGTGGAGAAATCAGACTTGTTTTGCCACTTGTTGTTTTATTGCACTCAGAGGGGTTGGGATTAACTGTGATGTGCATTATTCTTGAGAAATCCCCATTTCCTGGGTAATACCTGGAAGATGCAGCTTCAGAGGAGTTGGGATGTGTTGCTCACAGTCAATATTGTGCAATACAGAAAGATTTCTGTTCGTATGGATAGCTAAGGAATTGCTTATTGTCTAATAGGCAGAAAGAGATTTTTATTTTTATTTCTTGAGGAAAGACACATTTTAGAAAGGAGGTGATTAGTGAAGGGTAAAGAAATGTGGAGTAATACAAAAGCTAGTTTTATGATTTCAATCCAGGTTTTGCAGTCTTGGGTTCTGGTAAAAATAAAGAACTTTGTGCCTTGGTATGAACAGGTGCAGCAATTGCTTTTGAAATGAGTCCAAGGCAGTAACATTAAGTCCTCATTTTACACCTCAGTGAATGCTGTGCAAAGAGCAGAACTTCCCAGCAGCATGAGCAGATATAATTCCATTGATAGCTTTGGCGCTGGGCCTATTCACTTAAAGCAGTGCAGGAGTATCTGCTCATGCCTCGGTAAACAAAACCCATTCTATTATATGGGTCAGGATTTGTTTGGGGACAGTCCTCAGCCTTTGGAATGCTTCCCCTTCCAAGGTTAACGCTGCGCTCCCAAAAAGAGCTTCTGTTGCTGCAGCCTCGAGTTTCTGGGGCTGGAGGAGCCCTCAGCTGGGACATTGAGGCCCCACACAATGGGAACAGTCTTTGGCTCCCAAAACCTCGGAACTTGCCTCCCGAGAGCAGAGGGAAGGGCTCCCAGATGGATGGGTGAATGCACTCCTGGGAGCGCAGCCTGAGCAACACTTTCAGCTCCTTTAGAAAGCCCTGTGAGACCACAGTGTTCCCAGCTTGAAATCCAGGGACAAAAGGGGCAGGGAACCTTCCCAAGCTGCTGTGGGGAAACGTGGACAGCTCCGCTGCTGCTCGAGCCACTGGAAAATTGTCTGTGCAGCCGCCTTGGATTGGTGAATAGAAAAGTGATTTTCAACGGAAACCAGTTCTGCAAACTCCTGGTTCATGGGGCACAGAGGGGCTTTGGGCACAAGGTTGTGACAGTCTCTGGTGAATGAGGAGCTGCCTGGGATTCTCTGTGGCAGGTAAGGGATACATAGAATATATAGAATATATAGACTATATAGACCATATAAACTATATAGAATATATCGAATATATCAAATACATCAAATTATCGAATATATAGACTATATCGAATATATAGACTATTTCGAATATATAGACTATATAGACTATATAAACTATATAGAATATATCTAATATATCGAATAGATCAAATATATAGACTATATAGACTATACAGACTATATGGACTACATAGACTATACAGAATATTCTGCTTGCTCCCTACTTCTCCCGTTCCTTCTCTCCCCAACCAAGGGACAGTGGAGGGAGTGGAAGGCATTTTTCTGCTCTGTTCCCTGTTCCTGTGGCTCCTCTCTGGGAGCTCTGCATGACCAGGGCGTTGCAGCTCAGGGGTCTTGCCTTAGGCTCAGAATTATTTTCCCAAATGTTAGGGCTAAATATGAACTCTTTGGTTTTATTTTAAAAAATCATTTGTGTAAGATCACATTTGGAATATTTCTCTCAGTGTTCCAACTCACGGAACCCAGAAAAGTTCAGTGTTCACTGGGGTTCTCTCAATCTCTGGGAAGCCTTGAATCAGTTGGGAACATCTGGGCTTTTTTTATGTTTTGCTTTTTTTAATAGAATTGTTTGTAGCGAGGCAAATAAAAAAGGACATTTCCAGTAATGGGCCCATCTCCTCCCCGGTGGGTCTCTCATGGAACCGTGGCTCAGTGTTTTCCTCCTGCTATTCAGCTGTATTAAACTTCTTGGGTGTTACCTTCATTTCAAACACGTGTTGAAATCTCACCAGTTTAAAGCAAAAATTATCCATTTTAGTGTAAAGAAAAAAAAGCACAGAGCTACGTTTAAAAAGGGAAAGCATGTCATTCTCATCAAGGGTTGATTAAAGTTATGAAAAATATATTTTTTTCTTGTGCCATCACTGCTGTAGATAGCTAATAAAAAGAAAAGAAAAGCTCAGCTGTGTTCTCCTGTAGCTGGAGGAGGCAGCAGTTATTTGCTTCCCATTAGGAAGGTGACATTCCCAGATAGATGGCCCAGAAAATTGTTTTCTGCGAGTGAGAAAAATTAGTCCAGGAGGGTTACTGAGCACCCAGCGCTCTGCTGTGCAGCACTTTGCTGGGTACCTGGCAGGCCATGGCACTGAGACAAGTGTCAGCCTGGGGGTGCTGACAGGGGAGGAGAGGCTCCAAACACCTCTTCTCTTTCTCATTCTGGCTGAGCTAGCGGAGCTGGGCAACAAAATTCCAGTGTTTGGGGCTTTTTGTGGACACTGATAAGCCGAGCAAGGATATTCCATTGGTGTACAGTTAATATAATAGTGCTCATAAATAGTGCTGGGTTGAGTTTTTTCTTTTGACAGTGCCTTTGACAGCATGTTGTACTCGTTTTCAAATTGTATGAATTAAATGGACCCTAAGACATAGGATAGAAAGAGATTTGGCATTTTTGAGGCTTTCTGTAGCAGTTTTCAAGTGTGGTGATTTGGGCTTTTTTTACCTAGAAGAAGCTGTTTTGCACTTGGCTTTCTGCAAATCGAATTTTTTGGTTTACTTTTGCTCTTCAATATGACAACGCACCTCATAAAACCAGTGCCAAGGGAAATTAATCCAAATTCATTGCTCCAAAACCACATTTTGCTCCCCTCCCTTCAGCTATTTTTGTCCATGGCTGGCACTGTCACCCGTGTGGCTGTGGGACTCTCCTTCCAGCCAAGGCTTGGAAACTTTTAAATGGGAAGTGACTGAGCACTCCAAGCTGCTGCTGTGGGCTGAGGGAAATGAAGTTTCACGTGCCACTTGTATCCCCTCGGGCTTTCTGACCAGCATTTCAAAGAGAAAGGGAGAAAGAGATTTACTCCTGTGGTTCCCGTTGAGCCCAACTATTGTGAAGGGATTCTGGGAGCTGAAAAAGAGCATACAAATACCTGGAGGATGGATCCATGAGAAATAAGCCTTATCATTATGTTGCTCATGATGAAGTTTGCTCTTTGATTGAACAGCTTCCTGGAACCTGGGAAAGGCTCCCAGTGCCATCTGGGGTGGAATTGGTCAGCTGGTGGTTAGAAAAGAGCTGCCACAGGTCCACAGAGTGCAATTCCCAAAGCTGACCCTTCGCCAGGACTCTGGATTTACGTTTCAGAAAGTGCCAAGGCATCTTTCACAGTCGCAGCTCACGACTCTTACCTTTCGGGTGGAACACAAGGCCGGCTTTATTGGGAAAATATGGTTGCAGCAATAGCTTGCCCAGTGTATAAATAGCATCTGCATGTGGTTGTGTTCCTCAGGAAAAGAGGGGGAGCCAGCTGAGCTGCCAAGCAGCACGGAGAAATTGTATCTGAAAAGGCAAATATTGGTTGCAGGAGGACAGAGGTAATTGGGACCATATGTTGTTCCAATCTTTTCCTCAACTGAGCAGCCATGTATTGCAGTGCAAACAGCTGAAACCGCTCCACACTCATCTCCGAGGCATTCTGCCTGTTCAGGGATGGCCTGGAGTTCTCTGGGGCTGCAGAAACCCAAAGATCTCTGTTGTTCCCTTTCTGAGCAGGAAGGAGCAGTGCTGGCAAAGCTGGAGAAATGAGAGCCAGAGATGGAGTGGGCTGGTGAGGCTCTGGAGTATCAGGGAGCAAACAATGCCCTGAATATTGATATCACATAGCTGGATGTGGTGTGGAAGTGATGGGAAAAGGGAGTTTCCTTCAGTTCTAGAGGAAGAAATGCTCCAAGATCTCTGTGAAGGGAATATTATGGAATGGGGCAAGAGGAAGAAATGAGGAATGGTCGAGATGACACAGGAGTGTGTTTGGTGCACATGAGGGACTGTTTCGTGTTCAGAGAACACATTTTTCCATAAAGTTACTGAAGAGTGTCATGCTTTTTAGCAGGAAGCGAGGAATGTTCAAATATGAGCGAGTATTCTGATTTTTCTATGTAAATTTGACCTCTGGCTCTCTGAAGGCCAATGGAGCAGGACTTTGCAAGCCCCAGGAGGCACATTAGCAGTGAGCAGTACCCAAATGACATTTCAAACACTAAATACAGCAGCTCCCTCTCCTCTTATACCCCATCTGTCATTGTTCTGTCTGGCTGGCTAATTTACTGGAGTCTTGTCGTATGACAGTTTATTTCTCCTTATCACAGACTTATTTCACTTACCCAAGATTTCCAGTTTGGGTGAGAAGGAATATTGCTGCAGAGCAATTCTCCACTCCTAAAGAGATAAGCTCCCAACATCTCAATGTGTGATTGGGCTCTCACTAGGGCAGTGTGGTACGACCCCAAATCAGTGCTTGACCCTGTGCCTTATCCCTAAAAGCCACAAAATCTTCACATTTGAAAGCTGGGAGTCTGTGCTGTGGTGGAGGATCAATGTTGTTTATCCTTCACCTGTCCTGAAAAAATGCTGTTCTTTGATGGTCATTTCACATGGGCTCCTAATTTCCTTCTGTTCCCTTTCCTTTTCTCTTTGTTGCTGGTGCTGTTCCTTGTACATTTTTCCTGTTTGGCATCGTAAAGTGAGATTCCTAAGGGCTGGAATGCTCCTTCCAGGCTGGGAGAGCATGGCCAGGGTGTGAGCTGGCTGAGGAGTAGGAGAGGTTCCTGCTGCATTATCCACTGGATAGACAACGCATTGCACATCTGTCTGCACATCTGTCTGTCTGCACATCTTCCCAAACCCAGCAAGGAACAGGGGCAAGGCAGCACCTCTGGAGCAGAACCAGCAGGTGAATAACTGAGTGTGGGCTTGGAAATCCATCATCCAAGGGATTTCCCACCCCACCAAACACGAGCTCCTGCTCCAGCATGCAGTCACCCCCGGCTGCGCTATCCGAGCACGGAGAGGTGTCTGTGGATGTGTCTCTGCATGCCAGCACTGCTCTTGCTCCCCTTTTCCCATCACTTCATTCCCAACAAGCAGGGTGAGGAGTTGCCATGCCAGCTGTCCCAAGAAGGAGCTGGGATGGCAATTCTCCTCCTCCTGCCATGATGTGTCTCAGAAGTGTGAAGGGAAGCAGGGAAGAGCAGGAGCAGGGTTTGAGCACTGCCTGTTCTCGAGGCTTTCATCAGCAGTGTGGGGTTTTCTCTGATGAGAAACCCCCCTTTGCCTCCCCCAGGCTGCTGAACGTGACTGTCTGTGGGAGTCTTTTCATGCTGAGCCCTCGTGCTGCTCTCTCTGAGCTGCTTTTTGTGCTTGTCTTTGCCAGGATTTCTGCTGGGGTCTCTGATCTCTCAGATAGGTCGAGTTTGCTGCAGGAAACTCTGCCTGGGAGCGTTCAAAGTGTGTCTGGCAGCAGCCTTTGCGTCGTAAATAATAAACATTTCCCAGGATAAAGTTTGGACAAGGTGGGTGGAGGTGAATTTTTTGATTGGGAAGAGGAGTATGTGTGGTTTTTTCCCCTTCTCTGCTTTTTCAGAGCGCTGTGCTGCCTAACTGGAAGCTATAATGGCTGTATGAATTGCTATTTAATCAGGGATGCTAATTAAGTCTTAGCTCTTTAATGCTTTCACGGGAGAGCTGTATATGATTTGCAGTGGCTGGAATTGCAGTTGCAGGCAATTAAGCTGCTCTTGGCTTTGTAGGGCCTGAAAGTGCAATTTTCTGAGGGATATTCAGGATCCTGTCACCTTTAACATTTCCCTCGGTCTGAGGATAGGAGATGTTTCGAAAAGGAAATACTTCAAAATAAAGCAATGAAGCAATGAAACAATGAAATAATTTCAGATTTTAAGTAGCTTTTTCTCAGTGCATAATTACAGCAGTACATCCACTTTTATGGCACAGTTAATATAATTGAAGGTTAAATATAAAGCCCATTCCAAACAAGAAATTTCACTTTGTTTTTTTCCAGCGCTGCTTGTTTAGTTTTATACTGCAATCGAGAAAGGTTCTGAGCTGGGGCTATCTGCTCCCTTATCAGATGGCAGAAAAGAGTTCCCAATTATGGATCTGAGCAAGCAGGTTTATTTGTGGTTAAGACCAGGCTGGCATTTTTAGGGTTTGGGGTTTTTACTCCCCCAAACAGTATATCTGGGTAGTTGATATCAGTGATAAGTTGTGGTGGTCACCTCAATCTTTCATCCTCTAGGAGATGGTTCAGTAATCAGGTCAGAGCCTGGCATCCAATAATTTGTCATTTCTTCATGGCAAAAGGGGCAGACGGGAGAAGAAAAATGAAGAAAAATACTCATATTTCTCTTCTTGATCTGGATACTTCTTGGAAAGGCAGTATGAAGGAGAAGGTTACTTTTAGGAGAAGACTAATTCAGAGGCTTTTCAAGTACTTGAGGCCAGAGAAAGGGAGCACAAGATGGACTTTTTAGATAAAAAGTGTGGTCCATAGTCACAGCTCCTGAGATGAGAGGGGTGTTTTACTTTGCCTTGGGCAGAGCCAGCTCTCTTTCCCCCTTTTGTCGTGCCGCTGTAGCAACTGGAAATGGAAAAATGAGGAGTCAGAAGTGCATCGGGGGACAACGATGTCCTCACCAACAATGCCACATCTCCCTGGGCAAAAGTTGGTCTCTGCCTCCTCCAGGAGCTCAGGTTGGACAGAGTCCCTTTCCTTCCAGTGCATTCCTGTGGTGCTCTGCCACTTTTCAGCCTGGTGTCCCCACTGCACCTCTAAATAATGTTAATATTCAAATATTGATGGAGGGCAGCAGACCCCACAGACCATGGCTGAAACTCCCAGAGCCAGCGTAGCTGAGCAAATCCCGAGTCAGCTGGGGCACTGGGAATGCTGCAGTGGCTGAGCTGAGGAGCTTATTCAACAAGCTGTGTGTGACAGCTGAGCTGGCATTTCTGAGCCTTTTCCACTGCCTGGCTGCTGGAATGCTCTGCTGGGCTCACAGAAACGCTGGCTGGTGCTGATTCTGTGATATGTGGGATCTTTCCATCACCACTCGGGGGTTTCTTTGTCTGGGAAGCAGCTGGAAGTGGTGCCATGCTGCCTTCAGTCTACCCTGAAGTAGGGTATTTTCAATTAAATACATTAAATGAATGGTAGAAAGGCAGAAATGGTGATTGTCATAGCTGATAATAAATGAGGGCTCTTTCTGCTTCACATTTGGAACCTGTTCTGGAGCTGGGATTAGCTGTGTCCTTCCAGGTTTATCTTCTGCAAAGCATTTCCCCCACACTGGTTTGGTTTTTAGCTCATTTCCAGCTTGCCCCTCTTCTGATTCAGCTGCACAGGCAAAGAGGGAAGTTGTTCCCAACGCAGTCAGACTTCAGATGGGAAAAGCTCTGGAGGAGCTGGATGTGGATAACCAATTGCTGCTGAAATGCTAATCTAAAATATGGGAATTGGCGAGACGCATCCTTTAGACACTGCGAGTTGCACTCTGATTTTGGGAGGGGAAGAGGACAGGCATTATGGCACCTGCTCTTCCTAAGTTCATAGTGACCTTGGAAAACTCGGACATTCCCCATCACAGGAGCTCTGTGGGCACAGGCTGCACTTGGAGGTGGTTTCTGCCACCTGATTCCCCAGTGCCTGTTGGGTGATGTGGATAAATTTTGTGCCACATGGTTTTCCTGCAGAGGAGCAGAGCTCTATTCCAGGTTTATCAGCTCCTGTTATATCATCGTGACCATTTCACCCTCCTTTCCTCACCTTTGCCTCTGCTGCCACACAGACAAATGTTCCTCTATTGATTTTTGCCCTCTGAAAACTGTTCTGTGTCACATCCTGGCAGGGAGGAAGTGCTGCTGCTGAGAGAACTCACAGGCATTGTGCAAGATCAATACCTCCCCAATTTGTTCCAGTGTGAAAATACATGTTTTCCTGAGATCTGTTCCATGTATTTACCTGGAAATCTGCTCCTGCTTGGAAAGGTTGTCTGGGCAGTCCTGATGGAAGTGGAATGCATCGATCCCAAGTGGTGGGATGAAGGGAAATCCATGAAGGGAAAAGCCTCATGCTGAACATGAACATGGTGTGGCAGCAGAGGAATGGATGTTAATCCATCCCAAATAACACTGGATGCTGCTGATGGACAACATTCCTCATCCAAAAGCAGCTGGGAAGACACATTTTCCTGCTTGCCCAAAGAAATACGGCCGTCCCAATTTTCAGGCCGCTTTCTCAAATAAATTAAGGCAGGGTATTCTTGCATCTGTGATTGCCTGAGGACACTCTCTCTCCTCACGTCTCCACTGGAGAGATTCTGGCACAATAATGTCATTTGGACACCCTGAATTGAGGGGTCACTTGCAGGCTTTGAACGGCAGGAATGTGCTCTGTGGTGTGTTTATGTATTCCTTTTCTCCAGTGAGGATCCTCTGTGCCAGCTTGGGCACAGCTGGGTCACGGGCAGGTTTTACAGGTGGTGAAGTTGAGGATCTCCAGATGTGCTTCAGGAAACTGAATTTTTCCTGGTAGACTTAATTATCAGCTCCAGGTCTGGCCCAAAGCAATGCCAATAGAGAGAGAACTGAAAGCCACAGACTGTTGCTGTGGGGTCAGGTTGGGCTTTTTGTTTATTGCCATACATAGGTCCTTTGGGTTGGAATTGAGAGAGTTTGAGGAATTTTAAGGAGAAACACTAAGAAACGTGGCTTCTTGGGTGAATCTAGCACTGGGTGAGAAGCAGAGGGTTTATTACGCTTCCTGCTGTGCTGCCTTAACCCAGAAGTTGGCCCAGCTGGAGCTCTTGGAGAAGCCCAGCTGTGGGGGAAGGTTTGATCTGTGGTTCTATTACTGCTAATTTCATTAATAACAGAGCTGCTGTCCAGGAAGAGACTGAATTCCTGAACTAGAAAAATGCACAGACTTTAAATTTTTCAATTGAGAGGTGGTTTTGTTTACTCTGAGAATGTATTCCCCACCAGTGCTGCTGTTTCAGATATTTGGATGTTGGTTTTATACGTGCTTACAGTCATTAGTGTGCAAATGATGATTGAATTAGCAAATTAGATTCCTTCACCCTTGGCAAGTGCCACAAACCTTGCAGTTGGAAGGATGTGAAAGTCTGAGGGGGAGAAAAAGCAGCTCCCAAAAGGGGAAAAATAAAAAAAGCCGTATCAAATTATTTGCTGCAGCAAATAAGATTTTATCTGATGTAGCTAAATGCATATAACTGGGTTGGGCTTTTTTTTCTTTTTCTATACAGTCAAATGAGATTAAAGTGGTATCAGTATGAACGTTCAAATCCTCAAGTGTGGAGCTGGAAAAATGTTTCCTGATGTGCTCTGTCAGGGCAGGCAGATGAAAATAAAGCTCTCAGTCCTTCAGACTGGTGCAGACTCATCCATTTTGAGAACAAGGCGAGCACTCTTACCTGATATGAAAACACATTTTTCCTCCTTAAACTTCTTGCTGATGAACTGTGTCCCTTTAGAAAAAAGGCGAGCTTAACCTAATCTCCTCCAGGGAAAAAAAATCCTACCTCCCATGTGTCATATTTTTGCTCAAGTGGTTTGTTATTCAAACAAATGGTCTGGGGGGAAGGTAACTCCCTCCTTTGCCTCCTTGAGGAAGGTGTTTGCCTCCTAAGGCTTCAGCTTGGACTCCATACTGAATAACATGCCCTAGAGATGAAGGGGAAATGTGTTTTGTAGTGAGTGAGAGTAATTAATTCAATTTCTGCCTGAGAATGAGCAGCTGTCCCCTGAGAACAGAGCTGGTCAGTGGGCTCAGACTGAGGATTTAACCCTTCCCTTTGGCCCAGACCTGCCCTGTCACCAGCCAGGCTCCTCAAGGACCTCTGCTGTCTCTCACAACATCTGCCTGGTCCTGTCAGGAGCACACCTGGCACTGAACTCACCTAAGTGACCTGTTTGATCTGCGACTTGCAGGATATCTCCTACTCCTGCCTGCTGCTCTGGGCTCCTGATGAATTATCACAGTTCATCCTGGCCCAGAGTGCCTCAGCACCACTGACTGAGGAGTTCCAGCACTCCAAGCTCTGCTCCTGGGGCACAGACCAAGGGGAAAACTGTCCCAGATGTTGACAGTGCTTCTCAGATTGCAGAATCAACCTTGGCTTCCAAATTGTCTCGAGTTCTCCTCGAAGCCTTGACGTTGCCCAGATGGTGCCTTGTCTTTGTGTCTGCTGAAAGCAGCAGGCTCTGAGTCATGACAGAACCAGCATTTGGTGCTGTGTGGCTCCATGACCCTTTCAGCTGCTCTGCAGGCATCAGCAATGTCATGGATATCTTCTGGTAAGTTGGCTGAAAATAAAAATAACCCCACAGATCAATCTCTTCACGAGGCAGAAAATTGTTCGTCTGTTTATGCTGCGGCGAGGAAAGTGGATATTTTGTCTTGTATTTGAGCTGATTGACTTGGTGTGAGAGCCAGGCATTTGTGATGGTCCTGAGCGAGGAGAATTGTGAGTGGGTACACAAGGGATGCCTGAGGAGACTGCTCAATATATTTATTTTGACCAAAGCAGCACAGCTTTGAAGCTTCTTTGCAGATGGAAAGCTGCAGACAGGTAAAACCAAAATTCTAGTGATGGTTTCCAGTGCACATCCTTCGCACTGGAAACCTTTGTGTGATACTTCGATATATTCAAAATAAATCTCATTAAACCATCGCTGTAGTCACAAGGTAAAAACCACCCAGGTGCACTTTTGGCCTCATAAATAAAATGTCACAGCACATATATGACTGCGAAGATCCCTCCAGGAAGGATCCCAAGGTATCTCACCCAGAGCCTCACATTCCAGAGGGATGCGGAGCTGTCTCAGGTGTGTCCAGTCCAAACCTGAGCCCCAAAGCCAAGCAGAGACTTCCTGCCCTGAGTGTGTGAGAATTTGGGAGAAGGTTTGCATCTCTAAAAGGCCAATTAGTTACAGGAAGTTGATCCGAGGTGCTGCTGAGTTGTTGGTCCGGGAATTAGGGCTTGGATTCCCGGCTCCAAAATCCCCCCAAACGCATTTGTGTTCCCTTCAGAGCGATGCCAGCCCTTCAGAATAGACTCTGACCCCAATGCTTGTCTTCGAGGGAGGCTGGAAATGCTCTGGGACAGGCGTGAAGCCTTGCCCTGCTGGTATTGTCATGCAATTGAGCTGTCAGCCAAAACCAGCAAGGACTGCTTTTCATGCACTGACCGCTTGCAAAATGCTCCAATTTCTCTTGAGCTTTTAATTTTTATTATTATTTTAATATTTCTTCCTTTTTCGCCAGCTGAAAAGAAAGTGAATTGTTCTGTTTATCTCCTACCCTCAGAGTAAGTCCCCTGATTGTTTGTCCTTATCACTTCAAGCCAGAAAGTTTTATAGATTTGCAAAGCACCTCGATAGTGCAGCTTCAAATTCGTGATTTGGCGGGGTGGTGGCAGGGGGGAAGAATTTCTTGTTTCCATTTAAACTGCTTTTAGTGCAGACTGAAATCCCATTTAAACTTGAAGGTTTGGATTGAAGTTTGAGGATCAAAGAAAACAGGACAGATAGAAAATGTGGCTTTAGCTTGGAGCTATATCTGAAAAGGGTAACCTCAGATTCAGGGCTTTTCTCCTCTTTACTGCACCCCCTCCAAAATGGTCTGATTTTTCCAGTTCCTCCTGCCAAGAGTCTTAACTGCATTAACATGTGCGTGTGCCTGCAGCCTTTTTTTGTTTGCTTTGCTCTGTATGATAACTGCATGTAAGAATCACAAATGTGAAGTCTTTTCTGATTCAGAAAGGAGGGCTATTTAGAAGAAGCCACGAGCTAAAATGTAGAGGCAGGCCCAAAATTAGAATCCTTTGGATTAGCAGTGTTGGCAGCTGCTGTTGTCAGCGGAGAGCCTTTGTAAACCAGGAAACAGCATCTGCCAGAGCTGCCTCTTCTCCACCAGGCTCGGGGAAGTGCAGGCCTTGTGCTGGGCTAAAATTGGAGAAGCAGTTTGGTGGAGGATGTGGGGAGAAGAAAAAGAATGACAATAAAATGATGGAAGCTGCAAGAAGCTCGACTTGCACGAAGGTGGCAGAGTCAGCCTCTGAGAAAGTGCAGAATTGAGCTCTGTTTGTCAAAAGTCATTTCTTGCCCTCGCTCTGATGTTGGAGCTGCGTGGGTCCTGCCTGGTGGGTGGGTCTGGGAGCTTCAGACCCCTGGGGATGTCATCCAGAGTGACTTGCCCAGTCACACGGACACAAGCCGATCTCAGATGAGCCAGGATGTCACCCCGTGAGCAGGAACTCGGCCCTGGCACTTGCAGGCGGCGTTTGCAGGTTGAAGGGAAACTCAAACATCCCCAAAATCAGAAGCACTCGCTGGAGGTGGCAGGAGGAGTACAAGGGAGACATCCAGCACAAAAATGCTGTATTTTTGTGGCCCAGATTCTGTTGGGTTTATGAACGCTTTTGAAACTTTGTGGGTCTAATTTTTCTTCAGCATCACTTTACACAGATTGTTTTTCTAGTCCTTGTGGCTTCATAAAGAGAATTGTAAACACTGTTAACACTTTATTTCTCTTTATTCACCTCACCCCCACAATAATGAAGATGAACCTTTTCCAGCATTAAGATTTCACCATTTTTTAGGTTACAGATCCATTTTAAGGCTGTATCTGGTCTACATTTGGCCTGGTTGGGTACTGGGAATTGCAGGGGAAATTAGAGGTTGAGGAACACTGAGCATCTGGTGAAACTCTGGGTGTTTGGGTCAGATTCTGTGAATTTTGGCCCTGAAATCTTGGTCAAGGCATAGAGCATTGGCTGCTGCTCCTCTTCAGCATTGGACTCTTAATTAAGTATTAATTAAGTGTTGGTGGTGCAGTGTGGGGAGTGACACCAACCAGGAGCCATTCCCAGGCTGCTGATCAACAGTCAGTGTCTGCTTTAAATTTGGGAAATCCAGGCTGGCATGTCGCTCCTTCTGATGTGTTCTGGCATGTGTCTCTACCTACTCTTACCCACAACAATAACATTTTTTAAAAATGCCTCAGTGGCAGATGGGAGCTGCCTGCAGCCCTCACACAAACCCAAATCCCAGGGGCTCGAGCAGCATGTCCAGAAGGCAGGCAGAGTGTTTGATATCGTGTTTGCACATCATGTCTTCACCGGAGGAAATATTTTACTTCAGGGACGTGGCAGCTGCAAATAATTCAGGCTGTGTTGGTTTTCACAGGATTCCAACGCTGCAGAGTGACTCTGATGTGCTGAGTGCCCAGGCCTGGCTGGGGCACATTTGGGCACTGCTCTGCCATTTTTAGGGCAGCAGGACCACCTTGTCCATCTCCTTTCCCTCATGAAACACTCCCTGCCAGCAAATGTGGCTACAGCATCCCAGGGCATTCTCTTCTTTGGGAAGAGAAATGGCACACAGCTTAGAGAGTGGTAAAAATTAAATAACAAACACCACCCCCAGTTACTTACACCGAGATTTACTTTTTTCCCTGGCGTAGAAGGAGACTGCGATCCTTGCTGTAGGTGCAGCCTTTTATGTGCTTTTATTTGCCTTTATTTGCTTCCACGAGGCAAAAAGTCTTTCATACTTAGTCATTTGTACATGCTGGAGATGAAAAGAGGCTGTTGGGAGAGCGCAGCAGCATTATTATTGAAGGTTAAGGGATTGCTCTGGCACGCAAAGGAACTCTGCTCTAAATTCCGCTCCAGCCTCCTGCTCGGGCAAATTACTTTGCCTTTCTGAGTACTTGCTGCTCCCTTTTTCTGCCCTGGCTTCCTGCATTGGTGTGTCTCCAAGGACTGGCTTTGTGCAGCTCCCTGGGTCTGCAGAGCTCAATGCCCCTGAGGCAGGAAGTCAGAACTGCCCAACTCCTGCCTGCAGCAGCTCTGGGGGCTGCTCTGGCCAGGGCACCGACCGTGGGGTGACTGAGCCACAAACTCCAGATAAAGGGGTAAAGCGGGGGGAAACGGGGTGGGCAGGATGGTTATCAGCCTCACCTCCTGCCAGGCGAGGGGAGAAGGCTGGGTGGGAGAAGGGAAGTGAAGCTTGTGATTGGTGGTACCTGCGAGTCAGAATTTAATTCCTGAGGTTCGGCACAGGACAGTGAATCCATCGCTCCACTAAATGTGTATTTGGCTTGTTTCTGTTGGGAAATTCCAACCGGGAATGTTGGGTTATTTCCTGGGTGTCAGCAGAGGGATGATGGAACCCATTGTGGCACCAACCCCGATGCTGACTGGCACCAGATGTGACCTTATTTAAACCTCTCTGTGCTCCCTAGTTGCATTTCCTACCCTGCAAACCAGTGTGGGCTCTCAGGGCAGGCCTTGGGGTCTGAACAACAACAGTTAACACCAATTAGGGCTAAAGAATGACCCCAAACTAATCTAAGGAGCAATGGGCAAAGCCATTTTTGTGCAGCAGAAACTTGTATTATCATCCTGCTCCGTTAAACTTCAGATGGATGGGAGCACAACCAAAAGTCCAAATAAATAGGGGGATGCTGTCCTGGCTTTTCTAAAGCACATCCTATTTACTATGTGAGTAAATTTACTGTGTGAGTAAATCTACTGTGAGTAAACCAGAGGCATTTGGTTCTGTTGTAAATTGCTGGAAATTGTTCCAAGTTTGGCCCAAAATGTTGTGGTGTGTAAATATAAAGTAGGGGCAGCAGATTGTGCTGATATGAGCTGAGCAAAAATACACCCAAAATAGTGTATGGCCACCCCAAGCCTTGCTAGAGCTACTGGGATTAATTGGGAAGTGGTGTTAATCAGTATGAAAGCTTCGTAAAAGACTGATTATCAGTCGGTTTTAGTATAATTCCATGAGGAGTGGGAAGAGCTTCTGTCTCCCTGCATGTCCTTCTGACATTTATTGCCTGTTTGAGACAAAAAAATCTCGCTGGGTCCAGAAGGGAGAATCATTCCAAGTTTATAGGAAAATATTGCAGTTTTTGCAATGGGCCTCAAGCAGACTCCCAGGAGTGTCAGGATGATTTTCACTCGTGGTACAAGTGTATTTTGCTGTGTCCTGACCCTGATGTTAGCAAGAAGAACAAAATCCATTGTCTTTCAGAAATAACCTTGCTATGGGCTATGCAGCCAGGACTTTGCATGATTTTGCATCTTGCATTTCTCTTTTGGTTCTCTTTAATTTTATTGTGGTTTTTTTCTGACTAATTACACAATCCTTTATAATTGCACAGGTATACATTTGCTAGTAAATTTTTTAGAAATAGGAAACTTTTTTTATTTTGAGGATTAAGTGGTTGATATTTATTTAAGGGTCTGACCACAGTATGTCCTTGATAGCAGCACTGTGTAAGAGACAAGATCTTTCTTTAGGTTAGAGCTTTTGATCTTCACATCAAGAGGGAATTTCATACCAGGAGAGCTACAGAAAGTGGTTGTAAATCTCATCACTGAACTGAAGCTGCACTGGGGGAGTAAATACTGTGCTTTGGGCTCTAAATTACACAGATACCTCCTCAGGACTCTCTGTATGCCCCAGGAATGTGAACACTTCTGCTCGTGTTTGGTGGCTTTTGGGTTTCATCTTTATTTCCAAAGTGCTGAGTTATCCTTGCACGTGAAGACTGCAAAACTACAAAGCAGCTGCTTTTCCTCCCTGGTGGTGGTGGGCCTGTTCCAAGGCAGGGTTATAAATGACATCCTTCTCCTTTCTTTGGATTCTTGTGGCAATCTGTCCATCCCGTGAGAGACACACAAGTGCTATAGAAATGCTGCTACACTTTGAGGAGAGGCAAGACAGACTATTTTTAGGAAACTATTTTCTTTCTTTCCTTCCCGTGCAGGCACTGCTGCGTGGCTAGAGAGGAAATTTGTTTCCTTAGGGGCAGCTGGAGCTGGGAGCAAGCAGATGAGCTTTCGTGTCCTGTCTCAGAGCCTGAGGGACAGATGTCTGGCAGGAAGGGAGTTGGGGGTGCTGGGGACAGTGGCTGGACACTGCCCAGGGGTGCCCAGTGGGGTGAGAGGCCAAGGGGGCCTGGGCTGTGTCAGGGACAGTGAGGAGCAGGGATTGTCCCCTGGCTGTGGCAGGGATTGTCCCCTGGGTTGTGGCAGGGATTGTCCCCTGGGTGTGTCAGGGCAGGGATTGTCCCTGTGTCAGGGCAGGGATTGTCCCCTGGCTTTGTCAGGCATTGTCCCCTGGGCTGT
>VZRM01007391.1:7254-50301 GCA_013397955.1 Grantiella picta | reverse complement strand
GTGTCAGGCATTGTCCCCTGGGTGGCCCTGCTGGGTCACCACCCCAAACCCTGGGCAGCTCCAGCCCCTCACTGCAAGGACATGGAGGGCTGGAGGTGTGCAGGGCAGGAACAGAGCTGGGAAGGTCTGGAGCCCCAGGAGCAGCTGAGGGAGGTGGGAAAGGAGCTCAGCCTGGAGCAAAGGGGATCAGGGGGACCTTGTGGCTCTGCACAGCTGCTGCCAGGAGGGGACAGCTGGGGGGTCAGGCTGTGCTCCAGGGAACAGGGACAGGAGGAGAGGGAACAGCCTCAGGCTGGGCAGGGGAGGCTTGGTTTGGAGATTTGGAAAATGTTCTCCACCAAATGGGCTGTTCAGCACTGGAAGAGGCTGCCCAAGAGAGTGGCTGAGTCACCATGCCTGAGGGATTTAAAAGATGTGCAGATGTTGCACTTGGGGCTTGGGGTTCATGGGGGGCTTGGCAGTGCTGGGTTAATCAGGGAGGGACATGATGATCTTACACGACTTTTCCAACCTCAGTGAGGCTGTAAGGGTTCTGCCATCTCCCAGCATGTCCCTGTTGTGCCAAGCACCATGTAGGGAAGGAAAGAGNAAAGGAGCTCAGCCTGGAGCAAAGGGGATCAGGGGGACCTTGTGGCTCTGCACAGCTGCTGCCAGGAGGGGACAGCTGGGGGGTCAGGCTGTGCTCCAGGGAACAGGGACAGGAGGAGAGGGAACAGCCTCAGGCTGGGCAGGGGAGGCTTGGTTTGGAGATTTGGAAAATGTTCTCCACCAAATGGGCTGTTCAGCACTGGAAGAGGCTGCCCAAGAGAGTGGCTGAGTCACCATGCCTGAGGGATTTAAAAGATGTGCAGATGTTGCACTTGGGGCTTGGGGTTCATGGGGGGCTTGGCAGTGCTGGGTTATTCAGGGAGGGACATGATGATCTTACACGACTTTTCCAACCTCAGTGAGGCTGTAAGGGTTCTGCCATCTCCCAGCATGTCCCTGTTGTGCCAAGCACCATGTAGGGAAGGAAAGAGAGAGAAATCCTTTTTCCAGTTCTGCTGTACCTTCCCAGCCTTGGTCTCACCCTTGTTTGACCTCAGCTCTGTCTCCCCACTCCTGGGGCTCTTCCTTGGAAAAGTCAGTGCTGCAAACCCCAACTGCTCTGGCCTGGGGCTGCCCAGAGCAGGAATTGCCCCAGGAATTGGCTCCTCAGGAATGGCTGGATCAGCAGCTGGATCAGCAGCTGGATCAGCCCCAGCAGTAACTGGATCAGCAGCTGGACCAGCAGCTGGATCAGCCCCAGCAGCTGCCCCGGGTCTCTGCACTGCTTTCACCTCAGTTTCCATCCTGACCCTAAACCTGCCCCCTTGCTCCCACTCTGGGGCTCATTTTGGCTTCTCTGGCTGCCTGGGGAAAATGTTCCTGGAGCATTTTGAGACCCAGCTGGAAGGAAAATGGCTGGGAAGGATGGGATCTGATTTCACCCCTTCCCGAAGGGGAGGGCAGCTACAAAGAGCAGAGAAGTTGGCAATGTGGGAAATCTGAGCATGGGATCCTCTCTGCCAGGCTTCAAACTGAGCCAATCCTCCCTCTCTGTCCTTCTTGGGCTGTTTTTTTGTAGCACCAGAATATGCTGAAGAGCTGGACTCAGATGGGAGCACATTCTGCACATCAATGCAAAATTTGTTTTAAATAAAAGTATTTGCTGGATGGAGCTTGGTTCTGCCATTCTGCTTGAACTGTGCATGGACTTGCATGATTGTGTCAGCTAAATGAAACAATGAGTTACTCTGGAACCTAAGCATGCAGAAGCAGCAGGCAGTAGAACAGGCTATAATTCATACTGGAATGGCAAAAACTTGTCCAATTGGCCCAAAATCTCCTTTCTGGCCTCTGACATTTGCCTCAGATTGGAGCCTTTCCTACTCTGAGTGTGTCCTGTGGGGAGAAGGGCAGAGATGCCTTGGAATTGTTGGGGTTTTGACCAGTGGAGAATGAATTGAGATGAGCTTTCTGCTGCTCAAACCATGGTGGTGCCTTCTCCTGATGAATATTTGGCCACCAATCACCAGCATTTTTGCCGGTGACACTGAACCCTCCTTCAAGCCTAGCCCTGACCTGCCCTGTTAGGCACCTTTTCACAGGAATTGGGGCCAGATGTGCACAGGGATCTGGTTTGGATGTTCTGATGCCTTTTCTGTCAGCACAGCTGAATTAAAAGGAGTTGGAACAGAGAACGTTTTCTCAGGTTTCACTCTGCAGTTCTGATTATTTCCTAAATTCGTGCTGTTTGGAGTTTGGTGAGGGGATGTTTTACAGGTGTCTTTGAAACCCCTGAGCTGGAATTTCCAGAGGTTGGAACTGGATCCCTCCTCTTTAGAAGTTTCAGGCATTCAAACTGGAGAATTCTGCTTTTCTCAACACTAACATTTAATGGCCATGTTAAAAATCCGTTTCCACGTCCTACTTTAGGCACCACAGTTTGGACAGTTCAGCTGATGCATTTCCTTCTCCTGTCCTGGTTACTGACTTGATCCTAGGCAGAAATGTTTGCACAGCTGGTTGTGCACAGAGATTTCCCTGCTCTATGCTGCCACAAACACAAAAACTCGGGAAAGATGACAGCAATATCGCTGTTCACTTTCATTTTCTGCAGCCAGCCCGTAACTCCTCCAATCCATTTTGTGCAGGCCAGGGGAGAGAAAACTGCTTTTCTGCAGTGGCCCTGCCTTTGTTGCAGTTTCCCTGGTAGTGCCTGCTCCCTTGGCTGCTATGTGTGCTTGGCTCTGCCTGGCCATTCTTCCCCAGCGAGGAGGTGCTGCGGGACAACCAGCTGGGATCCAGAGGCCTTTCAGCTCCTGCCTCAGCAGCCCTAGTAACTGAAGTCAAGGAAGCTCTTTTGTGCCCTGAGGAATGTGGTGGGAAGCTGCTGTGCCCTTCCTAGCACACTCGGGGTTGGCATGAAGGCGCTGGGGGAGCGAGGACCGAGTTATTTAATGGATCTCTCCATCTTCTTCCCACAAAGCCAGCGCTGGGGAGCGAGCATCGTACCTGCTCTGCTGCCTGACAGCTGCAATTTGTATTTCCTCCTGCCCAGGCCGACCCACGGTGCTTATATAAGTGTCTTTCTGTCCCATTCCATGTCAGAGCAATTTGAAATTGCAATCCCAGGGCTGTGTGATATTGCCTAATCTGATTAGAGAGTGTACCCAGGCTCTTTGCTGCTGCGCTGCTGGCTCTTCTAGGTTGGTGTGTGTAAGTCACAAAGCACTGCAGTGTGTGGACAGGGTGGGTTGGAGGTTAGACTCCACTTCTGCTCTTGTAATTTGTTAGCATTATTCCTTAGGTTTGGGGAAAATTACTTTTTCTAGCTTGGAAAACCCTCTACTTTCAAAACTGTGGAATTGAAGTGTTTTTTCATTGTCTGACACTGATTTGCTGGACGACCATAAATGCACAAATTTCCAAGCACTGATGGCAGTGCCAGTAAAACCTCCAGCGTGGTTTCCAGATGGAATAACAGCACCAGCAGAGGTAGGGCAACTGCTCAGTCCCCATCCATCCCCTCAAAAGCAGCCTCTGCTCAGTCTCTGGGCTTGCCACTGGCGAGACTTTGGATACTTATGTGCAGTGGTTGTGCTGTGTGATAAAGCAAAGCACTTCTCCACAGGTGATTGCTTGAACTGCTCTTTTCAATGGCTTTTAATAGAAGAAGCCCCAGGCTGCCTGGCAGCCCCATCTCGCCCTTGGCACATGTGCTGGGGTGTGCAGGGGAGTTTCAGCCTTACAGAGGTACTGAAGCAGCTCTGGGCTCTTCCCCAGGAGGTTCTTTGCTTTATTGTTGAAGATTTCCTGGCCAACTCTCTGGTTTGTCTTTGTCACGGAGACTTGCACTGCCTGAGTTGCTCTCTGTGTTCAGCAGAGGCTTTGTGCCCAACCAGACCCCTGCAGAGCTGGGGCAGCCAGCACAGGCTGTGTGCCCAGCAGGGCCGGCAGAGCCTCTTTGTGGATATGGGGGGCTGAATCTGTGTTCCTCTGAACCCATGTTCCTCCAAATCCATGTTCCTCTGAATCCATGTCCCCCTGAATCCATGTTCCTCTGAATCCACGTTCCTCCAAATCCATGCTCCTCCAAATCCATGTTCCTCTGAATCCCTGTTTCTCTGAATCCATATTCCTCTAAACCCATGTTCCTCCGAATCCATGTTCCTATAAATCCATGTTCCTCCAAATCCCTGTTCCTCTTGCCTTGGTTGCTCAGCTCTGCCTCAGCCCAGATCCCTGCCTGGTGCCATCCAGGAGCAGGAATTTCTCCCTCATTATGAACCAAACAAGAGATGTACATGCAGATTTCCCCATGCACTGTTGGGTTACTGCAGAGGGATTTCATGTTGATTTGGGTTTCTTTTTCCACTCCTCCTCCCCACACTCAGTCTCTTCCAACACTTGCTGATGCCAAAGCCCAACCCAAACACAAACTGCAACAGCAGCAGTCCAATCCAGTGCAGGACTGTAAAGTTCCAGGCCACCCTGCTGGTTTTTGCTGCATCCAGGCTGTGTTGGCTGCAGAGAGCCACGCTCAGTGCTGGCTGCTGAGCAGCAGATGGTGCTGGCAAACTGCACATCTGGAGCTGGCTCCAGCCGCCCGTGGGTGGCCCTGCAGCTGGACAGCTCCAAACCTCGAGGTGCTCTTGGTCCAGCCTCAAACAGAGCCCCGTTTGCCACCGCGATGATCCCTGTTTCCTCCTGCATCGGGAAATGCCCTGCCGGGAATGCTGAGCACAGCCAGGAATGATGGGGTTGGATACAGGAAATTGGGCAGGATGTGGAAATCTGGGTCCAGTGGTTTGGGAAGGGGAGATATTGCACTCAGAAGGGCTTGTGAGGACATAGGCAGAGATGGATTTTCCCTAATGCCACCTGGGAGTGGAGCAGAGAGGAAGGAAGGTGACAAGCACCACCTTGTTCTCTCCTCACCCCAACACACCCACAGCTGATTCTTCTTCAGCTTCTGACCAAAACTGGTTTTTTAATAGTTGGATGTTGCTTTATAATCATGTAGTGATCCAAAATGAGCAACTGAAAAAAACACAGGCTTTACATATTTTTTTAATGTTTCTTTCCCCATAATTTTCAATTAGTGGTGAATGGTTAATAACCTCAATCTTCCTCTACACTAATCTGTAAATAAAATTATTGCTGATCTCTGCCTGACCTCGTGCCCAATGTTACCAACACCAAGTTCAGCTTCTTCACCCTGACAAGTGTCTCTCATGCTGCAGGCTCTGGTTTGAGCACTGGGCTGATGTGGTAAAAGGAGCTTTAATATGTCTATTAAATAGACAATTAATTGATTGTGGTTGGGTCACAGGAGGCATAAAAAACAGGAGTTCAGGGTGTTTTTTCCAACTGAAGCAGAGCTCTGGAAGTTTGTGGGAGCCACAAGCACTTCAGAGCTGACTGAAATACCCCAGGTCATTTCTCACAATGCACATTTGCTTCGTTGATTATTCTTTTATTTAGATTTTAAACCTGTCCATAGCTACAGCAATAATCTTTTAAAAGGCTGGAAACAGAAACTGAGGAGTGCTCAATGCAGGCTGTCATTTACTGTGCTTATGATTTAAGTTCAATGACACATTTGTCTTACTTTAACAGCCAATTATAACCACATGTAAAACTTGACATCATTACCCAGGATGAGGTCCTGTTGCTTGATCTTGTTTATTGTTTAATTCCTTTGGGAGCATTGTAGGGAAAGGTGTTTTAGCTAAATGAACTTTCTGAATTCAGTATTAATCCACTATTAAAGGTGGTGGCAATTGTTATTCCTTCTTTTTTTTTTTTTAATTCTTTCTATAGACTTCTTAATGATCTATAGGGACAAAATATAAGAAGGGACAAAATATAAGTGAATATTGGAGATTGTTTTGGATTAATTGTGAACATTCTTAATTCAGTGTGAATCCACTATTAAAGGTGGCAACTGCTATTTCTTGGTTGGCGTTTTTTGAATTCTTTTTTGTGTAGACTCAAAAGATATTTGTAGGGAAAAAAATATAACAAGTGGGTCTTGGACATTGTTTTGGATGAACTGTGAACATTCTAAATTCAGTATTAACCTACTGTTAAAGATGGCAACTGCTATTCCTTGATTTTTGTTTTTAATTCTTTCTGGACACCCAGATCTATAGGGAAAAATGTAATAAATGGGTCTTAGGGATTGTTTTGGATTAATAGTGGATTTTGGATTAATAGTGAACTTTCTAAATTTACTACTAACACACTATTAAAGGTGGCAGCTGCTATTTCTTGATTTTTTCCTTGTTATTTCTTGGGCGGGAGTTTTGGGGTTTTGGGTTTTTTTTTCTTTTAATTCCTTCTTTAGACCCATAAACGATCTATAGGGACAAATTATAACAAGTGGGTCTTGGGGATTGTTTTGGATTAATAGTGAATTTTGTGAACTTTTTAAATTTACTCTTAACATGCTATTAAAGGCAGCAACCACTATTTCTTGGGGTTTTTTTCTTGCTATTTCTTGATTTTTTTTATTTATTTTAATTCCTTCTGTAGACCCATAAGCAATCTATAGGGACAACCTATAACCAGTAGGTCTTGGGGATTGTTTTGGATTAATAGTGAATTTTGGATTAACAGTGAACTTTCCAGATTTGCTATTAACACACTATTAAAGGTGGCAGTGCTGGTTTTTGTTGGGTTTTTTTTGGGGTCCTTCTACAGACCCATAAGCGATCTATAGGGACAAAATATAACACGAGTGTCGCAGAGATTGTTTTGGATTAACAGTGATTTTTGGACTGATGGTGAACTTTCTAAATTTCCTCCTAGCACACTATTAAAGTGTGTCCTATTGTTCCACCCTGTTGAGCGGAATCGTTGAGTCCAGCACTCAAGCCGCGGGCTCAGTTTCGGGTGTCTGAGATGTCCCCATGTCCCACAGGTGGCTCCAGGCCCCGGTGACGCTCCGGCCCTTCCCCGCCCACGCCGTCGCTCCCACGTGGATCGCCACGAGCCGCAAAGCTGCTGTCCACGTGGACTGGTGCTGAAATCTCCCGCCCGGCCGCCGCCAGAGCCTCGCCAGCCAAGCCCCGAGACATGGCCACCAACGGCACCAAGGTGGCCGACGGACAGATCTCCACCGAGGTCGATGCCTCCATCACCAACGACAAGCCCAAAACCTTGGTAGTAAAAGTGCAGAAGAAGAAGACGGAGCTGCCCGACCGAGACACTTGGAAAGGGAAATTTGACTTTCTTATGTCCTGTGTAGGTTATGCCATCGGCTTAGGGAATGTGTGGAGATTTCCATACCTTTGTGGCAAGAACGGGGGAGGTATGTTTGTCATTTTCTTAATGCTATATTTGTGTATTAGGTGTCACTGTGTCACCAACACATCCAAACTTGGGGTTAATAGCTTTTTCATACGTATAGGTGGCTTTGGTTTGGGATTTTTTGGGGGCTTTTTTGGGGGGTTGGTGATTTTTTGAGGTTTTTGGGATTTCGCTATTTTTTTGGTTGGTTGTTTGGTTGGTTGGTTTGGTCTGGTTTGGTTTGGTTTTTTTGGGTGTTTTTTGGTTTTGTTTGTTTGTTTGTTGTGGGTTTTTTGGTTTCATTTTTTGGAGGTTTTTTTGTTTGGTTGGTTGGTTGATTTTGGGAGGTTTTTGTTTTTTGAGTTTTTTGGGGGGTGGGTTGTTTTGGCTTGGCTTTTGGAGGTTTTTGTTGTTTTGCTTTGGAATTTTGGTTGGGTTTTTTTTCTTTTTTTCTCTTTTTGTTTGTTTTGGGGTGGTTTTCGGTTTTTTTTTTTTATTTGTTGGTTTTTCATTGGGTTTTTTGTTGTTGTTTGCTTTTTTTTGTTTGGTTGTCTGGTTTGGTTTGGTTTGGTTTGGTTTGGTTTGGTTTGGTTTGGTTTGGTTTGGTTTGGTTTTGGTTTGGTTTTTTGGGATTTTTTGAGGGTTGTTTTTGCTTTCCACTCATCCAGTATCCTCAGAACCATTTCAGAGCATGCAGCTCTGCTCCGAGCTCTGCCCTGAAGTTCATTCTCACTCCCAGCTGCCAGCTGAACTTAAAAGCCCACAAAGCATGAGAGCAGAGCTAAAGCGCATTGCCCTCCACCCAGCCCTGCCGACGCCTCTCTTTTGGGCTGTTTTGAGAGGATTTCATGGGGTTTGTAGCACTGACTCTGAGCTCCCCATAAAAGGCTGGAAAGCAGCCAGGGCTGGTTAAAGTCTTTGTGCTCTCTGTGAGACATGGAGGCAACAAAGTCCTCAGGCTTTAGGATTTCAGCTTTTTACTTCAACAGAAGAGATTTGAATGATGGGGAGATGTGTTTTTCTCCTTATTTTCACCTCTTGGGGTGCTGGCTCAGAAGTTCATGTGTGCTTTCCACTACCACGTCTGAAAAGTTACACTTCAGAGAAAAAACCTGTGTTTCTTTTCACACATAACAGGGATGGAAACCGTGGGAATTCTGTTGCACTTTTCCCCATTTTAACAGGATTTTTCTCCTTTCTTTTCAGGTGCATTCCTGATTCCCTATTTTCTTACTTTAATTTTTGCTGGGGTGCCCCTGTTCCTTTTGGAGTGTTCCCTCGGTCAGTACACATCTATAGGAGGCCTTGGAGTGTGGAAGCTTGCTCCAATGTTCAAAGGTACAGCCTGCATTTGAATTGCTTCTCATTTCTTTCCAAGTTGCAGAAGTTGCACCGAGTGCCAGGGCCTTTTATTTTTATTTAAACCATGATTTTCTAGAGAAAACACTGATTTTTCTGAGGTGTGCTTGGCGATTTTGAAACATGCTGGGATATATTTTTATTCTCCACCAAAAATAGCAAGATTTAGGCATCCAAATCTCAACAAACTTGTTTTTGAACTTCAAAAGCTTCCAGGGTTTTTTTGTGGAAATGTATCAACTCTATTAAAAACAACATATTACACCTAGGATTAGTTGTCTGAGCAGGTTTGGAACTGTCCAGCAATTTAGTAAACTTTGGTAAATTTGTCTGAGGTTGCAGAGGTTGATGTCTCCAGTTTTTTTAATTTAAATTCAAAAGCCAGACACTTTGGGCAATTTCATGCTGAATTCCTAAAGACAAGCTCACTCAATACTTTTGAGGTTGACTCTAGTTTGAGGTTTGACTGCCAGAGCCCCAGGGCTTTAATGCAGATTCTGCACAGACCTACAAACCTCTCAAATGATGCTTTTCACCCTTCTAATCCCAAATCCTCTGACACTTCCTGAGCTGAGTTCTGGCCTGGCAGAGCTGCACATTGTGTTCTAAATTACCTCACCCAGTAGGGCTGACAATTAGCACAGGGGGAGCTGGGAGTCTGTTGAGATTGAATTCTGCTCTGGGAGATTTAGCACGGGGAAAGCCCGGAGAGATGGGATTGTTTCACACGGAGCAAATGTCTCTCACAGAGCAGTGTTTTTGCTGGAGTTGCTGCTGTTGGCAGGGGTAGGCACAACCTTGCTTTGCATTTTCCTGGTTCTTGTGAGCACCTCCTCCTGCTCAGGTCATGGAACAGCTGTCAGCAGCCTGGATGGTTTCAAATACCCCTGGAGTGTCCATGAGGAGCAGAAAATTAAATATCCTCATGGTGGAATCCTGATATTCTTTAGTCTGACATGCCTTACCCTGTGCAGAGCACCAGGCACTCTGATCCATGTCTAAGTGCCTTGGAACACATTCTCACTGTCTGTGCATCTGCCACAGTCCTGTGGGGCTGAGGGGCCACAGAATGAGCTGGTTTAGCTCTTTTTCTGGAAGGGAAACCTGCCAGGGAGCTCTGAGCAGCAGCAGCAGCAGGTGGGACTGCAGCACACAGAGCTGAGCACTAGCTGACTGAGCCATCACCCAAATAATGAACTTTTTGCAATGGCACTTCCAATATTCCAACTTCTACAACATTTCTGCCCAGTGTGTTGGATTTGTCCTGAATTTCAGCTCTTCAATTGAGTTTCCTTGTTTTGTTTCTGCTTTCCCTACAGGTGTGGGGCTGGCTGCTGCAGTCCTGTCCTTTTGGCTAAATATTTACTACATTGTGATTATTTCCTGGGCCATATACTACCTGTATAATTCCTTTACCACTGTAAGTGTGTGTCGGAGGGGATGGGAATGGTTTGTTTCATGTAAAGCCAAGTAAAATATAGATAAATCACTAATCTTTCTCAATGTAAATGTCTGAGGCTAACACTACATGCACAGAAATCTGCAGGATAAGCCATCTTTACTAAAGAAAATCTATTTTCTTAAAATCCCTCTTGATTTTTTTTCTCCACAAGAAATTTAGAAGATAAAACTGTGAGCCTACAGGCCAGTCACTCCCCCCAAAAAATTCTAGTGCATAACTAATTATTTTATTCTTCAACAGCAGCCAAATAAACATGAGTTCTTTGGGAAATGGTATTGCAATATGGTTTGGTAATGGAGGGGTTTATTAAAGAAACCCTCATGGAATGGAAGGTCTGTGATTTGATTCGCTCTGAACTTCCATTCATTGTTGTTATTTTTGCTTTGTTTTCTTTCCTGTTTACTTTATTTTTAGCTGCCTTTTTTCCCCCCCTCAAGGGTGATTCATCAGCTGAGTAAGTCTTGTCTGATTTGTGGGGTTTGGCCATCCTTACATAAGTCTCAATAATTAATGCATCGTTGTTCAATTGTCTCTTCTATAAACTCTGTTCATGCTTGCTTGTTCTTGGCTTTAAAGAATTTCCCTTGACCAAATTTGCATTAATTACTGTCTGGGAGTGACATGACCATTTCTTCTTTGTTCCTCTCAGAACTGTTATTGATGTGAAAGGTCAGGCAGAGTCTGGAAGTGGTTTTTGTGGCCCATGTTAAATGAATATTGACTTCTAATTCCCTTGAAGCCTCTTACCCTTACATGTAAAGCACACAGTGCCCTGATACAACAGCTCAGTAAGAGGATTTTCCAACAATTGCCATCAGAAGGATCTCCAAGTTGTATGCAAATGAGGCTCATTCTAATGGCTATCATGAGAAAAAGGTTCTGCTCCTCAGAGCTTCTGAAAGATGTCATGGACACATGTAAAAAATGCATGTAACAAATAGAAATTTGATGTTTTTTTCTAAATATTGCCTGACCTGAGGAGAAAATGAAAATCTCTGGTCAATAACCATCACACCTCTATCACCTCTTGTGCAACAACAGGTACAGGAGCTCCAGGAGGTCTTTTCTGCTGTGTCCATATACTCTCATGGTGAATGTATGGAATCCAGAGCATTTGGGCTGCTGTGCTAAAGAAAAGAAGGAATATTCCCATATCTGCCTCCCACACTAGGAAGCTCAATATTTTCCATGGCAGGGAGATCAGTGCCCTGCAGAGCTCGAGGGGCTTTAGTTCTGCACTCAGCTGTCAGTTCTACCAAAGAGAGAGATGCCTGAGGTTGTGATGGCTTAAAAGTGTTTGATTTGGGGTTTTTGGTTCTTCCCTGTTCCAGACGCTCCCCTGGAAACACTGTGAGAACCCCTGGAACACTGACCGCTGCTTCTCCAACTACACCCTGGCCAACACCACCAACATGACAAGTGCCGTGGTGGAGTTCTGGGAGTAAGCTGAGCCTTTCCCCCTCCCTGTGCATGTTCAAGGCTCACCTCATTAATCTTCCTAGTTTATCTCCCGAATCCCTTGCCCAATGCCCCTTCTGTTGGCTCGTTCCAGACGCAACATGCACCAAATGACCGACGGCTTGGAAAAGCCGGGGCAAATACGATGGCCTCTGGCAATCACCCTGGCAATTGCCTGGATCCTGGTGTACTTTTGTATCTGGAAGGGGGTAGGCTGGACTGGAAAGGTGAGATTAAAAAGTACTGGCAATACCTTTCATTTAAAAATGCCCGTTTTTGCTCAAATATTCTGAAAGTTCTTGCGCTAAGAGTTGCTTGGGACAGTTTGGCTGGCGTCGCTCTGTGAAAATGTTGAATTTGTGTTTTCTTGGGTTGATAAAGCTCCATGATTTTGAACGAGCTGGCTCCTCTGTAACTTGGTCAGAGCACAGTCTTAGATGGTTCACTCACAGACTTCTTGGCTTGGCCAAAAATCAGCTAAAAAATAAAATCAGCAACAAGTATGCCTGGGGTGGATATTCCAGCTGGTTTGGATAGCAGTAGGGTGAGGATGCAATGGTTTGGCTTCAGGAAGAGGTGTGCATTCATTGCACAGCTCCTGCTGGGCCTGGGTAATCCATCAGGGAGTGCTGGGAAGAGCTGCTCCCTCATCCCATGTGCTGAGTGAGGAACATTTGAGGTCCCTGCACAGGATTTCATGCTGTGCTTCTTGGGGTCTGGCTAGCTGTGAGTGCAAAATGGAATTTACTACTCAATTAGAGGAAATTAAATGACTGAGAGACCTTTCTCCAGAAATGAAAGGGCAGCAGCATCTGACATCACCTCGTACCTTTCCCTTTCCCAAAAACGGCAGGAAGAAATCCCAGGGACACAAAAAGCCCCAGCAACAGGGCTTGGGGTCAGCTGGAGGGCTGGGTTAGAAGCCCTCAGGTCTGGGGAAGATGACCGGGGTTTTTTCCCACTGAAGGAATGGATTTTTACCCTTTGACAAGAGGTTGTAACTGTGACCCACTCTGAACTTCGTGTTGGGCAGGGCTCAGCTGAGCTCAGAGCAAAGCTTTTTATTTCTGCTCTCTCCAAAGCACAAGGCGAAAAGAGGGCTGAGTTTGGCTTCAGAATGGGTCTTTTATAGGACCTTTGAGAAGGCAAGGGAGTGGGAATTGTGTATTGCAACACAGATGAGGGGAGAGTGGGGAAAATAAACTGCCAGGTGTTTTCCGAGCAGGACCCTGGTGCCATGATCCCTGAGCTCCTGGGATTTCCCTGAGTTAAATGAAAAAAAAGGGGGAAACATCCCAGTCCACTCTATCCCCTTTTCAAGAAAATAGGCAACAGCCACTTGCCTTCAGAGGCTGTTTAGGGAATTCTGCTGCAGGCACTCCCCACATCAAGCTTTTCCATAGATAAATGCCTCAGTTGCTGCTAGAGTATTTTCAGGGAGCAAATATTTCTGATCATTCTTCCTTGCACACTTACCCTGTCTTGTTTCTTCACATCAGGTGGTATATTTCTCTGCTACTTATCCCTATGTTATGCTGCTTATCTTGTTCTTCCGTGGTGTAACACTGCCTGGAGCAAAGGAAGGCATTTTATTCTATATAACTCCCAACTTCAGTAAGCTTTCAGACTCTGAGGTAAATATTCCGTCCTGGTACACGAAAGTTTCACTCCTAACTGTTCCCCTTTCAGACATCTGCCCTGCTCCTCAAGTGCAGAAACAGATTTTTTAAAAAATTATTTCCTGCAATCAGGTTTGGCTGGATGCTGCCACACAGATTTTCTTCTCCTACGGTTTGGGTCTTGGTTCACTGATTGCCCTTGGAAGTTACAACCCTTTCCACAATAACGTTTACAGGTAAGCAGATGACTGCACATATTGCAGTGGCACT
The DNA here is from genome assembly GCA_013397955.1 of Grantiella picta. NCBI lineage: Eukaryota > Metazoa > Chordata > Aves > Passeriformes > Meliphagidae > Grantiella > Grantiella picta. The sequence goes on along the minus strand of VZRM01007391.1, from coordinate 36,816 downwards.
TGCCTGGCTCAGCTGGAGCTCTGTCTCTGTGCACAGATAATTGAAATAAAGTTTAGGATTGAATATTAACTGGTGTACCTGGCTGGGGGTGAGACGTGTAACTGCATTTGCACCAGTGGGAGAGACTTGCCCAGCATGAAAAGGAACCCAAACTGTGAAATCCTGAATCCTAAATCATGATATCTTTTGGCAGGAATAAAAATAATAAATAAAAGGATGAACGTTTGCTTTCCCTGCTGCTTAAAGCCCCTTCCCTTTGTTTCAGGGACTCCATCATAGTGTGCTGCATAAACTCATGCACGAGCATGTTTGCTGGCTTTGTCATCTTCTCCATTGTGGGATTCATGGCCAATGTCACAAAGAGGCCAATTGCAGATGTTGCAGCATCAGGTATCCAATCTCTTCTCCTCTAAGCTGTACATCAGTTATTTTTTGTTTGTAGGTTGCATCCAGCTCCTGTTCCTGCTCCAAATCCCTGCTCAGAGCTGCTCAGGTGCTGTCCCTGCAGTGTCCTGATGGCAGGAGGGACAGCACTGTCCCAGCCCTCTCCAGGCAGAGCTGGAGCAATGCTGGCCATTGGGGGGTGGTTTTTAAACTAATATTTTACAATCCAGTTGGATTTTTAATTCATTCAGTTCCTTTTCCTATTTTTTGAGGTTAACCCCTCCGAGGCAGATCCATTTTTCACCTGTTCACACCTACACCTATTTTATGGGACTCTCTATCATGAAAGTAATTTTATTTAGGGCAGGGAGACATCCATGGAAGGATTAGGTTATTCCTTGCCTGTTTCTTGTCTGTCTTCCAGCTGAAAAAGCTGAAAGCAACAGAGCAGATGGTTGCCCTAACCCAGCTGGTGCACCAGATACTCACTTAGCAGTTCTGGCCACAGGGAGGGATCTGATAACTCAGAGCTTGGCTGCAACTCACTGGTGGACAAAATATGTACAACTGTATTAGCAAACATAACCCACGGAAATATTGCCTTCCTTGGAAAAGGAGAGAATTTAAAGCCTAAAAATAATCTTCAATGAATTACACATTCAAAGAGATTAGGTGCAAAATAATGATGGCAGACACTGCTATTAAAAAGTGCTCTGGAAAGGCAGTGGTGTGTGAAATAAGCTTTTTGGATTTATGTGTTTGAGACAGATAGAGTTATATAAAAGCGACACCTGCAAACAGAACTATATTTTTACATCACATTAAGTCCATTTGAAGGTACCTAAGCTAACAGACCTCTGAAAGATGCCCATGACCACTAATTGCAAAGGATATATAAAAGTTTGGCCCTTTCATTAAGGTTTCTATTTCTCCTAGCAAGCTCAGAGGCTGCTGCCAGCTTTTACCACCTTGAAATGTTGTTTTGCCATTTTTATACAGCTTTATAAAACAAATGCTATTATTAAAAGATGCAACAGAGTAAAATTAACATATTTATCTGAAGCTTATTTTGCTTTTTGCACTGCCATTTGGAAGGCTTTCCAATCATATCTGCTCTTGCTAGCAATTAATTGCCTCAAAATCCTCATTAGGCTTTGAAAATGCAGGTGTAGATGGCAGCCCTTGCTCCACTGGTTTGAGAGCTGTATGTGACACCAAGCATTTGTCACTGACAGACTTTAAATGAAAACTGAAAAATCAGAGACACTCCTTGGGTGAAGCATAGGAGCTTTATTTCCATGTTTATTTAATTTGCTGCAGTTTTCCCTAAGACCCTGATGTCCAGCTATGCCATGAGAACAAAAAAACTCCTTTTAAATATGAATTTATGTTCTCCTTTCAACGCTCTACTTCCCCACCCTGCCTCAGCAGTTAGCAAAAAGACAAATGAAATTTGCCTGTCTACAACTACAGAGTTTATTAAAATGTGCCTTTTGAGAGAATTAATGGAATGGAACAGCAAATGGGAATGCTAGAAATGCTGGAAAGTGTCTTCTCCATTTCTGAGCTGCCTCTTTAAAGAATTCTCCCTTGACCTTGTGAACGGTGCAAAGCACAAGATTACAGCTGTCAATAAGCGCTGGAGGGGAGAGAGAGCTGAGCAGTGCCTGAAGATGGAATCCTACCAAGGAGAATATTCCTGCCTTGGCCATGCCAAGGTGTCTCTCAGGAGCCCCTGAACTGCAGACAGGACTCTGCTTGGTTGGCTCTGGGGGTTTTGAGGGTGTTTTTTGCTTTTGGCTGGCTCATTCTAGAAACCAGGTGCTCACAGTGCCTTTATAGCCAGCAAACACGAAATCCCTGCTCAGATGGTGCATCCAGAGCCATCCCAGCACACCTCAAAGCCCAGCAGGAGCAGAGAATCAGAGAACCCCAGCCCCACCCCACCCCACTGATGTTTCCTCTCCTGTTTCTCCTCCCAGGCCCCGGGCTGGCGTTCCTGGCGTACCCAGAGGCAGTGACACAGCTGCCCATCTCTCCTTTGTGGGCAATCCTCTTCTTCTCCATGTTGCTCATGCTCGGCATCGACAGCCAGGTAAAGCTGGGGGGAAAAGAATCAAAATGCATGTTTTCTGCCACTGTGTGAGACGAGGATGGGCTGCACTGCTCTGCAAGATGGAAGTGGTGCAGGATGGGCCCTGGGATAATCAGATCAAGAGCAGGAGGCACTAAGGAGAGATGAAGTAAAAAATTGGTGCTAAGACACTTTTGCTCTTTGATGAACTGTTGGAAGCTCACGAAAATCGGGCAAAATATTCTGCAGGCAAAAGGGACTTACCTCTGAAATATTCACTGTTAAATCACAATATTAAAAATGCCTTTGCAGTGCTCGGCCACGTAGGAGATGCTGAGATGTATTTGGCAAGATTTAGATGCCACGAGTTTTTCTGAAAGGCAACTCCAGAGCTCAGCACTGGAGAGAAAAGATGCAGCACACATTTCATTTTGAGCTTGTGAATATCTGAAGGAAATTCAGTGGGAGTGGGATAATTTCTGAGGATATTCCGTGTCTTGGTGTGGTGGGAAATCACTTCCCAAGGGAAAGGGTCACCACTTCAGTGGTTCAGTCTTTACCTGAGCTCTGGATGGTGTCTGACAACTCCAAAGGGATGAGAGGACTCAGGCTTGGGGCTTTGCAAATCCAAGTAAGATATTCCCTGCCTAGATTAAAGAATTCAATAATTAACACATGGAATCATTAGACATGTTCATTGTGAGCTGAACAAAAAAGCACAGAGCACAAGATAAAACCCTTTAGAAATAACAATGTCCAGCACAAGAATTTGTCAATCAGTGCTGATTTTAATACAGGCAACAACCCCACTGCCAGCACCAAGGAGAGCATCCCTGCCCTATTTTGTAAGGAATGCTTGGAGGGCTTTGTCAGGGAAGTCCCTCCTGCCTGCTGAGCTGTGGGATCACTTTTTGGGACCAGTCCTGGGCAGATGTGTCATTTATTTGCTATCAGCTGGCAAACCAGAACCTCCCAGTTCTTAGCACAGCTTGCCCAGCATGTAAAGGAATATGGGATTTACTGTCTTGGCACTGCCTCAGCCTTGCAGGAGAGAAAATCCAGCATTTTCTGTAAATCCAAGCTGACTTCACCCTGTGAACACAAAAACACCAAGAGGGCATTTTATCCCGGGAGATGAAAGAAAGCTGAAAATTCACAAAATTCACACTTGCTATTTCTTTGTTTTTCAGTGAGCTTCAGGCTTGACATTAAAACCCATTGCTCAGTCTAGGGGGAAACTGCTGTGAAATTAATTGGGTCAAAAATATTCTTGAAAGCACTTGTCTCTAGGCAACTAACAGCTGAGGAAGGTGGTCTAATATTATTAAAAAGACTATATATCTGCAGGCTGTCATGCTTTCTGCGTTTTCTGTCTGTCACCGAAACATTTCATACACTGTAATTTACAGGAGCTCTAACCAGTGGTTGAATTCTGCTTGCACTGCTGAAAATTAATAAAACTTTCCATACCTTCTGGTTCTCACTATTTCAGCCATCATAATGATAACATTTATCTGAATATACACACACAGAAGGATTCTGGAGTGTGGCCATGCTTTCCATTTGGAGGACAAAGCCTCAGCTAAAATGCTTTCTGGGGACACAAAGAAAATTTGATTTCTTACACAGGAGAATCATATGAGAATCTTTAACCTTCTCCATGAAGCACTGATCTGCTTAGACTTCCTGTGTGTGTTGGCTTTCTTGCATGTGAGTAAATCACACTAAAAAAAAGTGTATTTTGGAGGATTGAGGGATCAAAGCCCCCAGCTGCATGTTTATCATCTTTATTTAAAAAAAAAAAAAAAAGAGCAAATTCTGTTCACAGGGCAAGTGCTACAGTTCATAGTTTAGAATTTGGAGTGCTTCTCGAGCTGGAAATCTTTTTGCAGAGATCTTTTTCGACAGAAACGAGGATATTCAGGAGCAGAGCTTCCACTGCAGTCAAGTGAATTTTCATTGCTCGTTGAACGGCCGCAGCCCTAGGCCAGCGAAAGGCACAATTGCAAACTCCTCCCCAAAACGCCCTCCTGCCGTGGCAAGGCTCTGTGTTGTGCTCTGCGATGATGGAATAATCAATAATAAATAATATTTATCGTGCTCAACGATGCCCTTTCCCCGCAGTTCTGCACCGTGGAAGGGTTCATCACGGCCCTGGTGGATGAGTTCCCCAAGCTGCTGCGCAACCGCCGGGAGCTCTTCATCGCTGTGGTGTGCATCGTGTCCTACGTGATAGGGCTGTCCAACATCACTCAGGTGTGCTGCGGTGCCCTCGGGGCTCAAACACCTCCAATCCCTCCCCCAGTCCAGCCAGCAATTGCTGCCAGCCGCTGAGGTGTCAGGGATGCCTGAAGATTTTGAGCTTTGATGTTTTTCCATGTGTCTGGAATTTTAGTGCGTGACTCTGGGCCCCATGCAGGGTGCTAAACTGCTGTTCTCAGCATTTTAGACAAAACAATCCCTCTAAATTGGAAAATCCAAGGACACTTCGCTGCCTCAGAGCCCCAAAATGTGTAAACAGCAGTGAACTGGGGGAGTAAGCTTGGAGTAATTGACGTCATCACCTGAAGGTGTAATTGGAGAATAAAGGCCCAATATGTTAGTGGACAGAACTTATAAAATATGAAAAACTCGTGACCCGCTGTCCATTTTGGGTGTAGCCTCTGGAGTAGGCTCTGTCTGCCCTGAATGCACCTTAAAGGCCTTTAACGACTTTTATGTTGTACTTTACTTTTATTCTCCTGACTTTGGTTGGCCTCTGCTTCAGGTAAACCTGTTCAGGCATCATCAGGGCTGAAGGCTAGACAGGATTTTGGCACCATGAGTGCAGCAGCCCTGGGTGCAGTGTGTGCCCTGCAGGGCTCAGGGGACAGCAAAACCCACAGCTCCACACTCTCACAGTCCAAACAGTGGCAGCTGGGGATGTTGGCATTGCAAACTGTTTGAGGGAAATGATTATATTATCAAACAAAGAGCCAAAAGTGAAGTTAAACTTTGCGGCTTAAACAGCAGCAATCTTAATTTTGTCAGCATTGACCTCAAGATTTGAACTTGTTTAATTAATTTATACTAATGGGCCCCTAACCTATCCACCCCTATTCATTTGTGTCTTGCATTTTGAAGCTGGAGCCCTTGCTGGATTTTTAATGATTCTTTCTCCTCTGTTTTAGGGTGGAATCTATGTGTTTAAGCTTTTTGACTACTACTCTGCCAGCGGAATGAGTCTCTTGTTCCTTGTATTCTTTGAGTGCATCTCGATATCCTGGTGCTATGGTAAACAGCATCTTTGTCTTGTTTCCCTTTTATTTTCCCTTTGTTTTTTCCATTTAATTTTTCCCTTTATATTATTTTATTTTATTTATCTTTCTTTTTTTTCCTAATTTTATCAAAATTTTTGCACATCCTAAGGATAATTCATCCTCTGATCTGTGTTTGAATGTGTATGAGCTGAGGGTGGAACTGACAGTGGCCTTGGTTTCTGTGGATATAATTCAAAGTTGGCTTGTGGAAGGTGCTGCTGCCTTTCAAACACCCTGCCTAGAGGCCTGGAAGGCATTAAGTGTTTCAGGAATGCTAAAAAGGTGAAATTTCGTCTCTTTTCCTGTCCCACTCCCTCGGAAAGCCTGGATCTTCAGAGGTGTTAGGTACATAATGCCTCAGGGCTCTGGGGCTTTGGAATATTTCATTTTTCCAGAAATCCTCTCACTCCAGGATCCCTCAGTGACAGCCAGGCTCCTTGGTGAGTTAGGCAATAATCACCCTGAAATATCCAGAGCCTGGGGTGGCTCTGAGGATTAACGTGGGATATTGTCACAGAGGATTTGTGACCCCAGAGCTGTCAGCTCCTCCAAGGTGCCACAGCTGCCCCAGAGCTGGGGAACTGGAGCCTTCCTGCTGGCTTTGAATGGACCTAAGGGGATGGAACAGCATTTTGTAGGGGAAGGACACTGCTGCTGAACCCTGCAAATGGAAAAATGCACCAGGATAATCACAGGAATCACAGAACACTCCGAGCTGGAAGGGACCCACGAGGATCTGAAGTGAATGGTCCATGCAGGGCTTGAGCCACACCTTGGAATGACCAGCTGCAGGCTCTGACATGAGAAAACCAAAGCTGTAAATGTGTGGCAGCCACAGCTTTGGGAATGGACGGGGAGCAGCAGCAGGAGAGCACTCTGATTTCAGATCCACTCCTGCACGGGCATGGTGTGCACCAGAATGAAGCTGGCTAATGCTGGGAGGGGTTGGGGTTTATTACAATGGAACTCGTGAAATATGCCTGAAATTCCTCATTTTAGTAGGACTCAGAGTTGAAATTAATCAAGGGCGTTTCTTGCACCTGACCTTCCCATGTACAACCTCCTCATCCTGCGTGGGAATAAGGGTCTCTAATTCATTGATTATTATGTGGAAGAGTGAGAACAGGTGATTTTTGGTGCTGCTGAACTTACACATTTTTTCCCATCCAGGCAGGGGAAAAGTTATGTTGGGATCTTTGTAGAGCTTCCAAATATATTCATCATTTATTTGTAGTTCTCTGAGCTTCCAGTCAATTCCACTTGCTGATATTTTTCTGTGCTGTTTCTTATTTCTATCTGCAGGTGTTAATAGATTTTATGACAACATCCAAGAGATGGTGGGATACAGACCCTGCATCTGGTGGAAGCTCTGCTGGTCCTTTTTCACTCCTATCATCGTGGCAGTAAGGAACAAACTTTTATTCTGTGCTTGAAAGGATATCAAGGAGGTGGCCTGGGTGCTGCAGCCTGGTCATTTCCACCCTCACAGGTTCATCTTAGTTCTGACCTCGTTCCTTTTTTAAGGATTTGAGCCACGCCATTGAAGGAAATAAGCAAAAAACAGTCTCCTTAGGGGAAGATTCTTCCCCAAAAAGAGAAGGCAAGATTTTTATTAGACCTCTGGAAATGCTCTGGAGCTTTATTGGCAGAGACAGAAAACTGTAAGGAAAAAATCTGGACTATGTCTTGTATTCTTAAATAGAATTCAGCAATCTAAAATCTAAATTTTTCACATCCACAGAAATGTCCACATTCTGTAAACTGAATTCCTCCACAAGAACTGCTGGTATCAGAGCAGGGTTCTGAACTGATGTTTCTCTCTCATGGGATTCCGTGGCAAATATTAACCACTTTATACTATATTGATGAAGGTTTTCTGGCAAACTCTGCAAGGTCTTGGTGTCCTGGAAACCACAAGACAGCCTTTTCCTGGTTCCAAACTTTATCCACTCAATCCCATGCAGCACATCATGAAATGATGGGCAAAAAAATGTAAATTTAATGCACATATAGTAAACCCAGATGCAATATAAAAACAATCAAGCAGCCACTTACACATGACACGGTATTTAACCAGAGAAAACAAATGAGGAGCACTAATGAGGCACAAAAATGTGTTCATGTTGAGGGTTCCTTGAATCATCCCTTCCCACATCAAAACAGCTTTCATTTTTGTGAAAACAAGCACTCAGGAAGGCATGAGAAATACATTTTATTTTAGTGGCACAGTAGGAAGATGCCTGACACTATAAAACTGGTCAGGTTCGTGAAAACCTCAGCAGAAAGTGTTGTCCAGCCCAGCTGAGACTGGGATAAAATCTTCCTCTGCATCCTCCTCTGGGAATCTGTTCTGCACAAGCCTGGCATCAGAGCAAGCTTCCCTCACCCCTGCTTCACTTTAGCAGGTTTTCCTGGCTGGTTCGGACATTTGAAACAGGCCAGGGTAGAAGCTTTTCCTGGGAATAGCCTGTGGAACACCATGTGTGCAGGTCCTCATTTGAGAGCATCCCAAAAGCGATGTGTGGCTGCTGCTGCTCTGTGGCCCAGGGACTGCCAGGATCCCTCCTTCCCCAGGGGCCTCTGTCGCTCTGGCTCTGCACAGGTTATCCAAGGAATTTACTGGTCCAGTAGCACAGCTGGATAATTTGAGGCGCAGGTTTGTATGTGAAAATACAGCATTAACATGAAACATTCATTTCAGTGAGAGGTGTCTCGGAAAGCTCCAGAAATACCCTTGAATCCAGAGCGGAATCTGATCCAAAATCTTCCCTTTTTCAGGGAGTGTTCATCTTCAGTGCTGTGCAGATGACCCCGCTGACCATGGGGAGCTACGTGTTCCCCAAATGGGGCCAGGGGGTTGGCTGGTTCATGGCTCTGTCCTCTATGGTGCTGATCCCAGGCTACATGGCTTACATGTTCCTAACCCTGAAAGGCTCCCTAAAACAGGTAAGTCTGCCTCTCCTGACCCCCCTGAGGCAATCAAACATTGCTGGGCACTTCTTTCCTGGCGTCTGATTCCCCCCCGGTTATTTTGCTTTGAGCTAAAAAACATAAAAGTTTTCGCTTTGAGCTAAAAAGCATAAAAGTTTTTGCTTTGAGCTAAAAAACATAAAGCAAGCTCCAACTGAAAGACAAGAGAGTGTCTGAGCCATCTGTTGTTGGACACAATTCCCCAAATTCCATGGGCTCCTTATCTCTGCTCTGGCAGCTGCAGGCGCTTGGCATTCCAGCTCCTCACACCTAGAAAACAGAGGAGCAGCTTACAAAAGATGGAAATTTGTCCTGATTAATGCCAGACACGCTCTGTGCATCGAGGCAGGGGATGCTCTGGGGAGCTGGGATCAAACTCTGGGACTAATCCCACAACTCTGGGGCTAATCCCACAACCCTGGCTTTGCATGAGCCTGCTCTGCATCACCCTGCTGGAGTCCAAGGCTTGAGCTGCTGCATTTCACCTGCTCGGAGCCACACCTGCCCTGCTGTGCTGCAGCTGCCAGGAAGGACATGGAAAATCTTGGGAACTCATCCTGTAGTCTTTATTTAAGCGATTTCTGTCAGCAGCCACTTCAGAAGGAACATTAGGGGCCTTTTTCTCGTTGCTCTTAGTCTCTCCCTGATTCCTCATTTTATTTTTTAAAAGGAGGTGGCACTTCTTGTGGAAGAGAGTTTTTATTTCAGTAAGTTTTTATTTCAGTCAGTTCTGAGGTCCTCGAGCTGTGCTGCTAAAGGAGTGGGAAATACTGACCAGGTTATTGCCCCACACACTGTTCAGCAATACCTGCAGTCACCAAACCTCATTTTTTAAAATCTGTGTGGATCCTCAGCTTTCCCTCTCCAGCTCATCCTGTACATCACAGCCAGCTCTCCAGCCCAAGCACTGAAATGCTCTGTCTCTATCATTGTGGGAACCAAGGACTGTCAAAAGGAATTTGTCAGAACTTCTGGAATATTCTAAAATCAGCTGACAGAGCCATCTTTGCAAAGGGCTGGATGATCTTAAGCAGAATTGACGAGTAATGCCTCATGAAATGCTCAGATCTTGATCCAAATATTTGTCTTCAGCAAATTTTGAAGGACTCAGTGAGGCTTCAAAGAGGTCTGCAAAAATTTCTGTGTTTTCGTTTGGTTTTTTTTACCCCCTGCCTGTTCCTAAGTCCTGCATTTTGAATTTATTTCCCTTCGTCTTATGGAAACTTTTACATGCAAAAGGAGAACTGTTGCCCTAAAACACAGCTGCTGCTGGGGCAGAGTTGTGTGAGACCATGGTGAGAGTTTCTCCTCTCTGCCGTGCTGTGGATCAAGGTTTTGTTTTTGAAAGCAAATGGGTATTTCTGACAAATGATTATCAGGCAATGGAGGAGCCTGTAGCAGTGACAGGCTCTGAGGAGCCAAACTGGGATCTCTTTTCGTTTCTTTTTGAGATACAAACACGAGCTGGGCAGAGAAGCTCCAGAAGCAGAAAGCACAGAAGGACAAGGAAAGCCAGGATAGGAATAAAACACTAAAATCCAAATCTGCTTTGCCTGTTGTATCTTTGGAGGAATTCCTGATGTTCCGTGGGGAGGTGTCCAGCACTCCTGGTGTCCAGCAGAGTCCCTGCTGCCCACTGCAGCCCTGTGTTGGACTGTGGGCTCACAGCAGTCTCCCCTCATTCCATTTCCTCAGGAAAGCTCCTTTTAGGCATCCAGCACTGGCACAGAGTCTTCCAGCTCCCATCGTCCCATTCAGGAGAGAGCTGGAATCTGCTCGGGCGAAATGGCTCACTGCTGGTTTGGGCCCTGGGGAGACAGGAAGGTGTATAAGATTGTCTTTAATAAAAACTGGTGCCTTGAGGGGCTTTCCTAAAACAGAGGCTGGGCAAGGTTAGGAGAATAAAAGCAGTTATAGTTATTGAAGGCCTTAGGTGCATTCAGGGCACTCACAGCCCAGCCAGGGCTACACCCAAAATGGACAGCAGGTCGTGAGTTTTTCATACTCTATAAGTTTTGTCCATTTGCTCATCTGGGGTTAATCCTCCAATTGCAGCTTCAGGTGATGAAGTCAATTACTCCAAGTTTGCTCCCCAATTAATTCACTGCTGTTTCCATATCTTGGGCTCTGAGACAGTGAGGTGTCCTTGGGGTTGGAGCTTAGAGAGGAATTGTTTTGTCTAAAAATGAGAGAACAGCAGCTTAGAACCATATATGGAGTCCAGAGTTACACACTACAGGATTACAGATACCTGGAAAATACAGAAGCTAAAATCCTAAGGCATCAAAGCAAACAAACAAAAAAGGCAGGTTAGGAACAGGTTTTTGGCCGCCTCACATGTCTTGTCGTCCTTTGAACAGCGCATCCAGGTGATGATTCAGCCCAGTGAAGACATCACCCACCCTGAGAATGGCCCTGACCAGGCCCAGCAGAGCAACTCCGCTAACAAGGAAGCCTACATCTAAACTTCCCCGCCGTCCAAGTACCGCTCCTTCTCCAGAAAAACAAAAAAATACGGTTGAATATGACCACAAATTCACGTCTGAGAATATAATTACCTACCTCTAGTGGCAAAAAAAAAAAAAAAAATTTAAAAAAAAGAAAAAAAAGAGAAAAAAAAAGAGAAAAAGCAACAAGGTCATCTCCACTCCGAGGGAATCGCCATGGGTTCGATCCAGCCGTCGCGAGCTCAGATGTTTGACAGTGTTTTGTGTTCTCCGGCAATCCACAGACTGTTAATGTTTTTATCCTTTCACAATAATAGTTGCATACCTTGGAATTTGTAAATTGATGTGCCAAGACCTTTTTAATCTACCTTTTAGCACGACTATTTGAAGTTTTGTGCTGCTGATTTTTAGTAGTTGATCACTATTTCTTACCGCTGAATCCCAAGACTGTTATTTCTGACTTTGCAGGAGTAAAATTAAGTTTGGAATTGTTTTGTACAAAGGAACGAAGTATTTTGTAAACAAGTGATTTCCAGTGAAAAAGTCTGCCCTTAAAATTTGTTCCAGCTGAGGCCATTTGAGGGGGGAAGAGACTCTTCCTTCAATTAACAGCAGGCACAGCCTTTATAAACATTCCTAGCGCAAAAATTGAGTTGTTTGTGGCAGAGCAGCCCAGGCCATACACACTGGCTGTGCTCAGCCTTTCAGGGTGACTTTCAAACAAGGTCATAAATTTCTTTAGAAATACGTCTGTTGTTTCTTATAAAAAGAGGATATCTTTGTGAATCAACGTTAGGGGCATAAATATATCTTTTAACTTTTTTAGCAAAGTAATAGCCGAGAGCTCTTAAAGATTCCCAGGAGTAAAGTACAAAGCATTTGCCATTGGAGCTCAGAGCACCTGAGCTTTTATTCTGCTGTTATCACTCAACTATTATCGCATTGCCACCAAAATAGAAACCAAAACAATGGCTTAAAGATCGAAGCTTCTCCTCGTAAGTTCCAATGTAGGGCTCAACCCCCACCGGTCCTTTTGAACCCGTTGGAGGACTTTAGCAGTTCCCAATCCCAAAATTCACACTCCAGCGCTGTGGGAACAGTGATATTCCCATTTCCATGGGCTGGGGGGTGCTGAGGGCGCAGGGAGAGCCGTTCCACCCCGATGCAATCCCACTCTGGGCTCGTCCTGCCCCTGGAAGGTTCCCCGGGAGCGCGGGGAGCACAGCCGCAGCCCCGTTTGGCATTTCTCGTTTGGCAGCTATACGACAGGCTTTGGGGAGGGTGCAGTGGCTGATGTTTGATTGTAAGTGACTGTGACAGAACTGTGCAATGAAAACATGCTTTTCAGCAACTTCTCGTGCACCGTACAATGTTAGATAGCACAATTTATGTAGAACTACTACGTGAAAAAACATGTTACCTGTGAATGTTGGGTTTTTCGTTGTTCTCGTCTGAAGGTGACAAACATGTTCTTGCAATAAGGTATTATTCGCAGAATGTCAAGCACATTATGTAGAAATAATATATATATATAATACACATGTATTTCAAGCTACATCCTAAACTCTCAGAGTATGTTGGGTAGGTTCTAAACTGTTTCATACCTAGGTCAACTGTAAAATACTACGAGATCTAAGCTCCATCCTAAACGGCCATAGCTGAGATGCAAACGTCCTGTAAGTCTTTGGGATTTAGAGGAACCCCTACATCCTACACAGACATCACACATGATATACATCATACTTGTGGATTTCATTAGACTAAGGATAAAAACTCCAACTTTCTCTTTATTGTTTAATGTAACCAAGTCCCATGTTGTTCTAAGAAAAATGCAGTATTTAATGTTTGATTGTAAACAATTATGACAGATGTTTGACAGACCTGCTCTTTAGCAAAAAGCTGTACAAACGTTTATCACATAGCACAAACTAGTGTTGTAGAACTACTGTGTGTAAACTGTGAATAGCTGTATCTTTTTTGTAGTACTTGCCCTGAAAAGAAGAAAAAAAGATTATTGTATGATCATATATGCTTTTTGCAATAAGGAAATATCCAACACCAAGCAAATCTATCTCTATATAAAAATATATATGTAATATATACATATTCAAAAATATATACAGAGCCTGTTTAAAAGAGTACAGTATTATTTAGTAAATTGCAACCTGTTCTATGGACCAAATGTAAAATATTTATAAATTAAGATGCATTTTAAATGTCTATAAACGGTGTCATAATTAAAGCACGATTGTTATGTAAGTTTCCAAGAGTTTAGAGGAAAAAGAATAAAGGTTATATTATACATTAAATTCAGAACTTTGCAGTCTTTCATTGGACAAACCCAATCTGTGCTATTTTCAAGTTCCGAAGGTGTTGTCTATATAAAAATACCCTTTAAATATCAAAATGCTGTATCCCACTTGTGATGTGTATAATTAATCCGTGCTATTCCTACGATGCAATTAGTACGTGCATACATTATACAGGGAGCTCGAGAGGTGACAGTTAATAGCCCTTCCTGGCATCCTGCTGCTCTAATTCTCCTGTGGGAAGATGGCAGAGCGAGCTCTGGGAGGAGGAAAAACCTGGATTTTGGAATGACCGTGCCTCAGGGGCATTTCTGCTGATGCTTTGGGCTGTGACCTGCAGTACCTCCCTGATTTTGGAGCCACCCCAGGCTGGATACTCCACGGGCAGATGATCCATTGCTCCAAAAGCTCCGTGCTGCTGTCTCAGGGTGGGAAGATGCGGAGAAGACGCGGAGAAGATGCGGGGAAGAAGTGGTGGCGCAGCTGTGCCCGTGCTGGGCTCGGGATTTAATTATCTGCCTGCAAAATTGGAGCAGGGCTTCATGCTGGGGAAGAGCCTGAGCAGTTCAGAGGAGCTGATTAGAATTGAAAACGCTCCTGAGAGAGGCGTCTGGAACCATAGGCGTCAACTGCAAAGTGCTGACCTTGGCGAGGGCGCAGCGGGGAGGGGAGAGACCAGATTGTTCTGGAAAGGGGGAAACAGCAGCTTTGGGAATACAGAGAGCTGTGCTCATGGGCATTAGGTGCTGTGGCTGCTCTGAGGAGGAGGCTGAGAGCTGGGGGTGCTGACAGGGCAGGGGGCAGCAGGGGCTGAGGAGCAGGAAGCTCCTTGGAGGACATTGCGTTAGTGCTGTGATATTTCCATGTTCTCCTGGAGGAATTTGCTCTTGCCGTTCTGCAGAAATCCCAACAGCAATTCAACAAGAAAAATGCAAATAAGGTCACTTCTCCCCTCCAGGACTGCAGGATGCCCCGGGAGAAATCCATGTCCTTGCTCGTCAGGAGTATTAGTTCAGCTACATGTGCTTTTATTCTAAAATAACACTGTGTTGCTTTTGGGGTTTTTTGTTTGTTTTAAGCCTGATTATTTCTGTTTTGTTCTGCTCAGGCCACAATAGCATTAAAATTAACTGTTGCAATTGCTGGCTGGTTTCGGGGTCTGGAACCCAAAGGCAAGGTGATGCCATGGCACAGGGATCACTGCACTCCTGCTGCCAACAGCCCTCCACGGGCACAGCCTCGTCTGGACCCAGCAGGGAGCAGCAAAAAGGGCTGCACTGGAGCATTTGGACATCCACAGGTTGATCCCTTCCCTTCAGGATGGATTCGCCCCATTCCCAGGAAGAGCAGCCTGTGAGATGCTGCCCAGCAGTGACAAACACCGATGGACAGAGGGATGGACAGCTCCAAATCCTCCTGCCCAGGAACCTGGATGGATCCACTCAGAGCTGCAGCAGCTGCCAGCCTGTGTCTGTGACTCTGCCAAAGCACCACAACTGCCCACTTGCACTGCTCAGGAAGGGAGGCACCAACGTTTACATCCTAAAGGGTATTTTTACTCCCCCCTCACTCTTCTCCCCCAGCTTCTCACACTGCTTGGGATGTTTAAAATAAGCGCCACAAAAATGAGGTGGGAGGAAAGGGTTTACCCGAATACAATTTTTTCTGCAATCTAAATTTGCCTCACTTCCTCTCTTCTTCCTCCAAAGTTAAAAAAAAAAAAATAAAATTTTTTTTAAAAATAGTAGAGCACAAATAGGGTAAAGTGAATCAAAATATTAGTCCCTCCACAGAGTCTGGTCTTCTTAAGAAGCTAATCTAAGCATTGCCACTTCTTATTCCTGCCTTTACAGTTTGAGGCCAATCAGAGATTACATCACTCTTTCCTGCTGACAATTGATGGAGAATGGGCAAATTTCCTCCGTTTTCACAGAAATCCTCTTAATTCTTAGAGTTTTATTGGTGGAGTTTGTTCTGCCCTTCTGACCACACACTATAGCGGTGCTTTTATTCTGGATTTGTCCTTCTTTTTAAAATGGATGGATTGGTGGGAGAGAACTTATTTAGGCTATTTAAAAGAGCCTAGAGTGATGGGATACAGGCAATGGCTTCACACTGACGGAGCAGGGCTAGATGAGATACTGGGGAGGAGTTCCAGCCCTGGCACAGGGTGCCCAGAGAAGCTGTGGCTGCCCCTGGAAGTGTCCAAGGCCAGGCTGGACAGGGCTTGGAGCAGCCTGGGACAGTGGAAGGTGTCCCTGCCATGGCAGGGGTGGCACTGGATGGGCTTTGAGGTCTCTTCAAACCCAAACCATCCTGTGATTCCATGATTCCACGATTTTGCAACTTCACATCTGAGCGCTTTTCCCCCCAGGTTTGCAAATGCTCTCCCATTCAACTCAGCAGCAAACCCTGAGTTATTATTTTGGAATACCAAGCAGGCTGAAGTAATCCTGTGAGTTATTTGTGAGTCATAAGTACATGCTGGTGCTAAATGTGTCCAACAGTGCCTAAGAGAAGGACAGGACGGATCAGGCATTGTCACAAGGACAAAAACTAATGTGTTTTGCCAGCACTGGTGCTTTAGTCAGACTGGAAGAGCTGCCTGCCGTGCCTTTGGGGATCAGCAGCTGAGAGGTGGCTACAAACAAAGGCACAGTGGGTAGAAAGCAGCCCAAATGCTCATGTTCAACTGCAGGCTGGAGTTTCCTCCACACTTTGCCAAACTGGATACCCACATGGTGCTGGAAGGGGAATAAAATAATCAATCCGAGTGGAACAAGTCTCTGCCTTATTCCCTTACTTCATTCAATTCCTGTTCTTTATAATTATTCTAAAGCAACCTGGGAATGTCTACAAATGTTTACCATGAAATAAGAAAAGCCTAGGAGGCTGGTTTCAGTCTAGGAAGCGGTTTTCCAGGCCCCACTGGCACTCTCATTTACTGGCCACACCACATGCAGACCCAGAGCTGCCTTTGCATCCCAGAGCTCCCAGGGGATGGAAAGCCACTGAAAACTAACTCCAGCTCCTGCAGGGCAGTGACGTTGGGTAAAGCCCCAGTCAAGCCCCCAAACTGCAGCAGCTCCCCCATCCCTGGCTGCCCCTGAGAAGCTGCTGATTCCCAAACCCCAGGGCTGATTCCCAAAAAAGTTCCCTGGGCAGGTCCCACAGGGCTCCTCCAGAGCTCCACGGGCAAAATTGCTGTCCCAAAGCACTGCAGTGCTGAAGCAGGAATCTCCTGAATATCACCTCGTGGATCTAGAGCTGTTTGGTCCTGCAGGAATGGCACCAGCTTCCCTGGAAGGTCTGAGGAGTGCTTTGATGAAGATCCCCTGTGAGTAAAACAATAAATCTATCTCTGTACACAAGCCAGAGCGTCAGGTTGTGTTAGGGAATTATTTCTAGGTCATTTCAGTTCAACGCACTGCACTGCAAATACTTCACTGAATGAATGACCAAAGTAATTAATCAAAACACTGGGGAGAAGCACCAACTCACACTGCAGGCAAAAAACTTCGCCTAAAAGTGACAGAGCTCAGCGCTTTTTAGCCTGCTCTTTCCCAGCTGTCACACAGCAGCAGCACATGACCTTTCCTGCTGATTTTCCCAGATCCAGCCTCACTCCGAGGGGCTGAGGGGGACCTTTCCCAGCCTGGCTCCTCCTGTTTCCAGCACCCAATATCGTGACAGGACTTGCCTGTCAGGGTCTGCCTCAAACCGACAAAGCTGGGCTTGTGTGTGGGTTAGAAACTTCTCTGCCTCACTCCTCCCGCAGTGCGGAGGGGAAATGAGTTCCAGTCCACTTCCCACTGCAGACATTGAGCTTCCAGCAGCTGCTCCCAGTGATCCACCAGCTCCTCCAGCTCACCTGGAATAAGAAAATGCAAGCTGAGACAGAGCAGGAAGATTTGTTCTTGCCCAACTCAATCATCACTGTTCTAACGTTGCATAGAGAAATTCCTGCTGCTGTCCTGAGCCTCCCCTGCCCAGCCTGAGGCTGTTCCCTCTCCTGCTGTCCCTGTTCCCTGGAGCACAGCCTGACTCCCCGGCTGTCCCCTCCTGTCAGCAGCTGTGCAGAGCCACAAGATCCCCCTGAGCCTCCTTTGCTCCACTCTAAACATCCTCACTTCCTTCAGCCATTCCTCACGGGATTTGATCTCATTACTCACTCTCTTTATTACCCTCATACTCTATTTAACAGGACTGTTTGTTGGGGTTTGGAGGGGGAAAGAAACCACAGATTTGAATGTCTGCAATTAAGTAATAAAATGCAGCTTATAAGCAAATGGCACAATAAAACAAGCCTAGAGAACATCCAGGAACCAATCCACTGCCTTTTGCTGGGGACTTGTGCTCAGCTCCATCACTCAGCCATTCAAGTGGCAGCATGAAAACTTGTG
The DNA here is from genome assembly GCA_013397955.1 of Grantiella picta. Taxonomy (NCBI): domain Eukaryota; kingdom Metazoa; phylum Chordata; class Aves; order Passeriformes; family Meliphagidae; genus Grantiella; species Grantiella picta. The sequence continues at coordinate 18,930 of VZRM01007391.1, read as the reverse complement.
TGTGGCACTTATAAGCCTCTCGCTTTCACAAAAAACCTCCCAAAATATGCTCAGAAAAGTTTTTTCCTTCGTTCTTTACATGCTCTGTGTTACTTAAAATTCAATATTTAATGATCTGTTGTGAGTTTGGCTCATCTTCTTCCTTTGTAAGTCACAGTCCTCTCCAGGGGTTTCTGGCATGCTTGTTTTGTACTTCCACATTCTGCTTTGATTTTCCTTTATCTCATGAACATCGATTCTCCAAGATTATGAAACCAGGACCAACGGATGGGGCTTATTTTTATTCACTACTGGCTTTTCAGGAAACATTTAATTTCCAATTCTCCAGGACAAGCCACTGCTGTAGGAGTAGCCTCATTAGCAGCTTTCATTAACACAAAGATGCTAGTAAGAGAATGGCACTGCTGTCAAAGCGTTGCCCCTTTGCAAATTCCCATTTTCTCCAGGAGCTCTCCCTGCTCCAGCCACCTTTTCATTGTCTCTATTTTAGCATTTCACCACTCCTGAAAAGGCTGCTTTCCCCTCTCCATCCCTGTGCAGATTTCCCCTGGCAAAGCAGGGTCAGAACTGTCCTGTTCCAATTCCCATTCCCATCCCCATTCCCATTCCCATTCCCATCCCGTCCCCGTTCCCATTCCCATTCCCATCCCCGTTCCCGTCCCCGTTCCCATCCCCGTTCCCGTTCCCGCGGGGTGCTCCCGGCTGCCAGGATCCATCCCCGGCACACGTGCAGCCTGTCCCGGGCGCTGCAGGCAGCACGGGGAGCAGGGAGCAGGCCAGAGCCACGGTCCATTAGCCAGGGAAGTTCGGATGTGGAACTCAGCGGGCTGTCAGAACGATGTTCCCGCGCCGCTCCGCGCCGCCCGCCTTTTTGTCAGGGCAAGAACAAATGCCACAACTGCCTAAGCCTTCAAAGCAGCCAGGGACATTGCTTTAGTGACTGATGGGAGCGAGGGGAGACAGCAGAGCAGTAAATTCATCTGCCTTGAAGTGCCTGGTGAGTCCATATGCTGGGGAGCCGGGTGGCCGGCAGCCTGCGGCTCCTCTCTGCATCCCAGGGCTGAGCAGCCTCAGCTCAGCTCGGACACAGCATTCCCCATCTAAACTGACCTCATCCAGGCCACACACTGCCATCAAGGGCCCTGGGAACATCCTGATTCATTTTAAAGGGGAAAAATTGCATCTTGTGTGATTGCACCAGAGCTCAATCAGCTGTAGTTTAACTTTGCTGCCACTTGCTGCCACTTGTGGTTCCTAAGGTTGTTCTCTTTATCGGCTCAAGGACTTTATCCTGATTTCCCACTGTCCCTGGAGCAGCCCAGGGGTCTTGGCTAAGCCTATTCCTTCAGCACTGCACAAACACAGAACCACGAGCAGGGCTTGGTGTTTTACCTTGGCTTTCGAGGCGAAGGAAAACCTTCATTCAGCAATTTGTCTGTTTGTGGCTGCTGGGAAGAACAAACCCAGAGCTCTGCAGTGCCAGCGCATCCCACGGCAGGGAAACATCCCAGGCTGTGTGAACAACAAGTCAGAGCTCTGCAGTGGCCAGTGCAGCCCTCGGCAGGAGGACATCCCAGGCTGTGTGAGGACAGCTTAACGTGGCGTTTCCATCAGCTGCATCCTAATGGGAGAGGAAAGAACAGCCTTGACACACAAGGTGCTCAGCATCTTTCAAAAATAAACCCCACCAGGTCCAGCTCCCGGCTCTGTTCTTCACAGGGATCTTCCCCAGATCTTCGAATTTTGCGATTGCAGACAAATCATCTTCACACACATCCCTCCGAGAAATCTTGTTAAATGCACAGGATTTGTGCCACGTGTGTGTGGCAAACACTCCATGTCACTGCACACCTCCCACATTATAGGGAATGTGTCTTTTCCAGGGATATCCCTGATGGCTGTGGTGACTCAAATCAGCTCCTTTTTCCTTCCATCCCTCCGAAAGGAGCATCAGGTTTTTCTGCAAAAGCAGCTGTTTACCCACTAAAACTGCCTAGCAGACTTGATAACAAGGCCACAGCACCTAACCCTAAACTCAGTAATTAATGGTGACTCTACAGCCTGATTATTTCACACACAACATGCAAAATAAAACTGCTTTATGAAGTGCAGGAGGTGTTCTGTGAAAGGAAACAGCAGGGTAGGGTGTCTGCTTGAATAATGACAGCCTCCTCCAGCAAAGATCACTTCGAAGTTGTCTTATTGATCAAATAAAAGGTAAAATACTTCTCTCAGCTTTGTGTTATCGCTCTATCCATTCCCCCTCTGTAAAATACTACCTGAAGGATTTTGCTAGCACCTGAAGATATCTCAATTTTTAAGACAGATGATGCTTTGCTCATGGGAAGCTGAGAAAGGGAAGGATAGAATCCCATCAGAAACTGCCAACCAAGTCCTGATAAATAAATTAGGAGCATGCTGTCCTCGCAGAAACCAAGCAATTCAACGTGAACACATGCTAAAATCATTGCTGTGACTTTTGGCATGTTTTCAGCTGCCTTCCATCTGCCAGATATTCCTGGTTAGGCCCTGGTTTGGACATGTGAAATTAGACCCTGATTTGAACACCTTAATTTAAACCTGATTCCAGCATGTTAAATTTGCTTTGCTGCTGAATGCTGAGCTCGATTGCCTTGGGACACAAAGAGAGATTATGTTGACAGAAACATTCCATGGTCATTAAAAAACCCATATAATATCCCTAAAATAACCCAGCGGGATAAAGAAAGAGATGAAAGACGTCAAGTTAGGGTCGTTTTTTAGAGCCCAAGGTTAGCTGGGTTTGGAGCAGAGCTCTGCTTAATAGAAAGAGTACATTAGAAATAATCAGATTTGTTTCAGAATATTTTTTAAAGGAGTAAAACGACGAAGATTTTCTAATGCAACTATTTCCTAGCACTTCAGAAATTAATTAGAACAAAAATATTTTGAATAATGAAAGTTGCTCCTCCATTGCTTTGCTCAGTCTGAGAGTACCAGGTTTGTTTGGCCATTATTTGAATCAACAAGTGTGGGGAGCAAAATTCAGCTGGAATAAACTTCCACAGGAATAAACATGAAATACAGGACTTCAGGTTTGTATCAGCTAAGGCACAGAGGTGCAAGAAATTCTTGGAAGAGCTGGCAGTGAATATATCCCCAAATATATACCCAAATACATCCCCAAACATCAGTTGTGCTTCCTAACATTTGGGACCCCCTCCACAGGTCTGAGGTTTAAATGTGAAATGTCTCCATGGAGAGAAACTCACTCAATTTAAAAAGGTGATTAAGTCAGAATAACATATTTTTTTTATTTTGCTGCTGAGGATTCTCCTTCTGTCCTTTTCCATCCCTCCATGGCTCTCTGTGTCTGCACAACTGGATGGACAATTTCCAAAGAGGATACAACCCTTGCAGAGCACTCAACAGCCTTTGGAAAGAACATGGGACTGATAAAATGTACAACTTTTTCAACAGCAGTTCCCTGAAGTTTGGAGAGCGTATGGAAGGGAGGTTTTTATGGAAAACCTTTGTGTAGGGCTCAAAACCTCAAAAGGTTAAAATTTGTATGATGAAAATTTCTTATTTATCTGCCCCTTAGAGACACTGAGCTCATTTCAGATACGGAATTTCGTTCTGGAAATAGTAATGCTGGCAAACATGGGACTTCTCCCAGGGACTAATTCACCCTTCACACAGCAGCCCTGGCAGTGCCCACGGGCAGAACTTCAGCTCTCCCAGGATGGTAAAAGGTTGAAGGGTTTGTTCAGCCCAGAGAGGGCTCTGGAGAGACCTCAGAGCTCCTGCCAGAGCCTGAAGGAGTTCCAGGGGAGCTGCAGAGGGACTGGGGACAAGAGATGGAGGGACAGGACACAGGGAATGGCTTCAGGTGGAAATAGAGCAGGGCTAGATGAGATATTAGGGAGAAATTCCTCCCTGGCAGGGTGGGCAGGCCCTGGCACAGGGTGCCCAGAGAAGCTGTGGTGCCCCTAGATCCCTGGAAGTGTCCAAGGCCAGGCTGGACAGGACTTGGAGCAACCTGGGATAGTGGAAGATGTCCCTGCCATGGCACTGGATGAGCTTTGAGGTCCCTCCATCCCAAACCATGCCATGATAAAAGTCAAAATAAGAACAAACTGTATGAAAAGCCAGCTGTCCTTCCCAGGAGAAGTTCCTGCAGCAAGAACCTGCTGGGTTTAATCCAAGCTGAGGATAATTCACCTGAACACTGAACACTTGTTTCCCTCAGAGCTCACAACCCAAACAGGCTGGGGTGGCTTTGGGTGTCGTGGGGAGGAAATTCAGCTATCAAATTACCAAAAATTCCTTCTGCTGGGCTGGGCTTGGGCTGAGCTGGGCTGGTTTTTAACCTGCAGGCACCTGCTGGACTTGAGGGATGGAATGATCTCATGTGTCTGTAGGAGTAACAAGCATTTCCTAACACACTAATGAGACATCGTCAGGATTCTATTCCCCGAGGCTTTCCAGACCCACATTTGCCCCAGAAGGCAAAGCAGCAATGCCAAAACCATGGAAAGAAGAGTGGCTGTGTTTGTGGTGAGCTTCTCAGCACCTCTCCCACCGTGGGTGTCAAAGTTTGGGTCTGGCCTTTGGAAAAAACAACAAAGAAGTGACCTGTTTTCCTTCTCCCAGGGCTGAGCACATCCCCTAGGCAGCTCGATGGAAACTGTAATTATGCCAGAGCTAAGAACGGCAGCGTTTATGATTAAAAATGAAAGCCAGTTTGATGCAGAAGAATGGGTATTAGACCACTTTGTACTTCTCACTAATTATTACATCATGAATGGCTGGGTTTTATTTTTTAAAGGAGTCAAAACTACAAAGATTTCCGTATGCAAATGTCTCCTAGCACTTGAGAAATTAATTAGAACAAAAATATTTTGAATAAATTATTGCAGATGACATACTTTTTTAAAGATTTATTCATGGCTAAAAAGAAACTTTATTTCCTTTTCCCGGGAAGAATCACAGATAAACATGCTTTTGATACACATGAACTCATTTCAAAGTTAAAAATTACTTCAATAAAAACAAACTGTTCAGGTATAAGGATGGGCTGCCCAGGGAGGTGGTGGAGCCATCATCCCTGGAAATGGGAAAAATGAAGTATATGTGGCACTTTGCACCATGGTGGGGTTGGGTTGAAGGTTCGTCATGGTGATCTTGGGAGTCTTATTCAGCCTTAATGATTTTCTGGTTTTCCTCTCTGCTTAGCAATGAGGAGCATTATGAAGTCGTTAATTAAAACGTATATTTTTAATTTCCAGCACTATCTCATCGAGCACCACATCCTTCTGGGACACAAAACATCCCAGCAGTGCTCAGAGGCCACGGGAAAAATGCAGATACAGAGAGGGAGGCAGGGCTGAGTTCAGGAGCTTGGAAACACTTTTCTCCTGGAAAACTCCACCTGTGCCGAGCAGGGAGCAGGAATTCCAGTGGGTTTCCTTGCAGAAATTCCCTCTCAGGGGAAGAGTTTTCCCTGCCAAACGTGGAGGATGCTGTGTGGGGAGGTGATGACAGGCAAACACAAACACAGCGGAGCAGCAGCTCTGCAAAATCCGCTTGGGAAGAGGAGAGGAGGAGGGAAATCTGCTCCAGGATCCTCCTGAATGGTTCAGCACTGAGCAAATGTGACTCATTCCTAAACAATCCTGGACCTGAGAGCAAGCAGGGTGCTTTGGGTTCCTTTGGGTTGATTTGGGAATAGTTCAGGATTGCCTTGGATGTTGTTTTTCTCGACCATCTTGCCTTGCGCAGCTTTTTCAGGCTTGCCTCTAACAGTTTCAGCTTGGAAATCTACTTCTGTCACTCCTTCTGTCTGTTGAGTTTAGTTGTTTTTTGTTGTTGTAAGTGAAAATTCTATGTTGAATGTTAATTCTAATGATTTAACTGATTTCACTGACTTCTGTCATTGCTAGGAGTGTGGAATGCCTCACAATAAAAACCTCCACTGCTGGATGTTTTCAAGTGGGAACACCCTTAAAACAAGTGTACCAAAGAGGGATGTGAGGGATGTGTGCAGGCAAATTCTGCCTGTCCACAAAGCCCCATTTTAAAGGAAATTGGGAAAACACACTGGTAGCTCTTCCCGTGTAAATTTTGGTCATTTTCACCAGCGGGAAGAGGTCTTAGGAACTGGAATTTTTTGGCAGTTTCTGTGCTGGTGCCAGGCCATCAATTTCATGCAGGGTTTGTAGAACCTCAGGACTCCTCAGGCTGAACTCCTGATCTGCAAACAGCTTTGTTTGACTCGCTTTAGCTGGGACAGCAATTTCTCTAAATGACTCCTTATCTAAGGAAAATCTGGTTCAGTTTTGTTATCTTGGTGTGCTGCAAACATAGTTTTATAGACACAACAGTAACTCCATGTGAAAGAGGATTTTTAATGAGTGCAATGGGAAGATAAAATGCAGAGCAGCACAAGCCTGGTGCACCAGGGAGAACTGGAGCCACAGGATGAGGAATACACACCTGGGATGGTAAAATCGGAGCAGGAGAGACCTCCAAGGCAATAAACAGCTCATCAAAATTGAATTCAAGAAATCCAGACCTAGAGATGGACAAAACTGGTTTTAAGGGAAACAGAGAACAAAAAAAAATTATTTAAAATAAGTGAAAAGCACCACATATAGGAAATTCAGGTGAAATGTGGAGTGCAGTTCAGTGAAGGAAGAAAACAGAAATGTTCACTCCTGTTATTCCTCATAACTTGCAGTAATTTTCCATGGAAAATCTCACTTTCTAGTGAACTGATGCAGGGGTAAAGGAAAGAAGCCACTGCAGCCACGTGACTCTTCAGATTGTCCAAATTCCACTATTTTTATCCTTAACACTCATTTATTTCCCAAATCTTTCCCTGTGTTTGGAACATAACAACTCAGTAGTTTCAGAACATAAGGCTGAGGCCAGGTTTGCTGATGACAAAGTGCATTTCCATTGCAGCTGGTGGAAACCAGGCTGGGGAAGGAATTCCATGGAAAATAACCTTGCAGAGGCAACTCCACAGTGTTCAGCACAAATTCAGGTTCCCACATCACCAGAATTTATCTGGGTGAAGAGAGGAAAATAATTTGGGTATTTAATAGAAGCACAGCAGAACTGAGACCATGGAGACAAACATTAATTAGAACAATCTTCCTCTAAAGTAAATGAAATTTCCTCAAATATTCCTCGAAAGCCTAAGCAGAAAGCAGATATTGTCCATCTACCTGATGCCCAAGGGATGATGAATTCCAGGATGCTTGGGATCAGGCAGCCACACGTGGAATTTATAAAACCTACTGATTCATGGCTGATGTCCATGTCTTTGATTTTAAACCAAATTGTTCTATTTTTCCTGGCAAGCCTTTTGTTTTAGGTAGAAACTTTAACGAGGCAATGTGACGTGTACTTAAATAAATGCCAGATTTATTTAATCCAAGATAGGTTTATGAGCAGAGCAGATCACACTTTTTATCTCTTACTATTTTTGAGCCTAATCTCAAACAACAACACTGGCAGCTTCTTACTGCATCTCCTTTCATCTTTTTTTTTCATCTTTTTTTCTTTACTGATTTGTACCTGTAAGCAAGCATTCAGTTATTCCAGTTATTTCCCCAAACTGATTTCCTGGCTACTCAATGTCTTTTGCTTGTTTGTTGTGTTGTTCAGTCCCTAAACGCTTTGGAATGAGTGTGTCTTTAGTTTTATGTGTGAAGACAGGAAAAGAGAGATACACTCATTCAGACATAATTAGGGAACTTTGTTTGACTAGCAACCAGAAAAAAAATGAATCCAATTTTTGTCTTATTTTGACTGTCCAACTCACAAGGGTTTTTGACCCCTTCATTAAAACACGTTTTGGTTGTGATTCAGCAGTGGTTTCCCACTTCCCCTTCCCAGTGGTCACACCACGAGGTGCTAACATGGTGACAAGTGAAAAACCGTGTGTCTGACAGAAAGAGAGGTCACCCTGCCTGTTTCCCACAGTCCTGCCGCCAGGAAAAGCCCTGTTCCAAGCAGCTGCTTGTGCCAGATCCCAAACATTTATATATCATGGAAGATGAATCCACCAAAGTCATTCAGAACAGTCTGACCTGTGGGAGCAAAATTCCCTGTGGCACCAGAGGAAAACTGCAGGATCCTGAGGAGTCCGTGGTGCTAGTGAGCAAACTCTTGTACATGCATGGAGAGGATTTAATTGTTACATGATGAAAGTGTCTCCCCTGAGATAAGGAGATCCAGTCTGTTACAGAGCTGATTCTTGCACTTGAGGCTTCCCAGCTGGGAAATTCTTCTGGCTGCAAAGGGAGCTGCTGGGATCCTGTGAGGAGATCCAAAATCCACCTCTGGTAAGTCCTGCAAGGGGAACCGAGCAGAGTTCTCTGGAGAAATAGACTTTCCGGAGATTCCTGTTTGATGCTCCTCTTCTAGCATGAGGAAAATCACTTTTCCAGGCTCTGACCTGGAGGATGCTCCTGTATAAAATCTCTAAAAGTCTGAATTGTCTGTAGGGAGTTTTTGGTCCATTCTGCATGGCAGTGACGTTTATCCCATCCTCCCTTCTCTCATTTAGCAAAATTAGCAGAAAAGGTGGCGCTCAGCTCATTATTTCCACGCCATGAGTGCAGCCTGGGCTCACTCAGCACGTTTGGGGACTTGCTGGAGTGGAGGAGGAGTTGGCTGAGAGAAATCTGCCGGCAGGGCTTTCCCTGCTCCCCACAGCTTTGGGATCAGGCTGGGAAAGAGCTGGATGTCCTCTTTGGGCTCTGCCATGCAGTCCTCTCTCCCGCCAGCCCCACCAGCTCTGGGAAACAACACCTCAAAAAGAATGAATGCCCAAACATCTGACTTGGCACAGTCCTGCTGTAATCCCTGCAAGGCAGTGATGGAAATTTATCACCAGCGTGGCTTTTATTCACTGGCTCAGAAACAAATCCAGTGGTGAAATCACTTTTTATTTTTTGATTTTTTAAAAAAAAATTTTGAGAGGAATTGCCCAGTTAGCAGCAATCACCAGCACTGCTTTCCTCCTAGCTGCAGCAAGACACGCACAGCAGCGCCATGTAGCTCCAGGTTGTTTTCTGGGGTCACGGAAGAAGGACATGGATCTATTTGAAGAGAAGCTCCTGGGGAAGAATGAAAGCAGCCCTTGGAAGAGGCAGGTTGGAATTCTCTTTGAGGATGTGTTAACCATCAGTGGATGTAGTGCTCTGACATGCAAACGCCGCTCTCACATGGAGGAAGTTCGGGGAAGTGATTTATGAGGAATAACGTTTGCATTAGCAGTTTGATGTTATAACTCAAGCAATCCATCAGATTTTACTTTGGTCCATTTATTTTGTACTTGCCTTGCCCAAGGCCTTGTTTCTCATTGCAATAAAAGGTCAACTTGCAGCACTGAGCTCAGCAAGAGCAGCGCAGCAGAGAGTTCAAACGCAACGTAACACACAGAGCAGAAGGATCCAGACGGGAGCTGATATTTAAAATACATTTGTTTGAAATATAAACACATATAAAATCAATATTTAGGAATAAATCCATCCTGGCTTTTAAAATCATCTGCGCACAGCTTGCATCTGTCATGTCATTTTGGGGACAGCAGCTGGTTTGAAAGCCAACATCAGTGTCCAACTGTCACAGATTCTCCTGGAACCTGAGAGGCTGCAAGAATCCTCTGTGAGCCCAAAAATCCTTCCTTAAACCCGAGGACAGCAGGAGCAGCTTCTCCCAATGTTCTGTACCTGCAGACACGGCAATTGTCTGCACATGGTCTAAAACGAACCCACGAGATTGTGGGGAACGCAGAGTTTGTGGTGTCCGGGAGGAGCAGGCAGCAAATCCCAGTTGTTGTGGTGAAGATGCTGATCAGGATAACTGCTATTTCCAGGTAAGGCTGAGCCTGAATGGAGGAAAAATTCCAGTAAATCTTGAGAGGAAGCGGTAGGGAAGGTGTTTGATTTTTCCCTGGTGCTGCACTGGAGCCCTGCAGGGCACCCCCACCAGCTGTGGCTGGAGTTTCTGGACAAAGCCAAACACAAGGGACAATGGCTGAGTCACATCTGCTTGATCTGCACGGGATTTTGTGCCAAACTCGATCAGGGCTTTCAGGAAGCAGAGAGAGCTCATTGTCACCCGTTGGTGCAGCTGCCATCTTCCCAAGAAACGTCTTTGCAGAGCAGCAGAGGCACTTTTTGTTGGCTTGTGGGGCTTTTTTCCCTTCCAGTGGCTGGCAAAGTGTGAGTGCCAGAGCAGGGCAGAGCGAACGGGGCAGGAGGAGTGAAGGAAGGGCTGTCAATGTCCCTGAGCTGGAGCTGCTCCTCGCTGAGCTCCCAGCCCTGTCCCAAATGTCCCTGCACGGTGGCACATGCCACTTCCTTCACGTCTGGCTGAGCTGGTGTGAAACAGCAGAGCTCTTCTCTTGCAGCCTTGAAGGGTTCAAACCAGGCCATAGTTAGACATGAAAAAAAGAAAATAAATAAAAAGCTGCCTCAGGATTTATCCTCCTGAGAATGGCTCTCCTCAGCACAGCCTCGCTTCCACAGTGCCATGAGAACCAATCCTCTGCATCTGATTTTTCAACTCTCAGTTTATCACCCACGTGAACCTAGCAGTGTATGGTGCACATTTAACAACAGGAAGGTGTGAGTTAAATTGCAAATTAATGCATGTCCATATTTGAGTCCTTTATTTTGCTGTAGCCAACTCGTGGTTTCCCATTTGCTCCCTAAATATGAAATATATTTTTATCTAAATTTAAACCCCACAACTTCTTGGTTTTATCATTTAATCCATTAAACACACAAAATCCTCATCCAAGAGAATCAGAGTGAGAAACTGAGATTAACTGATCAATGAATATGGATAAACTGACAGAAAAACTACTGTGGAGCTCACAGAACATGGAAAATGTTGGAAGTAGTCATGATGTTTATTGACAAATGAAAGAATTAACAACAAAAACTTGGTGGATATTTATGTCCATGAAAAGGGTTGGGTTGAATTTCCATTTTACAGTTCTCTGACTTGCATATTAAAAAATAATTGCTGGTCATGATCAGTTATGTTTTGTTAAATTTAGGATGGATAATGGTGCTAAAAAACGACTCATTTCAACCACGTTTGAGGATTTCAAGTTGCAGTTTGATAAGCACCATTCCACTACGAGAGCAAGAGGGTTTCAACTGACCAGTGAAGAACTCACAGTCAATGAGGAGATGAAAATACACAATATTTAGGCTGCCAATTAGTTCTCTAAATATTTTTCAGATCAATACCAAACAAAAGCAGAGGCATGCAGTACTTAAGATAAGAGGAGACTTTTATAACTAGCCGTTGTAGGGAGCAGTTTGGCTCCCCTTGAACCACAGGCTCTGGGAATTGGGGATGTGTTGTAGTTGCAAATGTTTATTTACAGAGAAAGCCACTCGAGAAGGAAGAGAATGCTGGAAGGTGAGAGTGAGCTGAGAGCTGAAAAAGGTCTTGGAAACCACTAGGGCAGAGGCCAGGGGTGTTTGGGCTGCTAATTGTCTAGGAAAACATTCCAAGCCTTAATTATTTTTAGCACATTTTCACCTCCCCTGCTGCTTCTGGGCACTCACCTGTAGGCAGGATTTGTTGAGAGATTTTTCCTGTGTCTGCATCCATTGCTGGGCAGTCCGAGGAGAGGAGAGGAGAGGAGAGATTTCTTTA
>VZRM01007390.1:446009-456361 GCA_013397955.1 Grantiella picta | reverse complement strand
CGCGGGTGTGAGCCGTGCCCTCCCGCAGAGGAACGAGTACATCTTCACGCTGATGGTGGAGGAGAGCCCCAGCGTGCTGGTGGGGCTGCGCTACGCCCCCGACAAGCTGCACTTCCTCTTCTGGAGCCAGGAGCGCGCCGGCGGCTGGCAGACCCGCGTCACCTTCCCCAACGTCTCCCTCTCCGACAACCAGTGGCACACGCTCATCCTGGCCGTCTCGGGCCAGTCCTTCTCCCTCACGGTGGACTGCAGCGTCCCCAAGGATGTGTAGGTCGGGGGCAGCGGCGGGGGGCTCAGCACTGTGGGCAGGGTGATGTTCCTCCACCAGCATCTCCTCCGGCCACGAGCAGATGCTGAGAATTGTCCCCTACCTCTTTCCTGCCCGTCCCCAGGGTGGTGGAGACGCCGTTTCCAGCCTCGCTATCGGTGAGGAGAGCCAACTTCTACCTGGGCAGCAGGCGGAGAAGGAAAGGCGTGTTCACGGTAGGTGCCCCGTGGTGTGGGTGCCTCGTGGTGTGGGGTGCCCGGGGGTACCCAGGGGTGCCTGGGGTGCTCGTGGCTGGCCATGGGGCGACCCACAGCCCTCTCTCAGTCCCCTGCACTGGCAGGGCTTGGGCCATGGCACAGGAAGCAGAGGTGGCTGTGGGTCCTTCCCATAGAGGCAGTGAAAGGCAGCTGCAGCTCTGAGCCCCAGTGCTCCCCTCACCCATCCCAGCTGGACACCGGGGATCTGATAAATGTGCATGAATCCCATGGACGATTCTGCATCCAAGGAGGGCGGGCAACAAGCAGAAGCCTGGCAGGAAATCCAAGGCATGAATTACCTGCAGCTCCCATGCTGTGATCTTGCTGGACTTGGTCTCCATCCCTCTGCTCCCACTTTCCCAGGGTTTGCTGAGACAGCTTGTCCTGCTGCCAGGAGCCGATGCCACCCCTCGGATATGCCGCACCATGAACTTCAAAGTAGCAACGCTCTCCGTCCCCGCTGTCCTCCAGGATGTCCCTGCCAAGCCAGTGAGCAACGAGGTGCTCAAATACCCCTACGGTCAGTGCCCCTGAGGTGCAGGCTGTCAGCTGCCTCCACCTCTGTGAGGAAGGGTCTTGGCATGGGGCTGGGAATGAAGCAGAGGGGAATAGGGTGTTCCCAGCACCCTGTGTGTGTCTGTGAGTGTGTGTGTGTGTGTGTGTTGGGATCCTTGTCCTAAATCTCTCCCTGGAAGGATGGGGTGGCCCTGTCTGGGTCCCTTGGCAGAGCTAGGCTCATGTCAGTGGTTTTTCCGGTCCGTGGCTTCCCAGATTTGTTCTGGGATTTAATTTCCCCCATTGCCTGGTGCCCATCATCAGGATGAGACCAGGACATCCACCCCTCCTGCCTCTCTGCTCCTCCACTCTGTGCTCTGAGAAGCTCCTGCCTCTTTCCTCTCCATGGCCAGAGACTGACATGAAGGTGACTCTGGGGTCTCGTCCACGCTGCACCAAGCAGCAGAAGGCTCAGTTCTGGTTCAATGCCTCCCGACGAGGGCTGTACCTGTGCAACGGCAGTGCCTGGGTCTCCATGCTGGAAGGTACTCACGCTCTCGGGGAGAGAAGGACACCCCTGCAGCAGAGCAGGAGCTGAGATTTGCCCTTGAGACCACTTTGGGATGGGAATCAGCAGCAGAGTGAGGGACTGGGGTGTCCCCCTGTGTCTCCCCTGCTTGGCCAGGCTTTGATTTGCTCTCAGTGCCCACAACAACACTTCCAGAACACCTCTGGATTTGAGTGCCTCTGTGGCCCGTCCACCTTCTCCACATTATCTGTCCTCCCTGGCGATTTTCTGGGCAGGATGAGCTCCTGCCCTGTCTGAGCAGGAGAGCTCACCCCATGGAGTGCCATGCTCAGGGTGTTGGGGGTGCTCCCTTCTGTGGGTTCCCAAAGGCACTGATGCTCCTGGTGCCAAAGTACCTGTGGGATGGATAAGGGGGAACAGAGGGAATCATCAGCTGCCAGAAATACTGGGGAGGATTGGGAGGGTGGCAGATGCAGGTCTCAGTGTCACCTGGGCTCTGGTGGGACGCTTTGTAAGGAAATCAGTGGGAGTACCAAGATGGAAAAAGCAACCAGAGCTCTGCACAGGACAAAGTGCCATTGAGCCCTTGTGGGGCCCCTCTCTAGCCAAAATCATCTGGTTTTAACTCCATCCCTCTTTTTTGTGGGCTCTCAGTCAAACACAGGCTGGACTATGTGGAGGAATACCAGAACCTGGTGACCAACTCGGAGACGATGGGCGTTGAGGTGTTCACCATCCCAAAGGTGGGACTGTTTGCAGCCATGGCCAACCGGATCACCCCCCCGGGATCAGCCATCTACAGGTGGACAGACGGGAAGTTTGTGCACTACCAGAACATCCCCACCTACCAAGCTCAGTCCTGGAAGTATTTCACCATTGGGAAGAAGGTGAGTCTGCCAGGAAGGTGCCTCCAAAATTCAGTGTATTTAATTGCTGGCTTTGGGCTGGGAATGTGCCTGACATCCCCAACGTTGCTCTCTGTCACTCCAGTTGCACCCTCACAGGCAGGAAATGGGAACACTGGGGAGTCTCAAGGTGGTTCCCATCAGCTTGGCACATTTCTTCATGGAGGTGGTGGCCAGAGAGGTGTTAGACCAGCAGCACCCCCAGTACTGGTGTCTCCAGGTTCCCCAAACATGGGGTAGGTGGGATGTACCTCTGTGGGCATCCTGCACTGGGACCTGCTGCTACTCCTTGGCTGAACAAAGCCCCTGACTGGTGCTGGCAGGGTCCTGCACAGGCCAGGAGGCAGGAGACATCCCCACTGACTCTTTCCTCCTTGTGGGCTGTGGCCCTGTGCCTCTCTGTGGCCCAAACTGGGGCATAACCTCTACTGCTCCATCTGAAGGATGCTGGAGTGGTCAGAGCCAGCATGACAGAGCTTGGATTTGCTCCCTGTGTTGCACTTGGCCACCTCTGCTGCACCACGCTCGTCTCTTACACTTGCACAGGGGTTTCTTGGTCTGGAAAATGTTTTTGTCTCAGGGAACTGTTATCATTATTGTTATCGTTATCATTATCATACCTGCCTTTTTTTGTTTTGAACCACCTTTCCTTACAGGAGGGTTTGGCAGCCAGACCCCATTCCTTCCCCGGCACATTTCATGTCCATTCTCCCCATTCCAGGGGCTGGAGGGATGTGAGAGGACACAGCTCAGCTCTCCCTGCCCTTGTCTAAGAGGCTGTTGGGTGTGAGTCGTTCCCCTGCCATGTGCAAAGACCCCCACAGGCCACTGGGTCCCTGTCCCCAGTTTGTGCTGCTTGGGGACTGCTCAGGGACCCCAGCCACGGCCATCTTGTCCCACACCAGCCACCTCCATCCCTTACCCTCCATCCCACCTCCCCCTGCATGTTCTTGTCCGTGCTCCTTTGAGAGGAGAAAACCAAGCTGTCCTGGCTTTTCCTTTTCCAGATCTTCCTGGCAGTGGCGAATTTTGAGCAGAATGAGAGGGGTCAGGAGTTCTCTGTAATATACAAGTGGAGCCGCAGGAAAGCGAAATTCATCACATACCAGAGGATCACTACGCACAGCGCCAGGGACTGGGAGGCCTTTGTCATTGAGGGAGAGGCTTTCCTCGCCGTGGTCAACCACAGAGAAGGTAGCCAGCCCTCAGTGTTCCCTGCAGGCCTTGGGGTGATAGCTGGGACCATGGCAGGTGCCCTCGGCAGGTACCCTGTGCATCCTGTGGTGGAAGGGAGTGCGGGGCAAAGCCAGCGAGGTTTGCACACAGGCATGAGTTTGAGGTGCTAGAGCAGAGCCCAGGAGCTGGATGGAGCACATGCTTTAGGGACACAGCTGGGACTGGCCCCACTACACAGGGCCACCCTGTGGGACAGCCGGCAGAGCTTGGCCACCCTGGGATGCTGGCACAGTGCCTCTGGAGCACTGCTTGTGTGGGGATAAAGCACCTGCCTGTCCCTCCCTGCCTGGGCTGCCACAAAGCTGCCACTGTGCACTCAGGACAAACTGTTGGTGTGTCCCATGGGATGGAGGCTCTAGGTAGGGATGGAGACACGAGGTAGGGATGGAGGCACTAGGTATAGAGGGGGTCTTTTGGTAAGGATGGAGGCTGTAGAATCTCTTTGGCTACTTCTTGGAGAGCAACAGGTTACTTGCAAATAGCCTCATGACCTGCTGGCAAACACTCACATAGCTGAGAGAGTTTCTGGGTCTTGTTTCTTTCACAAACCAGGTTTCCTTTCCCTCACGGTGCACATCTGTCCATCTGTCTCCCCCAGGGAACAACCACAATATAGACAGTGTGATCTACAGGTGGAACCCCAGGACAGGGCTGTTTGAAACCAACCAGACCATTCCTACCTCTGGAGCCTACGACTGGGAATTTTTCACCATCGGGCCATATTCCTTCCTGGCTGTAGCTAACACATTCAATGGCACATCCACTAAGATCTACTCGCACATCTACATCTGGCTCAGTGGCTCTTTCCAGCTCTTCCAGTCCATCCTGGTAAGGCTTGCCCACTTCTCCTCAGTCCCTGCTCTGGGTTTAGACAGGGCAGCCACATCCAGCTTCTCATGGCCTCCTTCCCCACAGACATTTGGTGCTGCCGACTGGGAGGTTTTTCATATTGGAGACAGAGTCTTTCTGGCTGTTGCCAACAGCCACAGCTATGACAGCGGGATGCCAGCACCCTCCAACTTCTATGCCATCAACTCCTCCATCTACGAGCTGAACATCACGGCCCAGATGTTTGTTAAATTCCAGGACCTTCTCACCTACAGGTACCTGTGCAAGGATTCAGGGTTCTCCTCAGTCCACGTCCTTCCCCTGAGCAACCCAGAGTTCTCATAGAATTATAGAATCCCAAACTGGTTTGGGTTGGAAGGGACCTTAAAACCCATCTTGTTTCACTCCCTGCCATGGCAGGGACACCTTCCACTATCCCAGGCTGCTCCAAGCCCTGTCCAGCCTGCCTTGGACACTTCCAGGGGATCAAGGGGCAGCACAGCTTCTCTGGGCACCCTGTGCCAGGGCCTCTCCTCTTTTAGTTTAGAACTAAACTCACTTGTCTCCTGGAGGCTTCCTGCAGCCTTTCACATTCCCAGGGACCGAGACCGGTGGGGAGGGTGATGGGTGACAGCTCCTTGGCATCAAATCCCAGTGGGAGCTGGGAGAAGGCCATAGATTTGGGAATGAGGATGGATTTCTTTTGGGAACGGCCTGGGAAGAGCAGGGTTTTCTGTGTGTCAGGGTGTCAGAGATTGGGGTGGGGTGGGCTTAGCCCCATTGACACACAGCCCGTCCTTCAACACTGGGTCACCTCACCTGCCCCTCTGCTTATTTCATCCCCAGTGCCCTGGACTGGGAGTTCTTCTCGGTGGGAGATGACTCTTTTCTGGTGGTAGCAAACTCCTTCGATGGTTTCACCTTCTCCGTTAACAGCATCATCTACAGGTACTGCAGAGGGCAGGGTTTGGGGATTCGGGGGGTTGGGGTTGCTCCCAGAAGGAACATCCCTGCATGGGCACAGCCTGGTGCATCTGCCCAGGGACGATGGATGGGATTGTTCCCCGTTTTCAGGCAGGAATGGGAAGCCCCAGTGAGGGACATCCCACCCTGAGCCACAGCAGGGAGGTGGGAGATGCCAACCCCACGGCTCGGCTTCCCTGCCCTTCCCAGGTGCCCAAGTCACACCCCAGGAGCTAACTGCCTTCCCTGCAGGTGGCAAGGCTATGAAGGCTTCGTGGCAGCTCACCACCTCCCCACCGTGGGCTGCAGAGACTGGGAGGCTTTCCACACCGCTGAGGGCTCCTACCTGTTCTACTCCAGCGCCAAGGAGCCGCTTTCCAAGGTGCTCAAGCTGAAAACCACCTGAGGCGGCTGAGACACGCTCAGCTCATCGCCAGCACCAGGGCAAGCTGGGCATCCAGGTGAAGACGGACCACAGAGCCCAGGAATGGCTGCAGCATCAGCTGGGCAGAGGCTGGCTGTATGCTCTGCAGGAAGGGAGGAGGAAGAGGAGGAGGAGGAGGATGAGGACAAGGAAAAGGAGGGTGGAGCTCCAGGGCTCCCTGCAGCCTTGTCCGGGGGCTAGCGAAGGGGCTCTTTCTCCTGGGAAAGCTCTGCCACCACACTGCAGAGCCATGTCCTACCCAAGGTTCCTGGAGCCCAGGTGCATCCCCTGGCTTACCAGGACCATGATGCTTGGCAATTTCTAGTCCCCAGGAGGGACCCAGAGCTGCCAGTAGCTGTGGCCAAAGCTTGCACAAAGCCAGGGAAGGAAGAGACAGAGCAGAGCATGAGCTGCCAGGGTGGGTGCATGGCAGAGGAGAGTAAACATGTGAGAAACTGGGGGGAAAGGTGGGTCCAGGCTTGGCTCTGTCTGCCTGGGGCCATGATGCTCCTGAGGACCATGTGGTTGGACATCACAGCCATTCTTCATGTCATCTTTGGTGGCCTCACCATCCCATGCCACTGCCACAGGTGCTCTGCCATGGCTGGTTTGGGTCTCCCTCACCAAGTGTCGTGTGTGTTGTACAAAGCTGTTGGTGTGTTCAAGGACCAGTGCTGGTTTTTGCCACTCCATGCACCTTTGCTGGGGTTAGCAACTCCCAAGAAAACCTGCTTGGCATTTGGACCAATCCAGCTACTACAGGCATGGGGAAAACCCAAAACTGCTTCAAGTGAAACTGTGGCCTCTTTTCTTTTCCTCACCTTTGCTGGGGGACTCTTTGGCTTAAGCAGAGCTCTAATAAACTGTGTGCTCCCAGCCTTTCTCCCACATGGGTATCTGAGCTGCTCTGCTCACAGCAGAAGCATCCCTTCACCCAGCAAGTCACTCCCGAATGTCAAGGCCATAGGTGGCCCATGAGGATGAGGTGGCCCTGAGCACAGCAGTGTGCTGGGGTGAGGGTACCCCTGTTTCACCCCACCAGGACCCACTGCCTCATCTGAGTGTCCCAGAGCATCGCTCAGCCTTCCCCAGACCCAGGTATCCTGCTGAGCTGGGCCACCCACCCTGGCACTGGGGAGCCCTCAGGAGGTTCCAGTCTCCCCAAGAAGGGCTGGGGAGTCACAGCCTGAGCCGTCCCAGGGTCCAGACCTGCAGAATGAGCCTCTGTGTCTCTCCCTCTTCTCCCTGGTCAGGGCGGCTGCAGCTGGCTCTGCCAGGAAGGACCATTTCTGCCTTGTGAGACAAGGGAGAACTTGATTTGCCTCCATCACCGAGCTGCACACAGCAACTCTAATTCAGCCCTGAGGAAGGGTAAGATAAGGCAAGACCAGATGCTTTTGAGCAGCTGGCCCCTGCTCAAGGCAGACTCAGCTGAGGGTGGAGAGGATGGCATCTAATGGGAGTCGTGCTGGTACATTGAATTTAGGCTGGTCTGCTTTGGGAGAGATTGAATTAGGACAAGCTCAAACCCACACTCCCACCCCCAGCACCATCATCCTCCCTGGACACTCAGCTCCCAGCAAAGCACAAATCCTGAGGTCTTTTCCTAACTTTGGGGCTTTATTGAGGAAACAATGGTTTTGGAGTCCCCCCCAGGTTGCTGGAGGCAAGCAGAGGTTGCCAAGATACTGCACAGGGGCCTTGGGGTGCTGCCCTCTGCAAGGTCCCTCACTGGAGAGAGGATGGGGTGACCCCTCTGCAGTGACCCTCTGCACCCCAGGGATCTCATGGCCCCACAGCCCATCTCTCCCTGCCAGGGACTTGTTCTCTCCAAATCACAAGCACGTGACTGTGGCTGCATTCCCTGCAAGCTGCATTCCCAGCTCTGGTAAGGAAAACAGTTCTGGCAGACCCTGCTCTCCATGGACAGGTCTGCAGGACTGTCCCTGGCATCGCTCCCCGATATCGTTTGCTCACGCTCAGTCCAGTGTCACCGAGGCAGGGAGATTGGTGGCACTTGTCAGAAGAAAGCACTGGGGAATCCCACCAAGAAGCTTGGATGCCCACCAGGTGGCCACTGGCTCCCTGCAAAGAAGCTGGAAGCTACAGGGCGGTGCTGGTGGTCTCTGCATGCGCCTGGGCGCTCGGCAGGGACTTCAGGTAATCCACGTGCTTGCAGGAGTCCTCGCGGTTGTGCCGGACGTAGCAGATCACGTAGACGATGACCATGGCGAACCAGCCGAACATGGTGATGAACATGGCCACGTCCGTGGTCCTCTGGCGCACGCTGCAGAAGTTAACTCCGGCATCCAGGACCTGGAGCAGCGGCTTGCCCACGTACTCCTCCCGCGGGGCCGTGTGGCAGGTAATGTCCTGGATGGAGTCAAGGTCCAGCCGTGCCTCCCACAGCACCTCCTGCAAGGCACACTCGCAATGCCAGGGGTTGTTGGCCAGCCGGAGCTTGGCGTTGAGTGCCAGCAAGGCCTCCTTGGGAATGCTGCGGATGCGGTTGCTGGAGAGGTCGAGGGTCCTCAGCCCAGCTGCCACCCCTTTGAAAGCTGCCCTGTCGATCTTCTCGATGGCATTCCTGGAGAGGTCAATTTCCTGCAGGTGGGAGAGGTGCCTGAAGGCATTGCTGGGGATCCTGGTTATGCTGTTGGCATCCAGCTTGAGGAACACCACATCTTTGGGGATGTCCTTGGGGATCTCCTCCAGGTGCTGGGAGCTGCAGAGGACAGCTTTCTCCCCTGCCCGCTCTGTGCACTGGCAGCTGGGGGGGCAGGAGCTGCCCCAGGGGATGCAGAGCAGCAGGCAGAAGAAAGCCTGGGCCACACTGGTGGCTGGTGTGGCGGTGGTGAGGGTCATCTTGCAGCCAGCCAGCTCAGCATGGCCTCTGGCAGCTCCCTGGGAGTGGCAGCAGCTCCTGGGCAGCAGGACAGCCCCTCGGTGTTCCTGCAAGGCCTCTCCCATCACTGAAGGGAAGCTGTGGGTGGAGGGGATGTGACACGGCATTATTTCCTGGAACACTGGATATGGCTCATGTATGATGTGCCCTGGCAAAGGGGTGAGAGGCTGGGCTCAGGAGACCGGAAAACAAGGGTGGAGTGACACTGGCTGTCTATTCCAGGACGGATTAATTTGGTTTAATTAGAAATAGAGCTCTGGGGATTGAAACCCCAGCTCCCCTACCCCTGTCTCTGCAGAGACCACGCAGGTGGACAAAGGGAGCTGCAAGGTGGAGGTGTGGAGATGGGCCTGGCTTGGGAGCCTCTGCCCCATCCTGCTACCAGTTTCCAGGGGGGATGCAGTAGATTGGTGCTGGAGAACAGCAGCAGTAAATTCCTATCTCACCAACCCTGAGTGTTTGAAAGAAAATGATGAGTCAGACTCTGAGGATCATCAGACTGATTTAATCACGCACCGAGGTTTTAAATAACAAGATGTGGAGCTCTTTTGCTTTCCTTTCCCTTCCCTTCTGGTCCCTGAGCTGATACAAGTCATGTTGCCAAGGGTTTCGCCATGAAGGATTTGGAGGTGAGTTCGTTTTTTAAAGTAAACAAAGAGTATGGTCTGATATCCTGACTGTGGGGGCTGGAGGTGAAGAGAGGAGCCGCTGCCTATCACAGTAAAAGGGGTGATGTGGGAACCCCAAAGGACACCCCAGTGCTGCCAGGGGTGAGGCAGGAGGTGAAGGAGGTGAAGGAGGTGGGACACCTTTCCTCTGCCTTTGGTGCTGCTCACACCTCTCCTGCTGCCTTGACCAGGCTGGGGGAAGAGATCCCCATGGAGGGGAGAGGTGGGAGGCCAAGGGAGCCCATGGGCATGTCACTATGGGCACCAAGTTGTTGTCCCTCTGGTACCAGCATCCTCCTGCTAAGGGCATCCTCCTGGTATCTGCAGCATCCCTCAGGTGTGACCGCCCTCGGGGTACCACAGAGAGATGCTCATTCCCGAGGGATGCTCATACCTGAAGGATGCTCTCTGTAGCTTTGCCCGCCTGCCCAGAGCTGTGGATTCCTCCCGGGGAGATGAAGTTGAGCTTCCCGGGAGCCCCTCTGTCCCTGCGAAATGTACCGGGCTATGACAGCTCTGACAGCTCCGTCGCTCCGGGGGAACAAGAACGCATTATGCGATGCCGTTTCCCACCGCACGGAAGGGCTCCGAGGGGTTCACAGGAGTCGCAGCCTCCCCGGACCACGGGGGTGTGCGGGGATGATGCCCGACCCGCCCTCCTGCCCTGTACGGGTGCCGGGGATCCGAGACCCCTCCGGGCAGCACGACCGACCCCCACCGCCCCCCGCTGCCCCGGAGCCCCGGGGGTCCCTTACCGGCTGGGCCAGGGCGGCTCTGCTTCGCTTCGGCTCCGGCTGTCAATGAGATGCGTACGGGTGCGGTGAGGTGCGGAGTGGTGCGGTGTGGGTGCGGTGCGGAGCGGTGCTGTGCGGTG
>VZRM01007390.1:423513-445919 GCA_013397955.1 Grantiella picta | reverse complement strand
TGCGGTGCGGTGCGGTGCTGTGCGGTGCGGTGAGGTGCTTTGCGGTGCGGTGCGGTGCGCGGCCGCTCAGCCGCACCTGTTGCGTTGCCCCGGGCCGGGCAGTCCCGCTCGGCGGCACCGAGCGCTGCGGGGCGGTGCGGGAGCGGGAGCCGACGCGGGGGACGGGGGCGGAGGGAGCAGGGAACCGGGGTGATGGGACAGCCAGGCAGCGTCCCCACGGGGCTGCAGGAGAGTGGCCGCGTGGAGCCCCAGTGTGCAGAAATTAAGTGCTGCTAATGAGATTTCAGCAATTTTCCCTAGGCTGCGGGTCTAGAAGCTGGATCAGCTGCTGTAAGGCATCGTCCCCCTCCCCGGCCATGCCCTGGCCGGGATGTCCCCAGGCCCACGTGGACTCTCAGCAGATGGTCTCCTGTCTCTCTCGGCGGTGGGAGACCAGGAGCAGACATCAAACATCCAGGAGCAATGGGAGAAGGTGCCATGCCATCACTTTGGAGCACAGCTCTCACACCAATGTTAAACGGGTCAAGTCATCTCAAGCAATGGTCTGCTGCAAGGTGTTCTGCCCATGGCAGTGGGGTTGGAATGAAATGATCAGTAAAGTCACTTCTAACCCAAACCATTCTGTGATTCAGCCATCACTGGGGGTGAGTCTACAGGCAAAATGAGTTTGTACGAGATTGGGGTGGGAATTGAGCTTAACCTCAAAGTGTGCTCCAAGCATGGCCTCCAGGAATGGCCCCTGGTTAAACAGCTGTAAAACACACCAGCCTGTAGTTGTTTGATACATGGTTTATTGAGCTGGGTTGAATACATTGCCAGACTGAGCCCCCTCCCCTCGCCAAACCCCTGTGCATCACTGGAGAAACCACAGTTGTGCTGTGCTGGCCATCAGTGTGGGATGAACAGCCTTGACTGGCCAATGTTTGATCCACTGGGAGATGGTGGGGGAACCAAAATCCCTTCCTGAGCAGTCCCAGGCACTACACGCCACAGTGGGGCTCTTCTGGATGATCAAAAAATGTGTCAGCTGTGCCTTGTTCTCCCCATGGCCGTCAACAGAAGATGAAAGACCCCTTGAAAGCAGGGATGTCTGGGACTCACTCATGATGTCCCCTCTCCTGCCTGCCCAAGGAAGCACAGAGCATGGATCACCTGTGTCCCAGCAAGCTGCCCCTTTCTATCCATGTGCACAAGGAGACAGGGACAGGCAGGTGATGCACAGCTGGGGCATTGGCTCAGACAGAGCGAGGAAGTTGAGCTACAAGCTGCATACACACGCAGTATCACATATCAGGTTGGGGCATGGCAGGTGGGGCTGTGCAGAGCTATGAAACCATAGGTATATAAGCCAAGAGCTGCTCACACCTTCAGAAGTGCTGTATCACAGCTCAGGACCATGTTGTTGGGTCTGAGGCAACCAGAGATATGGGTACAGCCACCACAGGAGTGACTCTGAGCCTTCTCCAGAGCAATCCTTCAGGATCTGGGGGGCTGCCAGGGCCCTGAGCAGGAGCAGGAAGCAGGGATGGATATTCTGGTGGAGGGGTAGCTGGGACTGGAGAGCCCTCAGAGCTCATCCCAGAGCCAAGAGCAGGTTGGAGTCGACAGAAGGATTATCTCACAGAACAGCCCTGTGTGGCCCAAGCCCTGAGCTAGTGCTGTGGGCTGATGTGGAAGCACCAAGACACAAGCTGGGGCTGAGCTTGGTGGCTCAGGTGACTGGGATGCACTGCCCAGGCAGCCCCTGCCCCCAGGGAGGGGACACTTTTCCTCCCAGAGACCTGCAATGTACATTCACAGAGGCACCCAGAGTACCTCAGCTCCAGCAGCTGCCATGGTCTCAGGTGAGCTGGGGTGGAGCTGCAGGTCCCAGCCAGAACCTGGTTCTGGAGGAACCCTGGAGCCTGCAGGAGCCCTGGCCTATGCAGGAGGCCTCAGTAGTAGGCACCGAGGAGGGTTGAGACCTTGTGCAGGAGCTCCTTGTGGTTGGCGTGCAGGGGGATCCTCTTGTCCAGCACCTGCCAGCGGATGCACAGCTCCGGGTCACAGCCCTGGAGGAACTGGAGGGGGACAGACGTCACACGTGCTGCTGGCAAGGGCCGTGGTGGCCACGCTCAACAGCACCTCTAGTGCCCAACCTCCTGCCCCTTTTTGAGGCACACATTGAGGTGCCACCCCATGTTCATCCCCATGTTCTTCCCCCAAGGCATGCAGCCACAGTGAGCTGGGCCAGGGAGCCCTCAGGGGTGACAGCCCGTACCGAATTCAGCCGCTTCATCTCCACATCGTTCTGGGTGTCAAAGTGCACGCTGATGGCGACTGTTTCCACCCAGGCGTTATCTGTGTTTCGTGGGTCATCAAGGTACCCCCTGTGTACCTGTGCAGGGAGATGCCACATGAGCAGAGCCCTTATCAGCTCTCTGAGGGCACCCTGGGGGCCTTGGGGGTGGGTGGGGCATGGCTCTGCAGCTCCTCTGCCCCTCTGGAGAGCAGAGCCCCACTCCCAGTGCAGCTGGAGCCATGGGGAGTGACCGCAGCAGGCAGAGATAGTGGTGTGGGCAGCCCTCCCCCGGCGTCTCTGGGCTGCTCCCTGACCCCACACATGCACTATGGCATGTCTTTGCCTCTCCCAGCCCGTCCCGTCTGGTGGGAGCAGAGGCCAAGAGGTGATGCACCCTGCTCTGAGGCACCCATGTGATACTACGATGTCCCCATGTGCCTGTACCACCATGACACCTGTGTGTCCCTGTGCAAGGGTGATGCCCACATGTCCCCATACCCCTGAACCCTCCTGTGGCCCGATACTGCTGGGACAGCCCTGTGCCCCCACCTCAGTGCCTTGTTTGAGCAGGTTCTGGAACTGGGGCCAGAACTCCCGGCGCAGGATCCACTTGAGCTTCAGTGGCAGTGTCTCTCCTGGCTCCAGTGACCCCTGTGCCAAGGCAGATGTCAGATATGGGCTCTGCCATCAGCACAGTCCAGCCTCCCTCCCTGCCACCAGCCTGGCCATCAGGCAGTATCCTGCCACCACTTGTGGCAGAAGATGCCACAAGGTCTGCCAGTGCCTCCCATCCTCCCTCTCCTGCCCAAAGTCCTCAGCTCTGCCCAAGCGGATGTCTGAGTTTGCCCAATCCAATGTCTGAGTTTGCCCAATCCAGTGTCTGCCAAAGGATGCTTTGCCAATGGCTTAACAGGCTCCCAGGAAGGACATGTGAGAATGGAAGCCATGGAGAGGGAGGAGGGAGAGGCAGGAGACCGTGGGTGAGGGTGGGTGAGTTTGTGTAAGGAGACCACTGCTCCCCCAGCTGCAACACACACCTGTGATTCCCCTTTTCTGTGGGACATCCTTCCTTCTGCCTTGCCTTGCCTTGCCTTCCTTCCACTGCTCCCACCCCCCAGGCTCCTTCTGCACCCCCTGGTTTCCCTCAGCTCTTACCCCAGGCAGAGCCCAGACATCTGACAGCGGATATTGGGCTACCAGGACTTCCAGCATCTTCTTCAGGCTCTTCCTGATAATGGACCCATCCAAATTCCTCCTCCAGCTGCGAGAGAGGCCCCTGTCATGCTGCAGCTGGACTTGGCTCCCCTCTGCCCAGCATGTGGCGTTTGGCCAGGTCTCTGAGGTGTCTCCATGCCCCCTTTCTCACCCCGCCTCAGCCCCGTGCTGGAGCAGGACACACTCACCGTGTCACCACAGGATGTAGGGCGTGGTTGGGCCCAAAGCAGTGCAGCCTCCCGCGGCCTCTCAGCCCCGTCCTGCCCATGGGATTCCTGCCATGTGACAGTGGGGAGGTTGGGGCAGCGCCAGACTCCCTCTGTGCACCCCTGTGACGCTTCCCTACCACTTCACCCCACCTCTTCTGGGGTGTTTTTTGGGGGTTCAGTCCTAAGGACAATGCATGCAATTATCCCTGCCCCAGCATTGGCTGTAGGGAATTGGGAATGGGATGGACGTGCCCAGGTGCCCCCGGCCTCTCCGTGTCCCAGGGCTTTCCCCCCACACACTCACAGCACTCACAGTGGCAGCCCGTCCTGCACGGTGTAGAGCCCGTGGAAGCTCTGCCGGTCGATCAGCCCGTCCATGGTGTTGTAGTTGATCTTCAGCAGAGACTCCAAGGAGCTGCAGGGTGGGAGGCAGCCCGGCAGGGAGGGCTGGCTGTGCCACCCGGGGAAGGGGTGGAGGAGTGGGGAGCCACAGGGGGAGACTCACAGGCTGAAGGGGTCCTGCACAGCCATGTCCTTGTGGTCAGCCGAGTAGGCAGGGGGGTCGTAGAGCGGGAAATCCACCTGCACAACACATGGCCGTGTCAGCCCCCTGCTTGTGCCCCTGCTCTCACAGCCGGCAGGCACTGGGACCGCAGGGACGCCTTATACCCCAGTCTCTTCCTCTGCCTGGCTCATGGCATCACCCCCAAGTGATGCTGCAGGCTCTGCTGGGGGCTGAGCTCAGGGTCTCGGCTGGAGAGCTCACACCCCAGGAAGTCAGTGGAAATCCTGTCCATGACCCTGAGCAAGCCCTGCTTCAGGAAATGCAGAGGTAGGTGGTTGTACCCTCTGTGCCCAACCAAGCACCCCCAGGCATTCCTGCTGCTGCAGATCCTAGCAGGAATGATGCCCTTTCCTTTAGTGGAGCCTCAAGCAGTGACTCCAGGAATCCAGCTGTCCCATGGTGGGGAAGAACAAGAGCTCTCAAATGGGATGAGGGGTTCCTCTTCCCACCACTGTCAGGACACACCTCAAGACTCCTCCTCCCAGCCCCACCACCCAGCGTGTCAGCTCCTACCTCCCAGGGCACCTTCTCATCCGGCACGGGGAAGCGGAGGGTGTGAGAGCCTGGGTACAGGAGGTTTCGGGCAAGCACGTGGTACGGGGGGCGGCTCTCCTCGGCTTTCCCCTCCAGCTCAATCTCCTTGGTGTCCAAGGCTTTGGAGGAGCCTGTGAGGCACACACAGACAGCAGGGTCCCACAAAGCAGTGCCAAGTCCGGCACTGTGGGCTGGGGCTCTGCTGGGGGGCTGGCTTGGTCTCTCCATGAGGATGCTGATGTCCCCTGGGATGTGGACCCTGGCGTCCCTTCTGGCAGGTCCTGGTAGAAACCCCAGGGAGAGTGAGAACGGACTCAGGAAGGGCTGGATGACCTCGCGGAGACACCAACCTCCCAGGATCAAAGGAACCTCTGCCTCACTGCCTGACAGAGGGGTGCGAGGGGCTGCTCAGCCCCAGTCCGGAGCCCTGAGGCTGGGGAGGGGGGAGGAGTAGGGCTGTGCTTACCCATGGGCGGCACATCCTCGCCTGAGCTGAAGCCATTGCCCCGCAGCGCCTGCATCATCCACCTCAGGGCCTGGGCGCTCTGATGCACCTGCAGGGCACAGCAAGGGTCACCCCAGCCCCTCTGCCCCCCACGGGATCCAGCCCTGGCAGGAGGCACCGCTGCCCTTGGCACTGACTGCCGCTCCCTGCGGGCAGCAGCGATCGTGGCTGTGTCCTGATGGTTGCCTTGGAAAAACCTTCTCCAGGGAAATATTTGTACGAAGCAGGTGGAAAGGGAAATGGAAACAGGATATGCCAGGGCTGGGCTGGCTCCCTGGGAACCCCACTGCTCATGCAGCTCCAAAGGGAAGGGACAGAGGGTCTCTGTCTCCAGGAGGTCTGGAGGGTCCTCTCAGGCCAAGGAGAGCTGGGTCAGCTCTGTTTGGGTGACTACTGGAGGCTGTGGCCCATCCCACCACTTCCCACCTGCATCCTGTTTACTTGGCAGTCAAACAGAATTTTTCCTATAAACCTTTCCCTCTCAGATGCTAATGGCAAGGAAACTCGAACTGTCTCAAGGGTATTGATTCAGAGAGATTTTGAGCTCCGGTGAAGTTGACTCAGCCCCTGGAAAAATTTCACCCTTCTTGGGTAGTTGCCCTGGTTTTGCCTCACCTGGTCCTCTAGAGAGCCCAGTCTTTGCTCCACTACCCCCGTCCTCTTCACCCGGTCCAAGTCCAGCAGCTCTGCCAGAACATCAACCCTGGAGGGACAGTGCCGGTTGGAACACCCTCAGCAGCCACCCCTGCACTAATCCCAACTCTTCCCTGCCCAGGACACCGAAGGACAGAAGGACCTTCCTTTCTCAGGAGCAGCAATACCTCTGTGCAATGTCCCGGATCATCTGCTCCGTGTTCTGCTTCTCCTGGCACTGCTGGTGCTGCAGGTAGCTCTCCTTCAGATACATCTCCCATGAGAGAAGGGCAGCTTCTTCGTTCTTCTCCAGCTTCTCCTCTGCCAAAAGAAGAGGACGGCAGTGCTGTCACATCTCTGGGCATCCCAAATCCCAGGACCACAGCCCAGGCCTGTGCCTCGGCACATGGTGCCGTGCCCTGGGAAGGGGACAAAGGGCAGGAAGGGGACGCCGGTCCTCACTGAGCTTGTGGCGCGTGGCCGGCCGGCGGAGCAAGCCGCGCTGCACCAGGAGCTGCAGGTGGTTGAGCAGGATGAGGGGTGGGGGAGCGGGTGGGCGGCCGTGGTACTCCTCGATCAGGTCGTGCCGCTGGAACTTCCAGATCTGGTCCGTGTGCTCCTGGACCTGCTGGAAGGTGTAGCTGGGGCAGAGCCCAGGTGTCAGCCGTGCCGTGGGGATGAAGGGAGCACATCGTGTCTGAATGGGGTCCCAGCTCTACCCTGATCAACCCTGACCTGCAACTACTTCCACCATATCTGTAAGCCCCAAGTGGGATCCCACTGCTTCCACCACATCTAGAGCCTGCCAAACTCACTTGAACATGGCGATGAGGAGGTTGAGGAGGAGGATATTGGTGAAGAGCAGGTACAGGCACAGCAAGATGACTGTCAGCCATTCTGGGAAGATGGGTTTCTTGTTGTCTGCGTTGGTCTCTGGGCACTTGGGCTTGTAGGGGTCAGTCCCATTGGGGCTGCACTGGTCGATGTTGAAGTTGACCCCTGTGGGAGCGCACAGTGTGACTCCACGATGGCCAAAACTCGGGTGTCTTGGGGAGCATGTTCTGCTCTCAGAAAGCAGCCAGCATCCAGGGGGCTTATCACCAGGCAGGGATTTGAGCTCCATCTGCATCATCCCAAGTGCTCTGTTCACTGCCACCTTTGTGGGACTTCCATGAGCCCACATGGCATGAGTTTGGTACATCAGCCTTGTCACAGCTGCCCTGCTTATGCCATGCGCTGTCACAGTCCCTTACCATCGATGTAGGAGGGGATCTGCCCAAAGATGGTCAGGTAGGAGTGGTAGACCACGCCACGGAAAAGCCACTCCACACGTTCCTCGTTGTGGATCAGGATAGCCTGCTTGGCCACCCCAAAGGACACCACCCACACTGCCAGCAGGAAGAGAAAGAAGAAGACATCCTTCATCTGCAAAGACAGAGGGGAAGGATAGCTGTGTCCTGGAGCAAGCCCCACTCCAGGATGGGATAACATGGGTGGCGCATTCAGCCGCTCTAGCAGGACAGTCCAGCATCACCCCAGCAGGACAGAGGGGAGCTCTCACCATGCGCTTCACAATGATGATCTTTGGCCCCAGTGTTTTACTGACTGTGAAAATGTGCATCAGGCGCAGGCAGAAGATGATGAAGGCCAGGGATAGTATGATGCGCCCAGGATATAATGTTGATGGGATCAGTCTGGACCCAGAGAGAGGAAAGGAAACACCTCAGTGCCACCATAGAAACATATAGAATTATTTCAGTTGGAATTACCGTGAGGCCCTGGCACAGGGTGCCCAGAGAAGCCAAGGCTGCCCCTGGATCCCTGGAAGTGTTCAAGGCCAGGTTGGACAGGGCTTGGAGCAACCTGGGATAGTGGAAGGTGTCCCTGCCATGGCAGGGGGTGGAACTGGGTACTCTTTAGGGTCCCTTCCAACCCAAACCACTTTGAGATTCCATGATACTATGAAAATACTATTGAGCTCTGCAGCTCACCTGCAAGTCAGCCCTGCGATAAAGACGAGGATGGCACAGATATCCAACTTGTTCCAGAAGTCCTTGATGTACAGAGAAGCCATTTTCACAACCCCGAGTCCATCTGGATCATACAACAGCTGTTGGGAAGAGAAGAGGGGTTGGGTGTGAGATACTCATGTGCCTCCTAGAGGGGAGAGACCACAGATCATCTGCCCATCACCAAACACTCTCGCTGGCCCAAAGGCAACCTGAGCACATGTGTTTTTTTTTCTAAGGGCATGGGAGGAGCAAGGGGACACCTGGGAAGGAGCGTGGGGACATCTGGGACATGAGACTCTTCAGGAGAAAGGCACTGAGATGTTGAAGCAAAAATTGAAAAATATTAGATGCCAAGCAAAACCTGGAAATCCTGTTGTGATTGTTCTCCCTCCATCTCCTGACATTCCCAAAACAGACACCAGACACCTCCTGGGCAAAGCCCACCAGCCCTACAGCATTTTCTTCTGCAAATGTACAGGGCCAAGCCCAATGCAACCAGGGAGAACCCATGGCCTCAGAGATGGGGGGTCTGGTGGTCCCATGTGCTGGGACCTCCCTGAATAGATGGTGACATGAGGAGCAACATGGGAACATGAGCTGAGTGGGACCTCCCAGGAGCACCCGGTGGGCTGTCCCTCCTCCCGTGCCACCTGCAGCCTCAGGTCTGCCTGCCCACACCTGGCGGGTCTCCTCGCACACCAGGGAGAAGAGCCAGAAGTAGATGAGGTATTCCCGCCAGGATGGCGTCGGCTGGAAGTCAACCATCAGGACATATGCGAAGAGCAGCAGGAAGGTGAAGTAAGAGAGGATGTTCATGAGGAAGATGACGATGGGGGCTGTGAAGAAGGCTCGGAGGCGCGTCAGGCAGCCCATGGGCTGCAGCCTCTTCTCCCTGCTGGGAGCAGGGATGGATGTGGGCTGGGCTGCCCAGGGAGATGCCATGGCAGTTTCCCCCAGCCAGCTGCAGGGTGAGGCTGGAGCAAGCCCTGCCCCAGTGCAGGTGTGTAGCTGCCAGCAGTACCTGAAGGTGATGAGGTTGGTGTAGAGCAGGGGGAAGAACAGCATGCATGTAATCACCCTCCAAAGCCCATTGTCCACACACAGCTTCCCCCACCAGACCTTGGTTAGAAAAGCCTGTGAAGAGGGAAGAAGAGGAGTGCTGGTTACAGAGGCTGAAGGGCAGAGTCCCACTGCTACCCACGAGGAACTCGAGATCTTGGGGACACTTGGGCACATTCCCTCCAAGGACCACCACTGGGAACCCACCTGGACACCCCCATGGGACACAAAATTCATGTTCTTGGCCTCCAACGCCAGCTGCAGACAGGTTGTCTTCCCCCAGGCTTCAGAGACACGGGTGAGAAGCTTCTGGGCCCTCTCTTCATCCTTGCGGTAGCACTCTGTGAACACACCTGGACAGGCCAGAACCAGGAAGATGAGGCTGAACCCCAGGGCCAGAAACCCACAGAGTCACCCTTGGGAGCAGGATCAGGACATTACACCACACAGTGTTACTCCCTGCACTCCCACCCCCATCCAGGCATGGCCTTTGGAGCATCATGACCTAGACTGTGAGGATGTGACCCTCATTTGTCACTCCCAGACATCTCCTGGGTAAAGCTCGCCAGCCCTGTGGGGTGCGGGAGCAGCTCTGGGGTGCAGGAGCAGCTCTGGGGTGCTGGTGCCCTCCCACTCACCGATGGCCTTGTGCTCATACTCCTCGGCCAGGGCCAGCATGTCATCTGTGGTGTCCGTGTCCTCCTCCTCTTTGGCCAGCTCCTTCAGGATTTTGCTGCAGGCCAGTGCAGCTGCCATGCAGTCCTGGCTCTGGCACAGAAGAGGATAAGGAGAGTATGGACAAGACAACATGGACTCTGTCTGTCAAGCCCCAGAAATCCTGCCAAGCCCTAACCAACTCCCACAGGAGGGAAGGAGGGTGTCCCAAATGGATTGGTGCTCAGGATGGACAGCTTGCCATGACAAGGGCTGAGCCAAGCTCCCCTCTGGATAACCCACTGCCATGGGGAATGCAGAGACAGCCCTGCCCTCTTTGTGGGATGCCTTGGCTGATGGGATGGAGTGATTCTTTGGCATGTCCACCGTGCTACCAGCTACACTGCCTCTTGTCCCAGAACAGTTTATGGGTGGAAGCCTTCTCCACCCCAGCTGCTGTGCTCCTGTGTGCACAGTCCTCTCTCAGCCTGTGCAAGGACTAGCCCACTTCTGGCCCAGCACATCCTCTCTCCCTCTTTCGGCCAGGAAGGGGGAGCTGACCTCGTGGTGTGGCTGGGGATGAACACCGAGTGTCCTCAGGCTGGCTAGCTGGCTCCTGTTTGGCTGGGGTCAGCTCAGGACAGCTCTCCCACTATCCCATATCCCAGCAGGTGCCACTGTTCCCCTCGGACCTGGGAGGTTTGGCCCCAAATGAGCCCCTCAGCCATGACCAGAGCTCTGGGCTGTGATACCTGGGCCCAGATGATTTCTGCCAGCTCCCTGCGGTTCTGGACCACAGCCCAGATGAGCAGATCCCGGACAGGGTCCATGGTGAAGGTGACTCGGCCGGTAGAGCGCTTGTAGAGCGAGCGGAGACTTGACCCCTGCACCTGCAAGGTGTGCAGTGCTCAGAGCTGCACAAAGCCTCAGCACAAAGCCACTCAAACCCCTGGTGCTGCATCCACCACCCATGGAAAGGACTTTGCCCAGATAGAGGGGTGGCCAAGACTGGACTTTTCCTGGGTATCCTCATTTTTTCTAGGGCTGGGATCATACAGAGCTGTGCACCCACCCCACCAGGTCCTGCCCCACCAGCATCACACATCCACACAGTGCTACAGGTGTAGGAAGGTGCGAGTTGCACCTGCAATGCAGGGCAGAGCTTTAAGGCACTCTTAGTAGGATTATCGAGCAGACGAGAGGATAGAGACCCAGCTGCAGCCTCCAGGATGATTCCCTGAGCCAGTGTCCCCTCCCTGCTGCACCCCTGCCACCAGGTCACCCGGAGATGCATACGTTCAGCTTGATGTGCGGCACGGGGATGGAGAGCCGGGGCCTCTCCGTGTGCTTGGGCTTGGGGTAGAGGGGCTGCGTGGAGCAGCCCAGCAGCTCCCGCAGCACCTGGGAGACGTGGTGCATCTGCAGCCTTGGCACTTTGGAGCCGGCTGTGTGCTCTCTCTCCTCCAGCAGCACCTTCTGCAGCTTGCTGTGGAACAGGCAGGACGGTGCCAGGTTGTCGTAGAGGTAAACCAGGGTGTCCCAGGTGACAAACTCCTTGAGACGCACTCCCTGCTCCAGGAACAGCTTCACAAACTCAGGCTTGTTGGAAATCAGGGCAGCTGCCATCACGGGGTGGAGATCTGAGGGCTGGCGGGCCAGAGGCAGAGGTGAGGGGTTCCATGGTCTCAGAGCCACCATGCTCCCCACTTGGGGGGGAGATTTTATCCCTAAGCACATGAGGACTTTCTGGATGTGAAAGAGCATCTGGGATGCACTAAAACTTGTAGGATATTCCCAGAGGGTTAGAAGAGGGCAGTGGAGCCCTCTGCCCCCTTGGACGCTGGGCAGAGGGATGAGGAAGGTAAGAGACCATCTATCCCAAGTTCATGAATATCACAAAATCACAGGATGGTTTGGGCTGGAAGCTCATCTCCTTCCAATCCCCTGCCAGGGGTAGGGACACCTTGCAGATGTCCAGGTTGCCAGCCTGACCTTCAGCATGTCCAGGGATGGGGCATATATCCTCAATGTTTCACTTTTGGGTTCCTAGTTCCCACCAGCCCTTCCCAGTCCTATCGAAGGTATGTGACCTGGGGGAACCCAAACTGTTGACTGGAACAGGGAAATCCCTTCCAAGTCCCACAGCCCTATCAGAAAGGACAGACAGCCCTGCTCAACCTTGGCTTCTTAACAGCAGGATCAGGCTTGGGATGGCACAGTTGGCCCCTGTCCTGCTCTGTAGTAAGGTTTGAGCAGAGAAGCACCAGGCTGAGTTTAGAGACAAACTGCTATTTGAGCAGTGACCACAGGCCAGAGCTATCAAGAGGTATTTTAGGTTCTAGATGGGTAGATTGTCTTTAAAAACACTGGTTTTGAACAAAATACTAACTGTCTTTTTGTGTGCTTAGCTCTGTTTTGGGTGTTCAAGCAAATTTTTGAAAAACAGCCCCTCTGTTAATGCACTGGGAGTTCAGGGCCCAAGAGAAATCCCTTTAAAACTCTCCCCAGGCACAGCCAAGGTGAGAAGTGCCCTCCACATCCACAGGCCTGACAAGCTGTAAGCCTGACCAAACAGCTCAGGGACTGCCTTACCTTCCAGTCATGGTCATCTGTGAAGATCTCGCTTCGGGCAATGTCCACCCTGTTCCAGGCCACAGCCAGCTTCAGCTGGTGGTCCCAGTTCTCATGACCAAAGTGGTCCTGGTTTCGGGATGCTGCATGCAAAGTGCACGTGTTAGAACAGAGGATCATCTACACGGGGGGAAGATACCACGTGGAAGCCTCCTGTGGCCCCTTGGATAATCATCTCTCCCAAGTAAAAATTTGGGAGCTGCTTTAGGGACCCCAGAAGTCAAGCAGTGGTAGGAGATGACTTGACCCCCATCCTGTTCACCTCGCCCCATCCTCCCAGGAAGGTCCCCAACCCTCACCTTTGAAGAGGGCCTGGAGTATGGCCACATCCACGTCCTGGTGGCCATATTTGCCCTCTCTGAAGATGGTCAGGAGCTGCCGGCTCCGCACGATGTCTTGGATCTACAAGGAGAGCCGTGGGCAAGCAATCAGCAGCAGCATCTCCTCCCTGCTGCTTCCCACAGGCCCTGCACTGTGCAGGACGATTCCTCACTCCCCACTGTCACCTGCAGAGCCCCTGTGCTGTGTCCCCCAGCATGGCAGGGTCGGTCACAAGCACTCCCTCCCTCCCCAAAAGGAGCAGGCAGTGGAGGAGCAGAGCTTGAGCCCTTGGGGTGCCCACCAGGAGGAGGATGAGGGTGGCTGGGGGCCTTAATTTATGATCCTTAAACTTCCCTCTGGGATCCTTGCTGCTCATGAGCCAGGACCCCTGGGACACCTTTGTTCTCCCAAAGCTCAGAGGAGCCTGCAAGGGGCTCACCTTCTTAGTCCACTCCACCAGCTTGCTCTCAGTGAAGAGCTCGTAGGTGTCATGGAAGAGGACACTCAGTTTCTTCTGGATCAAGGCGATGGTTATCTTGGCCACGGGCAGGTTGGCCACCTGTGCGATGACATCTGCCACGCGCCCAGAGCCTTCCACGATCACACAGGGGGTGCCGTTGGTGATGGCGTTGTAGATGGTCTGCGGCAGAGCAGGGAGGTTGGTCTGATCCCACCCAGACCCCAGCAGACCCTCTCAGGGCCCCTCTGCTGCTCCCAGCACTCCTGTCAGGGTGGCACCGCCGAGAGCAGCACCCCGGCAAGGAGCTGCCCCTCCTCCACCCCCTCCTCAGCTTGGCACGAGCAGTTCTTACATCGAGAGTCCCGGGGCCTCCTTCCAGCACCACACACACGATGGGGATCTTGATGGCAACGCCTGCAGGGAAGCAAAATCCAGGGTCGCCTTCCCATAGGGCAGATCCCCCACAATGGTCTCCTCTGAGTGGGGTGTGAAAGGCAAGGTGGGAGCACTGTCCCTGACATGTCAGGATTCAGGAGAGGGGAGGAAAACCATGGCTGGTAACTATCTGTCAGTCATGGCAGGTCAGACACATAGTGGGATTTTTGGGGTTGTTCTGTGCAGGGCCAGGAGTTGGATTCGAGGATCCTTATGGGTCCCTTCCAGCTCAGGGGATTCTGTGAGCACTTGTGTGCATGTCTTATAACAGGAGATCATTTGCACAGTGAGAAGCTGACACCTGGAAGCTCCTTTGGGCCCTGGCCCTGTGGGAGAAAGGATTTCTCCTGATCAGCTCATCATCATGAGGTTTGGGCACCCCTTTAGTGATCCCATTGGTCTGGCAGAGAAAGCCCCTTTGATCTGTGTCACTGAGGAGCCAGGTTTCACATTCATCATGGCAATCCTCTCACACCCTGTGCCTGGATCTGCTGGGGAAGCCGGAGCCTCTTGCTGGAGCCCAGGAAGGACACCATCCCAGGGGGATGGCCCATCCCTCCCTCAGGCTGGGCTGTGTGTTGCCATTACCTCCTTTCACCTTGGTCTGCTCCGAAATGAACTTCTCCAGCCTGGTCCTCAGGGGGATTTCTACCCCGTACCTCCCATGGGTCCCATCATCCACCAGGATGAAGTGGGAATGGTTGCTGTCCAGGCATGACAGGCTGCCTTGGTTCTCCTCATCCAGCACATACTCAGCAGGAAAGCCTCCCTGTAAGGTGCAGGAGACACTCTGGGAGAAGCCTTGCAGAGGAGCACCAGAGAGTAACCAGCACGTGGGGACAGGAATGGGTCAGCATGTGGGGACAGTCTGGCCAAAGAGTCCCTGTGCCCCACAGCGCTCCTGTCAGCCCTGCCCCATGCTCCACCTGCCCTCACACCCCCAAGAGTCCCCCCAGGGGAAGCACAGAGCCTACTCAAGACACTGGGTAGGGTGGTGGAGCTTCTCAGCACATACCAGCCGGGCACCATCCCTGGAAGAGTTCCAGGGTTGGATGGGGCTTGGAGCAGCCTGGTCTAGTGAAAGGTTCTCTGCCCATGGCAGGGGGTGGAACGAGGTGAGCCTTAAGATTCCTTCCAACCCAAACCATTCTGAACTTCAATGATCATCACTTCTGGTACAGCTGGGTTTTCCAGGGCTGCCAGCCACAGTGACATCTAGAAGCACCTGTTCCCACCACAGTCCTTGGCAGGACTTCCCCAGCAGCCCAGGCATAGGCAGAGCAATCCCCTCTTGGCTCTGCCCGGCTCACCATGGGGCAGATGAGGCTCTCTCGGTTGTACACAGTCCCCCAGGTGGCAATGCCAATGGTGACAATCTCGCCCTCCTTGTGGCTGCAGCTCAGGATGAAGTCTCGCACTGCCTCTCCCACCTGTTTCATCACACCAGCGTGGGACCCTCCTGTGATGATCCAGGCTCCTGGGGGTCACAGAGGGCTGTGGGAAGGGAGAAGCTCTGCCCACAGCGATCTCCCAGCCTCCCCCATATGGCTGTGGGTCCCTGGGGATGCTCCATCCCCCAGAAGATGTTTCTTCCCTGCCCTGGCAGCACAGGCAGTGCCTTTTCAGCACCTCTCTGAGTCCAGCTCCCTCTGAGCCTCTTTGAGCAGGAGCAGCCCATCCCTGGTGGTCATGGTGCAGGTAGGGACCTACAAGTCTCCTGAAACAGCTTAGCATCACCAGAACAGCCCAACTTACTGAACCTGGCATGGCCAGGTACAATCACAGGGAGACCCTCTGCATCCAGATGACCTTTAAAAGTCCCTTTCAACACAAACTATTCTATGATTCTGTGATTTTATTATTGTGTGGTCTCTTACCTGTGGTCTGAGCCACCTTGACTAGCCCTTGCCGGAAGATGTTCTTCAGCCTTGGCTTCATGATGAAGTTTTTGGCTCCCCCAGTGACTGAGATGAGCAGGTTGGGTGCATCAAGGCCCCAGTGCTGTGTCATGAGGTGGTAGATGACCCGTGGAGGGGTATCCGAGGAGACACGCACATACTGCGAATAAAGGGGTCACACACACATTTTGGGTATAAACAATGGGGTCAGGGTAACAGGACACCTTCACCACAATTCCTCCTGTCCCACCAAAGAACCAGAGGCCTCCCAACGTCATTCTGCAGCAAAGCAATGCTGCTGCCAGTCCAACTCTTTGTCCATGACCCTATTCCCATTCATTTCCCCAGGAACAAACATTCCCCAGACAAATCTAAGGATGGGGACAGGGGACAGCCACTCCTTGAGTCATGGGTCTTGTTGTTTCAGAAAGGGTCTAAGGCTGAGAGAGAGGAGGGGTCCTGTCCCACCCCCTCCACTGCCTGAGTCATTGTTGCCTTTGGGGCAATTCCACCCTTTCCAAACGTCCTCTCATTCAGGAGGAAAATATTCCCATGCCATCTGCCATGGCAAGTCCCCAACACTGGCTGCCCCTGCACCCCCAGTGGGACAAACAGATCACCTTCCCTGTCTTCTGCCCCAGGCCTGTGAAGCGGATATCACCGAAGGCATCCGTTGGCATTTCCTGGATGTGCCTGCTGGCATCCCATTCCTTCCCCAGGAAGATGGGAGGTTTGGCAGCATCGTCCAGATGCTGTTCCCTGAGATAGCCGCACTCACACACGATCCTCCTGAAACACACACCAACACCTTTGTTGGGAACAGCTGAAACACGAAAGGCAAAGCCCAACCTCCTTAGAACAGTGCAGGCACCCACATCTCCCACCCAGCTGCTCCTCCAGCTCAGAGCTTGTGCAGAAACAAGGGCATTGTTTGGGGGGAAACGAAGAAAAAAGAAGAAATACTTCCACCTGTAGAGATTTAGGACAGAAATATTTAGGTTGGAAATGGCTGCATGCAAAAGCACTGGAAAAGTTTTTCACTGGGACACAGAATCTCAGCCATGTGGTGATCCACCACGTGGTGAAGAACCAGTCAAAAAGGGGTTTGTAAATCCCTGTGACAGAAAGATGGGATTTCCTGGTGCTGCGGCTTTGTCACCAAACTTCTGTTCTCCTGGTGGGGGAGGGAAGGAGGGACTGTCTCACTTACCCAGAATCTGATGTCTGGGAGCTTTCCACAAAATAGGTGCATTCCTTCTTCCGGATGTTTTCAGGAATCCAGGAGATGAGATTTTCCTGATGGAGCAAGAAAAGCAGCAAGGGGTCAGGTTTCTGGAAAGGGTCAGAAGTTCTGCCAGGGGTCAGACACCATGGTGATGGGAGCACATCTGGGTGCTTCTTAGGATGTGAAGGATGGAAGTTCCATGGCTGTCTGCAAGGACAAAGCCTGGTGTACTCCAAGGAGAGGAGATATGAGTGCTGGCCATGTACCTCAGATGTTTGAAGGTTTTCTGTCTGTCCTTAAAACTAACCTGATCAGTTGTTAATGTATAAACGCCTGTTAATGAACCACTCATTAACACTATCTCATGTGTGTGCCCAACTGTTCCCTCTTCCAGCACCTCCTGAACTTGCCTTTTCATTGCTGCCGGTGGGGAAATGCGCCTTCCGCCTGCTCTTGGAGACACTGCTACTGCTCTGCTGCAGGTTGGGGACCACCTCGAAGTCACTCATCTTCCTGGGGCGTGTGGCAGGGTCATCTCCTCTCTCGGGGCACACCTTGTTCAGTTCGGAGGGGAGCACCTTGGCGCAGCGGCCACGTGCAGACATGGCTCCTCAGTCTTGTGCTTCTCAGCCTCCTCTCTCCTGTTCCTAGGCTGGGAGGTCCTAAACACCCCCATCCTGAGAGCAGCAGAAGAGAATCAGCGAATCCCAGAATGGTTTGGATTGGGAGGGGCCTTAAAGTTCATCTCATTCCAGCCCCCTGCCATGGGCAGGCTCACCTTTCCCTAGACCAGGTTGCTCCAAGCCCCGTCCAACCCAGCCTTCAAAGAAAAAGTATGCCTAAGAGCTAAAGCACCCCATCCACCATTCCCTGGGTGGAGATTGGTCCATGGGAAGCCTGCCATCTCCTCACCACAATCCTGACACAGGGGCCACATGTGCTGTGACCAACCTCAGCATGCACCATGCTTCCCCGCGGAAACCCATCAGTGTCCACAAAGTGCCCCCACTACTTTCAGCCTGCCAGCCTGTAGCTCTCCCCACCTGCTCTCCACTGCAGGCAGCTGGGATATTTCTGGCAGCAGGGAGAGCAGAAACTAGGTCTCCCGTGTGAGCAGCCTGAGCATGGCCCTGCATGGAAAATCTGGGAATATGGACATGCTGGCTGCAGAGACCAGAGGGGTCCTGTGTCCCCTGCAAAGGTTCCCTGAGAGCCCCAAGGTGCACAAGAGCTTGCTGCAAGCAGGGGCTGCAAAACTCCTGAACAACCCTGAACACTCACAGCCCCCTTTGCTGAGACAGGAGAGCTGCTGGAGCAAAGGTGGAAACGTGCCTGGGTGTCTCTGGAGCCTGAAGGGCTCTCAGGAGAGCTGGGATTAGGTAATGGAGGAAGCACCCGACTCAGGTGATGCTCTGGTCAAGCTGTGGGGTCTGTGTTTAAGGGGGATTTGGTCTGCTTTCTTCAAGCCAAACTCTGCATTTCACCCAAGGGTGGGGAGTCCTTGTGGGGACAAGGAATGCTGATGCAAAATCATGGAGCAGCAAGGAAAAACTATTTTATCAGCTTCCCTCCTGGAATCTACACAGCCCCACCGACCTTGGCAGGCAGATTTTGGCAGACTGGCTTTCTGCATCAGCACAACCCCCAGCAGATGTGACTTTCTGAGAAACAGCAGTTGAAATAAGGTCAAATGCACCCTTAATTCTTGTTCATGGCCCCACAGGGCAGACAGGCTCGGGGGGCTTGGGCCATGGCCACAAGCAGCTCGTAAGTCCGTGCAGGAAGGGCTCCCTGCAATTCCAGGTCCTCCACCACCTGGGATACTTGTCCTTAAAGGCTCGGGGACAAGGACAGAGCCTCTCCCGCGGCACACGCTGCCTTTCCCCCCAGCTTGAGGGGATCAGGAGGTCCCTCGGCCGCACGGGATGGCTCAGCACCCCCCAGAACGGGGTGCAAGGCTCGATACTGCCCGTGAAGCTGCCCGCCCCGCTGCCCCTCCGCCGGCACGACCGCAGCGATGCTGCCCGTACCTTCCCTGCCGCATCCTCCGGCCGCATCGCCGGCTCCTCCGCTCCGTGCCTGCCAGAGGGATTCAGCCCCGCGTCCCGGTCGTCCGGCGGGTCATTTTGTCACCGGACACACAGGCGATGAGCGGAGAATGGGGCAGAGCTGCCTGCAGAGAGGAGGAGGTGGCAGTCGGCTGGCAGCTTCCCAGCAAATCAGGCTGCAGAAGCGATCCCTGCCGAGGAGCTGCAGCGCCCAGGCAAGTCCCGAGTTTGCTGGAGTGGCTGAGTCACTCTGGCTCTGCCCGCAGTCCCGCTGCCGTCAGCCCCACTCGGGACAGGACAGTCGCACCCGAACCCCTGGCAGGGGAGCAGGGCTGCTCGGGGGATGGATGCTGCCGGGAAGGAGCAGCGCTGATGGAGGCTCAGGAGGCTTGGCAAATGTGATGAAAAATCCGTTCCCTAACTGCCAAGCATCCTTTATATTGCAAAAGTATATTACCTTAATGTATACGTATATTCTATATATACTCTATATATTAGTTAAACACTGTGATGTAATGAAGCAGTGGAGTTTTATTGCAGACTTTGGTATTGTTCGTGCTGAAGTAAAGCAAACAAAAGGACAGCCCGGCCCTGGAGAGAAGGACTTTGCTTTTGGGAGGCTTAGAGCAGTCCCTGAGGGATAAAGAACAGCTTTATCCCTGGGATGACCAAGGTACCACAGCATCCCAGGCTCTGAGACTCTTCCAACATCATCTGGTGTCACAGGTCAGTCACTGCAGACAGAGTGGCAGGACAGACAGACAGAGGGACTCAAGGAGACCTGGACCGACAAACAAGCAGAAAGAGAGCAGCTTTGCCAAGTGTTACTGTGGTTGGAGATCTGTTGGTGTGTCAGTGCTCAGTCGTGTTCTACCTGAGTGCTTGATGGATATAAGAACCTCATCTAAAACCACATCTGGGTGCCCTGATTTGGCTGGGACATCTCATGCCCATGAATAAATATTTACATTTGTAATTCCATGCTTTGCATCCCAACCTGGCACCTTGGTCAGCATGGGCCATGTGAATTTTAATGGTGGAACCTCACGTCCCACCACAGGCAACAAAAGCTTTTGGGATGCTACTTCCCACCTCCCATTCCAGGTGCTCTCCTCCTCCCGTTATGCTCTGTGCCCTGAATGAACTAGCTTCTGCAGTGGATTTGCAGCCACTTAACTTCCATTTGCCACAACACCCAGTTAACAAACCCAGCATCCATTTTCTCAGGAGATGTGCTAAGCAGCAAAGCTGGGCCAGAACAGCAGCCAAGGCAGTGGATGCTGCAGCAGAGATTTGGCTGCTGTGGCTCACTTTTGGGCACTGTGGCTCAGCAGCAGCAGCACCCTGGGGAGCCCAGGCAACTGCAGCTCTGAGTGAGCTGAGGGTCCTGCAGCACCAGGCCCAGTCATCCCCATGGCTCTGCTGGAGAAGACGTTTGTGTCCTGAGAAGGAAACAGAGCTGTGAATGGTCTGGAGCACAAGCCTTATAAGGAATGGTTGAGGGAACTGGGGGGATTCAGCCTGGGGAAAAGGAAGCTCAGGGGGGATTTTCTGGCTCTCCACAGCTCCCTGACAGGAAGGTACAGCCAGGTGAGGGTCGAGCTCTGCTCCCAGGGAACAAGGGGCAGGACGAGAGGAAATGGCCTCAAGCTGTGCCAGGGGAAGTTTATGCTGGATATTAGGGAAAAATTCTTCACTGAAAGGCTTGTCAAGCATTTGAATGGGCTGCTCAGGGCAGTGGTGGAGTCACCATGCCTGGAAGTGTTAAAAAAATGTGTGGATGTGGCACTCGAGGACATGGATTAGGGGTGACCACAGTGGTGGTGCTGGGTTGATGGTTGGACTTGACGATCTTAATCAATTTCCAACCTTAATGATTCCATGACTCTGTAATACTGTGATTTTTCTGATGGTAAAACATCATGGAACAGTGCTGGGAGACAGGTGGGGGGAGAAATGCTGCTGGATCTCAAACACAGCCACATCCTTCAGGTTTGGGGGGAAGCTCTGTGCTCCCTTCATGGCATGCTGGGCTCAGGTGCTGGGGAGAGGCATTAAACCTACAAGCAGGGTCAAAATGCAGCTGCAGTGGTGTGCTCACCTCCTTTAGCCCCCTTTGCAGCCCGAGGATGTGAGTTAGCACAGACCATCCATGCCACGAGTTCCACTGGCTCCTCTGAACGAGAGCAAGCAGCTGAGCCTCTTCGCTGGGAGAACAGATGCCACTAATAAGGCAGTAAATAAATCCATGTGCAACACTTCACAGCTGGGTTGTAATTACCTCTGCACTGCCAAAAGAGCCGACGCCAGAGCTGCACACTAATGACACATTAATGGGAGCGCTCATCCGCTCTCGGCTGGCTGGCTCCCCAGAGACCAGGGCTTTTATTTCATTTCTGCACACGCCAAAACCACCATGCTCCGGTGGGACTCGCCTGGAGCCAGCACCGGGGTGGTTCCCACTGCTCCTCCTAAAAGCCCAGCTAAAAACCAGCAGGGCTGAGAGCAATTCCCAGCAAGTCAACATCCATTTGCAGCAGTGGGAGGATGGAAGTGGGAGTATGGAGGACTTTGGCTGAGCTCTGGGGCTGTGCCTGCACACATGGCCCATGCCCCAAGTCACATTCAGCCATACTGAAGTTTGTGATCCAGGATGCTTTTTTGTGCCAAAGAGCAGCAAACCTCCTGCCAGTGCTGTGGAGCTTCTGCTGGGATCAGCCCCTCACTCCAAGTCTCTCTCAAGCATGACCCCTCTCTGGCTGGAGCTTGATCCTCCCAGAAGCCATCGTGGTGTCGCTTTGGCCACCACTAGGGGAAGGTGGTCCCTCCTGCCTCTTTCCCCTGTGACCCAAAAACAAGGTTTGGACCCCTGTCTCTGAGCTGCCATGAAGGATGCCTCCTTCCAAGGGGTCCATTACAGACAGCCTGGGGCCTCCAACAGGAGGGTGCTGCTCAGGGGGAGCTGCTGGGAAGGACCAAAGGGTCACCTCCTGCTTGCCAGGGTTTTCCCACCTACACCTCCATGAGATTTCCATCCATCTCCAGGGCAGAAGGCATCCTGAGGCCTTGGTCGCCCTGAGCAACTTCACCCTGTGCTCAGCTGCCCTCCACACAGCCCCCAACACTCCTGCCACTGATGTTTGGGGGCAATTCCTGGGAAACAAGATCTGCCAAGGCAGCAGGGAGGGGTGGGCAGGAGCTCAGCCCCAGTGCCAGGAGCTCTGCAGCCACCTGGGTTGTGGAAGGGGATGGAACAGGGTGGCAGCGAGGGCCTGGAACCCTTTGGGACACACAGCCACCTCACAGCTCCTGGGGATGCCTCAGAATGGGGAAAGGTTCTGGGCTTCTTCAGAGGAGGCCCCCTAAACAGGTTTATCCCATCTGGGGCCACTTCTCCCACAAGCAGTGCCCTTCAGGCAGGGGCTGCGCCAGGGCTGCCTCCTCTAGCCCAGAGAGCCTCCCTGGGACCACAGCGCTGTTGTGGGGCTAGGAGAGGAGAGGAGGTTCTGCCCCAAACCCCCACGTCCTCTCTGTCCTCACCCTGGCCCTCAGGAAGAGCAGACACTGCTCCCTTTGGAATCTGCTAAGAGTTCCAGGGGACTCTCCCTTTCCTCTTCTCCTTCTGGGTTATGTCCCCACAGCAATAAGCAAAGCAGCAGAGAAGCAACCAGGAATGGCCCCTCCCACTTTCAACATCCACCTTATTCCCTCTTCACAAGTT
>VZRM01007390.1:403076-422599 GCA_013397955.1 Grantiella picta | reverse complement strand
GTCACATTCAGCCATACTGAAGTTTGTGATCCAGGATGCTTTTTTGTGCCAAAGAGCAGCAAACCTCCTGCCAGTGCTGTGGAGCTTCTGCTGGGATCAGCCCCTCACTCCAAGTCTCTCTCAAGCATGACCCCTCTCTGGCTGGAGCTCGATCCTCCCAGAAGCCATCGTGGTGTCGCTTTGGCCACCACTAGGGGAAGGTGGTCCCTCCTGCCTCTTTCCCCTGTGACCCAAAAACAAGGTTTGGACCCCTGTCTCTGAGCTGCCATGAAGGATGCCTCCTTCCAAGGGGTCCATTACAGACAGCCTGGGGCCTCCAACAGGAGGGTGCTGCTCAGGGGGAGCTGCTGGGAAGGACCAAAGGGTCACCTCCTGCTTGCCAGGGTTTTCCCACCTACACCTCCATGAGATTTCCATCCATCTCCAGGGCAGAAGGCATCCTGAGGCCTTGGTCGCCC
This sequence comes from Grantiella picta, assembly GCA_013397955.1. Lineage (NCBI taxonomy): Eukaryota > Metazoa > Chordata > Aves > Passeriformes > Meliphagidae > Grantiella > Grantiella picta. The sequence goes on along the minus strand of VZRM01007390.1, from coordinate 422,141 downwards.
TGAGCAACTTCACCCTGTGCTCAGCTGCCCTCCACACAGCCCCCAACACTCCTGCCACTGATGTTTGGGGGCAATTCCTGGGAAACAAGATCTGCCAAGGCAGCAGGGAGGGGTGGGCAGGAGCTCAGCCCCAGTGCCAGGAGCTCTGCAGCCACCTGGGTTGTGGAAGGGGATGGAACAGGGTGGCAGCGAGGGCCTGGAACCCTTTGGGACACACAGCCACCTCACAGCTCCTGGGGATGCCTCAGAATGGGGAAAGGTTCTGGGCTTCTTCAGAGGAGGCCCCCTAAACAGGTTTATCCCATCTGGGGCCACTTCTCCCACAAGCAGTGCCCTTCAGGCAGGGGCTGCGCCAGGGCTGCCTCCTCTAGCCCAGAGAGCCTCCCTGGGACCACAGCGCTGTTGTGGGGCTAGGAGAGGAGAGGAGGTTCTGCCCCAAACCCCCACGTCCTCTCTGTCCTCACCCTGGCCCTCAGGAAGAGCAGACACTGCTCCCTTTGGAATCTGCTAAGAGTTCCAGGGGACTCTCCCTTTCCTCTTCTCCTTCTGGGTTATGTCCCCACAGCAATAAGCAAAGCAGCAGAGAAGCAACCAGGAATGGCCCCTCCCACTTTCAACATCCACCTTATTCCCTCTTCACAAGTTCTTCAGCCACATCCCACCCTCTCCCCCATGTTCCCACAGCCATATCCTTCCCTCTCCCACAGCTCCCATTACCCCAGTCCTGCAGCAATGAGTAAACTGGCCAAAGAAACCAGTAAGGCTCCTCTCAGCATCCCGGTTTTCATTGCAGATGGGCCATGGAGGCTCCATTTCAAATGGGATCACAGGGAGGAGGTGCACGTGGTCTCTGCTGTAGGGCAGCAGTGATGCAAGTCCTCTGCCTCCCTCATTGCTGTGGGACTCAATGACATTTCGTGAAGGTCAAAGGCTGCATCCTGATTCCAGTTGGAAACTGCTGAGATCCATCCCCACTGTTGGCAGTTTCTCTCCGTTCTTTGGCTCTCAGTTGTCCCCCACACTCTTGTGCTACTCTGCACTGAAGCTTGCCAAGGTCTGGCCCTGACCTCCAGCACTGCACCAATTCCCTTCAAACTGCCGGACAGCACCTTTGGGATCAGAGCCTGTGACACTTTCTGCTGTCCCACAGCAAGGTGTAGGTGCTCCCTCCTGATATTATCCCAAGTTTCATTGCACAGGCTCTGGAGTTCTCAGGGTCTTTCCCTACAGTGCAAATCCAGTCCAGAACCTGCAGCTTCCCCAAAGTTATGCAGCTTATCCAGGAGGTTGGATCTCCAACCCAACCCCTGCTAATGAACAGGCAGCACAAAGCCCCTCAGTGAGCACTGCCGAGCAGCAGGCTGCACACACCACCCTGCAATCACGCCAAAGACGCAGCCATAAAAATAAAAGCATTTTATTTATTTTTTTTATATACCATTACAGAAACATCTGAGTAACATTCTCAACAGGACGGGCAGCTCCAGGGCCCTGGGGATGAGCGCAGGCAGCCTGCTCCAGGGTCTGCCACGCCGTGCTCCTGAGCTGCTGCTGCTCTTGGTGCACGATGTCCTGCTCCTTGTCCTCAGCGAGGAGACCTGGCACTCCTGGCGTCAGGGCGTCACCTTCTTGTAGGTGATGTGGAGATGCTGAGTCATGGGCTGCGTAGTGGTTGCCATTGAGACAGTTTGTTCGAGTTTCCCATCAGAATTGAGCCTGAATTTTCTGGTAATCTAAACGGAGAGTAGGAAAAGAAATAAGGGAATCAAGCAATGAGCATCCACAGGTGAAATCCCTTACCTGTGCTTTCTTCCCTTTGCCATCTGTATGCCTGCTGTCAACACACCACCAAGGAAGGATATTTTGACTACAGCAGGTGGATAAACAAGTTTTCTCTCTTAAAGAAAGCAGTCGTCTCCATAATAGCAGCTCCAAGCCCATTAGCCGTGGAACAAGGCAGGTTCACAGAATCACACAACTAGGTTGGAAAAGACCGCTGAGATCGAGTCCAACCTATGACCCAGCACTACCTTATCAACTAAACCTTGGCACTGAGTGTCACATCCAGGGAGAGTGACTCTACCACCTCTCTGGGCAGCCCATCCCAGCGCCCAATCACACTTTCAGTCAAGAATTTTTCCTTAATGTCCAGTCTAAACTTCCCCTGATGCAGCTTAAGGCTGTGTTCTCTTGTCCTGTCACTGTTGCCTGGGAGAAGAGACCAACCCTACCTGGCTGCATCCTCCTGTGAGGGATTTGTAGTGAGGAGGTCTCCCCTGAGCCTCCTTTTCTCCAGGCTAAGCAACCCCAGCTCCCTCAGCCTCTCCTCATAGGGCTTGTGCTCCAGACCCTTCACCAGCCTTGTGCCCCTTCTCTGGACATGTCTGAGCACCTCAACACCCTTCCTAAATTGGGGGGCCCAGAACTGGACACAGCACTCAAGCTGTGACCTCACCAGTGCTGAGTACAGGGGAAGTACCACTTCCCTGGTCCTGCTGGTATTCCTGACACCCCCTCTCATTCCAAACCCTCCTTTTCCAGCAAGGGCCTCCCAGATACTCACTAGGACCATTCCCTGGGCCTGAGCTGCCCTCAGGTGCCAGAGCTCCACCTCCAGCTCCAGAGCTTCCTTCCTCCAGCCAAAGCCAACCTTAGAGCTCTCAACTAGGAAGGAATCTGCTGGCGTTCTGTGCTTTCCCCTCTCCTCCTGCCAGTCTATCTGCCCACAGTTCATGTAGTGACTTGAAGAGGACAGCTCCTTTTATTTAAATATTTGTAATTAAGAGCTCTGCTCCCCTGCTGACATCCACAGTATCTAATGGCATTACTTCTGCTACAGGAAGGAGGCAATACAGCTGTTCCTGGGAAAGGAGAAACCCAACTGAGAACATGCATCCAAAGGCAGGGGAGTTAGGACTTTCCAAAGACAGGACACTATGAATGTAGGCAAATAAAATTTTTGTCTACATCTGCACAAACTTGTGCTCTCCATTGTCTATAGGTCAGATTCATAGCACACAAAAACCAGGGTGCAAGATCTTGTTCAGCCTCGCTGTCTCTCAGCTGCTGCTCAGCCACGACAGCTTCAGAGGTCACAGCGACACTTCCACTGGTGACCTCAAGATGCCACACCGACTCCAGCAGTGCCACTGTACTCACAGCTGGCTGTACCCCTTCCAGCTGTGTCAACAAACCCCTGCTACACACCCAAAAGAGTCAAACCCCCAAAAAAGTCAAACCCCCAAAAGCAGCCAGCCAAAGGTGGAGCTGACAGCAAGTGCCAGCCCTGCCCTGCAGCCACAGATGGGAAAAGAGCCCAGAGCAAGGTGTGAATGCTCTGAAAAGCAACTGAGCAAGATCTGCAGGTGTTCCTAAAATATCCTTGTGAGGCCCAGTACTGACCATACCTTAAATGTGCATTCTCATACTGCAATCAATCTAGAAAACCAGCATTAATAAAAGAGTATTTAGCAAAGACTTTCCTATCCTCTTCCCTAAGGACCTGCTACTGGCCACTGCTGGAGACAGGATTCTGGGTTAGCTGCTCTGATCCAGCCTGTCAGTTTTTATCATAACGATCCCTCTGGGTCTCGTAATGCACAAAATATCTTCCGAAGGCTCTTACAGAAAGAATAAGCCAGGATGCCATGCAGTATTTCCAAGAACTCCTGATGGCATTCTGTAATTAAAGCATGCTAATTAACCTATCCTCTCAACTAGACTCCTTCTGGGGCAAGCAATGCTACAGGAATGGCTCATTGTGTGCACTCACCTGCTCTACGTGGGGCTTCTTGGCAAAGGAGATCCTGGCTATGGAGTGAGAAGCTATAGAGAGCTCTTGTCCATTCACCTCCCCTTCCTCCACCTCCACCAGACCTAGGGAGAAGCAAGGACATACATATTATTAGGCTACAGACGTTATTTAAGCATGTGACAATTATAATTTTGGCCTTTCAGTACTTAAAAGGGGCTTATAAAAAAGAGGAAGAGGGACTTTTTACACACGCAGATAAGGATAGGACAAGGAGGACAGTTTTAATCTGCAAGAGGAGAAATTTAGGTTAGATATTAGGAAGAAATTCTTCCCTGTGAGGCCCTGTGAAGGGGTGCTGAGGCCCTGGCACAGGATGCCCAGAGAAGCTGTGGCTGCCCCTGGATCCCTGGAAATATTCAAAGTCAGGTTGGACAGGGCTTGGAACAACCTGGTCTAGAAGGAGGTGGAACGAGAAGAGCTTTTAGGTCCCTTCCAACCCAAACCATTCCATGATCTATTAGGCTACATAACAGAGCATCACACCCTGTTAAGAATGGTTTTATTTGCCCTAGCACTATTGACAACTGCAGATCAACACAACCTCAGACATGGAATGCTGCTCAGAAAAATCCAGCCAGAGTTATTCACAGTGTGTGGGATGAGAATCACAGCACAACTGGCACTTTTCCCTTCAGCACGTGCCATTTTAGATACAAATTAAAGCATCAGCTGGGGTTTAACACTTTCACTTATGGCAACTGAGATGTGGTTCTTTCTCACTGAGTCCCCATAAGGTAAGAAGAACCAAGGTGCTACATCCAGACACTGGGAGGTTCTCTAGTTTAGGAACCACTGTGGGTCCAGTGCCAAAGAGCAGCGATTCCAACCTGGAAAATTAATTAAATAAAACTACGAGAGGTGTGAGAACTTTCTGAAATAGTGATGAGGTGGCCCAGCAAGGTAACAACCTCTTCTTTTCCCCAGCATGGATATCAGGTTTGTACCTGTGTTCTGGGCACTGATGAAGGCCACCTTATTAGTGTCAGGTTTGAGGCGGATGAATCCACATTCCCGGTGCATGGGCTTCCTGGTATCCGGATGGAAGGCGTTGAATCTGAGGAGAAATCAGAGCACAAAAGCTGATGTATTTTGTTCTCAAAAGACTTTTTTGGCCTGGTTTACTCTTATCTAACCAAATGAGTGCCTCCAGTACTCTTTGAAAAGTAAAAGACTGACAACACTTCGCAGTTGAGAGATGTAAACCTCGAAAAATATAGTTACTTTACAGAGGCACAGCTATTTTTTAGAGCTGGAGTTAAGTCTTTAAGTTCAAGCTTCAGATTTCCCACAACCTCTGGGTCTTTCTACGAACTAGCTCAGAAACCCCTCAGGAACTCAGATGTTTCACAGATGCTGAAGCCACACTCTGTCTCAAAAACTTCCTTTTCTCAAATAAATATCTGAAATTACTGTATCATCTTTATTTCACTTTTACACCTGGCAAGTCAGTTTTTCCTGTATATTCCTTGCTGCAGGCAGCAACAGAGCAGACATATTTCTCCCATCACCCCCTTCAAAAATATAAAAAGTTCGCCTTGGATTCTTGTTTATTCTTCAGGAGGCCTTAAGAACTGTAGGTTTGGTCACCCATAGCATGGTTGATTATCAAAAGAGAAACAAACTTAAATCAGGCAGCTTTCAGTGCTTGGAGTATTCAAGGAATACAGGGACTGTCTTTTAACAGCCACTGCTCCAGGAGCCAGGAAAGCACAGGGTCTCTGTCCTCCAAGCCTGCTGCCTATTTTCCTGGTGCTTCCCAAAGCTCAACAGCTCACAGCTATCTAACTCCTCGGCACAAAAAAAAAAGAGGAGGAATAAAATAAAAGGTGACTCAAATCAGCAACTGTTCACAAGCTGGAGAGGGAGGTGCAGTCAGAGCAAGACTGTCAGAGCTTTGTTTCTTTTAGAAACAGGACTAAAGCAGTCACAGGCTGAGCTGGCAGCTCCATCCCACTCCAGGAGCACAGAGCATCTCTCACACAGCACTTCCATCTTCTAATTCTTCTTTTCTTGGTTTTCAAAGCAACACATTTTCCAACTCACCCTCTCAAATGAGCACTGGAGCAGCACTGAGCAGTAGCCAACTTGTCACTTCTTTCCCTCCGGATTTCTTTTGATTTCTGTTAGAACAATCACTTGCAGCCAAAGCAAGTAGTTAAGCTACCTGCCTCCTGTCCCATATGGTTTGATAAGCACTAATTTTTCTCAGATTTTCACAATGGTGAATATTGAGAACCACAGCTTAAAATAGACAAACTTGGCGGCCATGCCATAGCTCCTTCACTTATTCTGTCTCTAAGTGGGAGTTCCACAAAGAATGCCAATTAATCACAAGTTCTCAAGGTAAATGGAAGTCAGACCATGCAGTCACATAATGCAACATCATCTCATTTGGTAGGTGAAAATTTGTGTACTTTGCCATTGGAAAAGAAACAAACAAATCCCCCTGGAGCCATGCCTGCTCCAACCCAACAGCTGCTGCCAACACAGAGAGACCCTGGACTTACGAGAAGTTGAGCATGGGCTGCCCCACGTGAGAGATGTGCACTTCTTCCAGGTACTGGAAGGGCTTCATTGTAGGGAAGGTGCCGTCTCCTGGCGGGTCTGAGAGCCAGGTGCCCAGCATCCAGGACAGGGGTTCCATCACAGGGTTCAGCTGGGGAGTCTCTGCGGAGGATGAAGGAAGGAACAAAGAAAACTCAGGGAGCCGTGCTCTGCAGCTTGCTGTGAGCTGCCTCCAGCTGGCTGGAGGTGAACACAAAAACACCTCAGAAATGGTTCAACACTACAGCAATGCTTTTCTTCAGAGCAGTGCCAGCTCCAAGGTGGAAGGGGATATGGGGAACAATAAACAGTCATGGAAAGCAGGTCTGTTGCCAAACCAGCCCTTAGCTGCACACAGAGCACTCTTGCAGGTGGTCCATTTCTGACTCCTCTCTTCTTTCAGATCTCCTCCTCCCATCTACATGCAAGGAAGAAGATGACTGAAATCTCAGCATAAAGAATAATCATTAAATGATAATGAAATCGCTAATGCTGTGGGCTGATCTTTCTCAAGCACTGAGTACATACTGTTCCTGTTTGTTTCAGAGGCCAAGGAAATGAGTCCTCACTTCAAAAGAAAATCAGGCTGTGCACATATTCAAGATGAAAGTTTGGCTAAATTTCTTTTTTTAAGAGGTTAACAACGGCCTGAACTCATACAAAGAGACGAGCAGGAATCATTCAGAAGCTGTTCTGTTTAGACTCTGGACAAAGAAAAACATTTGGGTGCCTGTAAGTTGAAAAGTAAAGGGAAGAGAAAGACACTTCCCTTTGTCACTTGAGTTATTAAAAAGCAACCAAGGTCTGTTTCACAAAGTTAAAATTTCTTTAACAAACCATTTTACAGAATCACAGAATAAGCTGAGTTAGAATGGACCCACAAAGATCATGAAGTCCAACTTCTGGCCCTGCACAGGACCATCCCAAAGAGTCACACCATGTGCCCGAGAGCATTGTCCAAATGCTTCTTGAACTCTGTCAGGCTTGGTGCTGTGGGAGAGCTTTGATAAACAATACTTCTGCATCTTACTTTCAGAGGCTGTGACCTGAAAAAAATAAATCAGGAAAATGGAGACAATTTAAAGCTCCGTGAAGAGCAGAGCACACCCATTACTAAGGTGTAAGTAGGGAAAGCAAGACATCACCTATGGGATCTTGGGAAAGACAGATTCCCACACAAATGTGGTGCTTGCTACTCTAGTAGTAGTCTATGATGCTGACAAATATGACTGAAGTATGCTTAAAGCATGTCCTCCTCTCCCTCATGGGATAAATGTTTTGTACTGGCAAGGTGGGCGCTCCAGGGGGTTGTTTTCCACTCCTAGTGAGATCAAGAATTCAAGAATAAGCTGCCTGTCTGGTTAATCTAAAAGGCACACACTCAACTGCAGGGAGAAACCAGGACCTAAAAGGGTAAGGCTGTGGTCAAAATTTGCTTGACCAGTCTGAGTTTCACAGTGGTCTTTACAAAATGTCAGGCTAAAAAGCAGAGCAAGGAGGAAGAACACAGTCCACATCTGAAATGCCAAAGAAGGAACAGCAGCTTTCCCGGGTAAAAGAGACCACTTGTGGTACTCAACTCCCACAGACAGCAGGTTTTAAAAGCCAGCCCATGTCAACAAACTGCTGCTACTTACTCTGCTTTATCCTGAAGTATTTTGCAAGGGAAGCATCATGAGGAAACATGAGAGCTCACTAGGAAATAAGTGGTAAAAGTCTACAGCATCAGAGCCAGTATCTGTAGAACATCCTGTCAGCCTGTGCATTCCCCAGCAGCTTACCCAGGACTTGGGAAAGGGATTCTCAAGATCTGTACAGCAGCGTCAGTGTACCAGACAGTATTTCCTTGCACTCACCTTTCCAATTCCATGAAGAGAGCACACAGTTCTGTGGGTAAGGAGTGTGCTGCTCCTCCCTCCGACTGCTGTTTGCCTTTCACTCCTTACTGCGTTTCTTTCCAAGTTTTTTGCAGGCCCATTTCCCACCGTGAAAGTGAAAAGCAAAGCTCTGGAAAAGCTGCAGGGGCCTGCAGCCTGGGCTGCTGCTGCCCTCTCCTGGGTCAGCATCCCAGGAGCAGGATGCTTTCTGTCACCACGGTACTTTCACATGACACTTCCTTTTTTTCTGCTTGCATTTCAGGGAAAAGCATCAAAACAACAGATGGAAGGAATGGCTTTACCCATTGCCACTCTTTAGACTTGGTTATAAGCCAAGAGAAGCCAACTGATCGTTTCCAGCACCCCCAGCTTGACTCCACTGCCTCGCTGTGCAGCGTCCAGCCTGGCTGGAGGTGCCTGACCCAAGGAGCACATCTCACTTCCAAAGAGCTGGAATTCCAGCCAGCTGAACAGTGAAGCTGTAACTGTACATCCTGAAGTCTCTGGCACCTGGGCAAACAAAATGGCCAAGTGACATTATTACTTTTCCAAACTACCTAGATGGTGGCAAAGCCAATGAGTTCTTTAGTTCTCATGTCGCAGAATGAGTAAGGACCAGGGGCTCAGTGAAGTGCAGGGGAGTACAGACATCCTGATCGCACCCCATGCAATGCTCTTCTCACCTTCAGTGTTGGTCTCTGACTGGTGGACTAAGACTTTTTTCCTTCCTGGCAGCTTTCTGTGCTGGAAGGCCGGGCTGGGAGAGTGGAAAAGCAAGAGGGGAGGCAGACAGGAGAGAGTTTGATTGAATTCATCCGAAAGAAAAAGTAGCCATTTGAAAAGAAATTTGTTTTTTTATGTCATGACTGGGGCAGGTAAATGCAAGACTGTTGCAGCAGCAAAAAAGTTCTTTGCTGAGCTGCTTTGTTTCAAACTTCAGGTTTATAGATGTCAAGAGAAACTCATCTGACACTGATGAACAGGGCCTGTAAGTCTCTTTTTAAAGGTCTAAACTCCTGGCACATCATTTTTACAAAAAACCTACTAATGTGGCTTAAAATGTAAGTGTGTGATTATATTATCAAGAATACAAATGACATCTGAGAATTTGGAGTGCAAGAGACCCTGGTCACCCTTCTGCATGCTTAAAGCTTCACACTCAGATGGTGTCTTCTCAATTCCCTTGCATTCATATGCACAGTTCCTCTTTTACCTAAGAACAGGGAAGCTCTCCCTGCATCCTCTTTCGTAACATTTCTGGAATCACTTTCCCCTACCAGATGACTTGCTTTCTGGAAGCTAATAGGGATCCAGCACCTCCAAGACACTGTTCCTCTGCAACTTAGTCTAGTGGAAGGTGTCCCTGCACATCGCAGGGGCTTTGAACAAGATGAGCTTTAAGGTCCTTTCAACCTAAACCATCCTGTGGTTCTACAAAACCTCACTGAAATCAACTGTGACATTCATCAGTTGTAACAGTTTGGGAGACAAAACCACACACCTGATCACCTTCCTCTGTTTCCTTCAGGAAGCCATTCAAGCCACAGCCACCGTGCCCAGGCCCTGAGCAGACAGGTCAGCTCCACTTCACCACCTGACCCCGCTCCATCCCTCCAAATTCACAGACTGTTTCTACATCTTTTCCATTCCCGGGGGGTATACAAATCAAATCGCACCCTGCACTGTAACACAGACTGGAACTGGCTGTCCAGGCCTTGCAACAGGAGATACTGTGCTCTCCCTGCCACGACACAAAGCAGACAGAGCAGCTGGACAGCCCCCTCAGGCCATGTCTACACAGCCGGCGTGGCTCTCAAGTGGGATCCTAAGCACAGAAAGCTACGCTGGCACAAATTCCTACGTGGCTTTATCAGCAAAGACACGGTGAGCAGCCAGCTGGTTGCTAACAAGGCAGATAACCTATTTCCTTGAGCTGGGAAACAACACTTCCTGCAGAAAACATGAAGAAAAAAAACCATACAAACATCAACAACAAAAAAAACCCCACCAAAAAATCCCCAAACAAATCCCAAACTAACTCCCAGAGTCTTCAAAGTGTGAGTTCTGCAGCACCAACTGGGCAGTTCCCTGCAGTTCTTCTTTCAGCACAGTTGCTCACTGGGTTTAAATCATCATCATCAAAGTTCTGGTAATTAAGGAGCATGGTTGGTGATTATCTATCTCTGATTTGTCGAGGTCTCTCTGCAGGGCCACCCTGCCCTTGAGGGAGCTGACAGCTCTTCCCAGTTTAGTGGTGTTGGCAAACTCCCTTAGTATTCCTTCAAGCCCTGTGTCCGAGTTGTTAATGAAGACACTGAAAAGAACAGGGCCAAGGATGGAGCCATGTGGAACCCCAGTCACTGTCACCCACTGTGCCTGACCTGCTCATCCATCGTGTAACACAGTTATCCAGCTGTGGGCTGGACAGTTTGTCCAGAAGGACCCTGTAAGAGACAGTAAAAAGCTTTGCTGAAGTCCAAACTGATTCCACCTCCTGGCTTTCCTAGACTGGTTACCCTGTCATAGAAGGAAATCTGGTTCGACAAGCAGGACTTGCCCTCATGAAGCTGTGCTGACTGTGACTGATGCCTGTGTTGTCCTGTCAGTGTTTTTCAATACTTTCCAGAATAATCTCTTCCATTATTTTACCAGCATGGAATTGAGACTGACAGGCCAGTTGTCTCTAGAGTCCTCCTTCTTGCCCTTCTTGAAAATCGGGACAACACTCGCCAGCTTCCAGTCAGCTGGAACCTCTCTGGATTCCCAAGACAGCTCAAAAATCATCACCGACAGAGGCATTGCAATGACATCAGCAGCTCCTTGAGGATTTGTGGATGAACCCCATCAGGCTCCACAGATTTGCAGGGATCCTGCTGGAGCAGCAGATCCCACAGAACTTCTAGGTTAACTGGGAGGTGACCATTCTCAGTCATGGTCCTCTAGTTCACAGCACTGAGCCCCATCACCCATGTTGAAGACAGAGGCAAAGAAAGCATAAAACACCTTTGCCATGTCCCTGTCCCTGTTTGTGAGGTGACCATCCTCATCCTGGAATGGGCCAATGTTATTTCTCAACTACCTTTTGCCACTTATATATCTGAAAAAAATGTTTTTCTCCGCAGTTCTGGCAACTTAAACTCCAAGTGAGCTTTGCATGTATGAATTTTCTCCAAACAGTGCAGAGCAGCATCTCTATGTTCTTCCCATGTCACCTGACCTTGCTTCCACTGGGCACATACCTTCCTTTTCCATCTTATTTCCAAGAGAAGATCCCAGTTCAGCCAAGTCAGCCTTCTGCCCTGCCTGCTTGACTTCTTACATTTCGGAATTGCTGTTCCTGCGCCCTTACGAAATGATGTTTAAAAACTGACCAGCACTGATGGACCCCAGCACGTGCAAAAACATCTTCCCAGGGGACTTTACTCACTAATTTCCTGAGCAGCATGAGGTCTGCTCTCCTCCTCATGGCCAGAGTGGAGGTTTTTCTGACACTTTTCCTGCTGTCACCGGATATTTTAAACTTGATGTCTGCATGGTTGCAGTGGCCAAGATAGCCCCAGTGTTCACTTTGCTCACGAGACCTTCTCTGTTGACAAGCAGAAGATCATCTTTCCAAGTCAGCTACTGAGGTCCTGCTCATGCAGGTGTTTTAGGAACCTTCTGGCCCAGGTTGTATCAGCTGTGTGATGTTCCCAGTTAATTTCTGGCAGGTTGAAGTCCCCCACAAGGACAAGGGCAATTGACTTGGAATCATCCCTTAGTTCCTCAAAGAATAATTTATCAGTGTCATCATCCTGGCTGGGAGGTCCAGAGTAGACTCCCACAGTGACATCTGCATTATTTGGTTTCCCTTTCATTCTCAGCCTAAGGCTCTCAACTGCGCCATCGCCAATTGTGAGCTCCAGACATTCCAACCTTTCTCTTACATACAATGCCACCCCTCTGCCTCTCCTGCCCTGCCTGTCCTTCCTGAAGATTCTGGAACTGTCCATCAGGACACTCCAGCCACAGGACTCATCCCATCAGGTTTCCCTAAAGCCAGTGATGTCAGATCTCTGGGACCGGGCCAAAGCTTCAGCTCCTCACTGGTCCCTCATGCTGGTTGCATTAATGCAGAAACATTTCAGGTGTGGTACATTGTAGCCAACACCTGGTGAAACAGATTGAGGCATCCTATTAGTGCTCCTTTCCTCAAGTTTTGGCACACCATCCTGGTGACCCTGGCTTTGTCCCTTTCCCCTTTCCAAGCTAGTTTAAGGCCCTAGTGACAAGGCCTGCCAGCTCCTGTGCTAGAACTCTTTTTCCCCTGAGAAAGATGCATCCCATCACATGTCAGTAGACCAGCTGTTGAACAGATCATCCCATCTCTGCTCCAAAAGCTGGGAATGTGGTTATATTCACAAATTTTTAAGTTATAGGCTCAGTAATTAATTTCATAGCCAAGTACTAAGGTGGTACTGCCTCTGTGGTAAATGCTCCAGTGCCTGTAGACACTGCCAGAGTTCTGCATTACAAAATACAGAGAAAATATTTTTAAAATTACACTCTATTACGAGAAACCAAACACCCTACCTGAACTCAGTCTGACTTTCTCTCGAGTTTTCCTTAGTTTGCTGTTTCATTGCTTCCTAGCTGCAAGCTGGGTTTTTGTTGTGAGTCATTGCAGACTCGCTGCAGAATTAAATGCTTAATGCACAAACTCTATAGACTATTAGGCAAAAAACCTGGAAAGAACAAGACCATCCCACTGAAAATAAAACCAACAGCAGTGCAAAAAGTCTTGTTTCCTCTCTTCCAACTACCTTTCTCTCCAAGGGAGAGGTCAAGGAGCCACCTTCCTCAACCAAGTCCCAAAGCTGGCATGCCTGCACACTGCTTGCTCCCATGCAGAGCACAAAACAGTTCACCTCCCACTCAAGTGCTCAGGCCACTCGGTGAAGTGTCCCCCAGCCTCTCTCAAGATACCTTTTGCCATGGATTCAGCCCCACTCTTAACCTATGCACACATATTCCTACTCCTTATCTCACTCTCAGTCTTCTTTATAGCTCCCTTGTTCTTTGTAAAGCCCCACCCTATGGACCAGCGTTCTATCCTGGCTGTTCCCATCCCAGACAGGGCACAAAAACAATCACAAGCAGCACCTGCTGTCTCAAAATAAGAGCAGGTTTTTTTCCAAAATCTATCTCCAAGTTAACATGGAGCTGCCAGGCTAGCAGTGCCTGACCTGGTGGAGGCAACTTCCCTGACAAGCACATCTCAGTGACCTAGCAGACACATTTCATTTTCCAGCTGAACTGGACGTGGGCCTGTTGCTGGTCCAGTTCTCAGACAGGTAAAAGCACAGCATCTCCACCATTGCCAATGAGGAACGGAATTTTGCTATTTGTTTTCTGCAACGTGAATGAAAATCTGTCACCACTTCGATGGGAAATGCCACTTCAGGCCCCGCAGACCAGGCATCAGGACTCCATCTCAGCACAAAACCACACATTAAATGTTCCAAATCAATCTCCTTGTTCCCAAAGTTCACCAACTATGCTTCATTTGCATGTAAAAAGTACCGTAAATGACCCCATTTCTACACTGGCTTTGCATAAATACTCAAAGACAAATCCAAGCTGGAAGAAATTATGATTTCCCATAGATTCCTAGCAGAGCTCCAACCATTTTTCACATGAACTCATTTTGCAAACTCTCCTGCCTTTAATATGACCTTCATGAAAACAGACATGCAGCATGGAAGAGGCTCCTCATATGCCCAAGCAGCTGAATTCCAAGAGCTTTACCTCTCTGATGAACACAGAAACTCGAATCCCATGGAATCCTACCTGTGTTTGCTCCATGCCCAGCCATACTCGCAGATATTCTGCTATTTGCTCTGCCACCAGCCCCCTCTGCCCCCAGAAGGTGCTTTGCACAGGGTGGTAAGATGGCTATGAGGGAAGTGATCTCATGGTTGGGTAAGACACTGGTCCTGCTGCCTGCTGGGAGATGTAGTTTTATAACCAGACCAAACTGGGCCACAGCAAGAGGAGGTGATGTTTCGGAAGGAGCAGCAGGGATGTCCTGTCTGAGTGAGCAGACCTGATGCAGCAGAGCTGTGAGAGCTTCATGTAGAACAAGACGGCCAGACAGCACTTGTGCAGTCATGCCTTCCCCAGGACACATCCCTGGTTGCTTGCTGGCTCTCCCTAATTTCTCCCAGTGCATCCTGTCATCCTCCAGAAACTACATCTAACCATGTCCTGCCTGGTGCACCATGCCTAACCGCGTTCCTCCGCCAACAGCATTCCTCAGCCTTTGGTCCACGGACCTCAGAAGTAGCCTGTGAAACAGAAGGAAACATTTTCCTACCAAACAAGCGCCCAAATTCCAAGTTTAGATGGCAAAGGCCACCGTGGCAGCTGTGCTGTGCAGGAGACAGCATGGGGTTTGTCCCAAACCAATGAGTCGATCCCCCCGGTGGGACAGGTTGGGAAACACCACTGGAGCACATGGTGACAGCTGCAGGTGGGAGTCACCTGCCCAGCCCGAGTCACCCAGCCCCGAGTGGGGCTGGCAGGCACTGCTGTGCAGCAATCCTGCAGGAACCTGCTCTTCCCAAACGGCTGCAGCTTGGATACAGACAGCAGAAATTTATTTGTCTCATTAGAGGAAAATATGTGAGAACTAGCACCGAAATGAAGCTCTGCTTAGTGGGTGTGGGCCTAAAGGAGGTTTTTGGTGCTCGGGATTTTGTGGAAATGGCTGAACATCAGGGATGCAGACAGGTAGCAACCTGCACAGTCAGTCCAGTCAGGTACTTATACTCAAGGAACTGCCTTCAGCAGAAAAATAAAATATGCAGGCTCAGGTTCACAGCTAAAACCATCACCTCAACCGCCCATCAGATGACTTGGGACAGCTGAGACAGAGCTACTAACAAAGACTATCATTATTATTAACCTAATGTGCTACCCGACTGTATTTTTATGAATATGAAAAGCCTTTCGTAACTCAGCTTTGTATTTAAGTAAAACTCAGTGTCTGGGCATGAACCAGTCACTGCCTGGCAGCAGCTGGCTGCACTTCATCAGCTATTTTCACTGCCATAAACTATTACTATGAGCACAAGAAAAAGAGTCTAAAACAGAAGAGCACCAAGATTAAGCTAAAAAATATTTAAAAAGCCAGTCAGCAACCAAAAAACCCTTAAAAAAAGTTCCCAGCCAAAGGATTCAGTATAAACCTCCCATCACGCTAAGCTACAATTGCCAAAATGGTTCATTTTCACACACTGTTCCCTAGTTTTATTGATAAAAGATGGCAGAGAGGGTAACAAATTGGTCAATTCATTAAGAAAAAATACTTTTTCCCTTATAAAATAGACTGTGTAATGCATATATTAAGAATATCTTTTACAAGAACATAAAATTTTCACTTCTCAAAGACATATGTATAAAAACATTAATTTTGGGCAAAAGAAGAAAAATCACAGCGCTTACCAGAATAAAGACAAACATCCTTAAAAATACTCTTCCTGCAACTAGTATTTCAGTGAAGGTATTACAACAAAGCTAGACGCCTTTTTTAATATATATATGTACATATATATAAATATTTTTAAAATAAAAATATAAACTTTTAAAATATAAAAATATGATTTTTTTATATAAACAACAGCTATGGAATCCTAAAATTGTATTTATTTTCTTTAGTTTGACATCTAAACAATACAAAAACGCAGACCAGAAGGGACAAACAAGACTATGTGGATTTCCCAGGGGAAAACGTTTTCCCCCTCTACCCAAATCAAAGTGTGAGTTTTCCCATACTATGGAAAATTAGGTACATATGGGAAAAGTAGCACTGGGTGTGGACCTTCATGAATTTATGTATTCTGTTAGGGTCTACTTTCCTCTTTCAGTGAGGAAGTTGGCCATGCTGCAATAACCTGGAGAATATGCCCATCTATGCCAGCATCACCTTTTCTGACTGTGTCCAACAGCTCCAGAAGAAGCCATGAAGTTTTTCTCCTACAGGAAAGGTAAGACTTACCCATCAAGAGACACCCAACACTCCAAAGGTGATGACTTCTCCAAGCAAGCCCTACAGCACAAATCCTTCCCAAGGCAACCCAGTGTTTTCTCAGCAGCCACACACACACCACCATTAGATGGTCCTAAACTCTTGCCCTGAATTTCACCTTGCAACCACAGACACTGTACACAAACTGCACATTAAAAGACACTTTTTCTTGCAAGAAGGGTTATGGCCCGGTTTGACTTCTACGCAACAAATTTTTTATGTGACCTCATCCCTCACTGAGTTTCCCTATGTTTTCAGGTGCTGATAGAGAAGCTTTTGTGATAAAGAAGCATTCTTCATCGCTCCCTGCTTTATGATGTTTCCAGACCTCTTTTGCCTTCTGAAGGAGGAAAGGATCAAAGCAAACACAGACATTTGCTCACAAATCATGACCTCAATGTGTATCACGACACTGTCGTATTCGATACCTCCCACCTCACTTACATTTCCTGTATCCTGAGTACTGAGTGCAGAATATGAATCCAAGACCAAAACTACTTCTTACACCACTGAAGACAACAACAGCTTTCCATACTTCTTGTTAGGACAGCTCATTAAACACACCAAAAAAAAAAAAATCACAGGCACGGTCCAAACGAAGAAGGAAAATCCTAACTGGAGCCACTGAGTCACAAACAAATTAAAATAATCCAGAAAGAAAAAAAAATAAATTCGTCAAGAGAGTTGCCTGCAACACCATGAACCTAACTCCCCATTCCACACCTTGGAAAGGTTAGGGCTATAAGAATTAACTTGTGTGCCCACAAAGAGAATTCTTTAATCTGTATCCACTGGTCTGACACAAGCTGCTACTTCTCCTTCCCAAAACGTCCCTTTCTCATACCTTTCCCCCATCACAGCTTTACAGACTCCAACTAAAACAGCCCCTAAGAAAACAGGGAATTCCAGTTCAGTGCAGCACCCCTGGGAATACTGACCACAGTCCTGGGATATCGGGCTGTTCAAGTAAGGGAAACTGTTCCGCTTCATCTCATCCAGCTTCTCCTTCAGCTTCCTGACTTGGCTGTCGGAGCGGCTGATCCTCTGCCTCAGAAGTTTCAGCTCTCCATTCTTCTTCTCCACCTGCTCCCGCAAGCAGCACACCTGGCTCTTGCTCTGCCGGGAGGAGAAGCAGTACGAGTGGAGGGAATCGATGAGCTTGCAGGCCCCCGAGGCCGACATGATCACCTCGTTGATGGACATGGGGTTGGCGTCCGTGTCACCCTTCCGCCCCACCACGGCCTCGGTGGCGGGCCGAGGGGTCAGGTCTGCCGGGGACGCCGACAGACCCTGGCAGGGTTTCTGAGGGGTTGCGGTGAGGGATGACGTCGGGGAGACTTCTGCCACGGCCTTATCGTGTCCCAGAAGTTGGCTGCTGCAGCTCGGTTCCACGTCTCTCTTTGGTCTTTTCCTTTCTAGCTGCTCTTTGGGGAGAGACGGCCTCTCCCTGGCGTGCTTGGAGGAAAAGCTGTATGAGTGGAGGGAGCCGATGAACTTGCAAGCACCAGAGGCAGGAGGGGTGAAGTCGTCCACCGACACACCGCTTCTGTCTGCCACCCAGCTCCCCGCCCAGCTGCCCCGGGCACAGTCCTCCACAGGAGACCTCTCAGGCTTTTTCTGCGCTCCAGACTTTGCACCCAAATTATCCCCTAACGTCCTTCTCCGAGGGCCGTCCAGCTGGCTGTGGAGGGCCTCTTCCTCCTCGGACATGGATCCCATTTCCTCTTGCAGAGTGGCCTCCTCCATCTCTTTCGTCCCTTGCATCACCATGAAGTCCTGGCCAGAAGATGCTACCTCACCGCCTCCTTCCCGCGGGGCCTCCCCATCCCGCACCGGCACCTGCCTGGCTATTTTCCTTCGGCTCCTGACATAATCCAGCTTGTCGTGTTTCTTCTCCACGAGCTGGAAGATGGTAGGGACAGCAGTAGGCTTCAGCAACCGGTGCTGGTCTTCCAGCCGCTTGAAGAAGCTGTCTTTGGTGAAGTGCTCACTGCAAAGAAAGGAATACTTGGTGGGAGTCCAGTTGTCTCTCTGAACAGCTTTCAGCCACTGAAGCAAGCGCTTTGAATCCTTCAGAGGGAATCTAAAGGAACAGACGAAAAAATAAGCCACATTTTGGAAATCAGAAGGGTTGGTACTTTTAGAATCATGGAACTGTAGGATCACAGAATTGTTGAGGTTGGAAAGATCTTTAAGATGACCAAGTCCAAGGTGATGGTTAGGTTTAGGAGATTCTGGGGAAAGTTGTGTTTTGATAAGTTACACTCATTTATGAATGAAACTGCACTCATTTAAGAATTATTTTACTTCGGGCTGAAATATTTGATATTTATTCGCACAAGACTAAAAGGTGTCGTTTCCATTTTCATCAGCAATCGACCCATTACTCCTCTCACCAGCCCCACGAGGAACACCCTGTCCAAAAGGAAGGGGGATGTGACCACCACCAGAACACCCAGCTCAGCCAACACGCTGCCCAGCGCTGCCTCCGTAACCCGGGCGCTGCTTACACCGGGGGCGTTTAATAACACTTCATCAGGTGTAGAAATGCCTGGGGTGGAAGAAAGCCCCTGAGCAGGGGAGCCAGCTTCCGCTGCCGACGGGACTCCCGAGACAGGGGCTTTCGCCGGGGACTCACCTCCGGCAGCATCCCCGGGGAGGGATGAGGCGGAGCACGGGCCGCGGGGGCTCAGGCTGGGGAGGGACGGGGGGAGAGGCCGGGGAGGGCCCAGGCCCCGCGGCGACAGGCGCTGCCGCTGCCC
>VZRM01007390.1:377283-402147 GCA_013397955.1 Grantiella picta | reverse complement strand
GAAGGCGCCGCTCCCCGCCTTGGGCACGGGCCTGGGAGCCGCGGCCCTCCGGAGCCCGGCCGCCTCCCCTGGCGGGGCGAAGGGGAACGCGGTGACTCCGTGGCTGCCGGGGTGGGCCGGCAGAGCCCGGAGCCGGGCGGCGAGTTCCTCCTGCCCTCCCCAGCCTCCCTGCTGGCGTCTTTCCTCGAAAGCTCGGAGCTGTGCCGGCGGGTCGGGGCTGCCCGGGAGGGGAAGCGGAGCGGGGAGCGGTGACAGGGCTGGTGTCGCTGTGCCCCGCTCCCCGGGAGGGCTCGAGGGGCGAGAAGGCAGCCTGGGGGTAAGAAGGTGACTTTCGAGGGGTGAGAAGGCTTTCTCGAGGGGTAAGAAGGCGCCTCAGCCACTCAGGGCGGCAGCAAAGCTGTCTGTGGTAGAGATTTGGGGCTCGTGCAGGTAAAAGTAGAAATAAGTGTTTGGCACTTGTGTTGGGACCCGCTTCCCTCCAGCTTTAGCGTAGTATCAGCTTCCACCCCCCTCCGCAGAGATAAGTGTTGTTCTGTAACAACAAACGCTTTCCTGTGCGCCATGCGCTCCTCCTCCGCATGGCCGAGCACGGCTGTGCCGGGACTCGTAGCTCCCGTCCCTCCTGAGCGCTGTCCTGCCTTGGTTTGGCCTCCGTGCCGCTGTCGTTGTCAGCGTGGTCCGGCTGAGAGCGTCCCGGCTCTGCCGGAGCGTCCTCGGATCCAGTGTCACGCCTGGGAACCGGACACGTTCCACTGAGTGAACTTGCCCCCCTTGATCCAAGAGATGTGTTTGCTTTCCCATGGTGCGAGCTGTTCAAGGGCAGGGAGACTTCTCTGTGGTGGACGATGGGGCTGGGTCTCCTTCGTGAGAGGAGGAAAATCTCTGGGCTCAAGCCCCTTCGTGTTCAGCCCTGCTCCCGAGATGGTTGGGGACCTGACAGCAGAACTTGGAACTGTTTGCTCCAGGCCTCCAAGAAAGCACCACGCTCCAGTGGTCTGACTTTCCTCTGTCTCTTAACTCCTTGTTGGTGCTCAGATAATGAGGATTTGTCTTGCTTGAAAGAGCTTAGGGGAAATAAAACGATTTAATCTTTTTTTCTGCAAAGGGCAGAAGTAAGGGTTTGAGCTGTTTGGTGTTTTCCAGCAATGTGTTTCACTAAAGTAGTAAATTTACCTTCTCTTCTTGACTGTTTGAAATGATCCACATCCAGTCGTGTTCCTCCTTTCCCTTTGCCTTGGGTGAAGTACCTGTATCAAAGGAGAGATCATCATCCTCACTTCTGATTGTTTTGTGGTGGCCTTAGTTGGAAGCTGAAGGATTTGGGGAGGCGTGAGAACCAGGCTTTTCCAGAGAACAGAGAAGCCCCAGGACCAGTTTGGGAAGGGAGGTGTGGCAAAGCCTGGTTTTCCTTCAGTGCCACTCTTCAGAGCTTGGCTTTGGTATTTTGTCTGAGAAGTTTTTCAGCAGGCAGCCTGTGACCAAGGTGGTTGATGCTGGGCAAGTCACCTGCCGTGTTTCTGTTTGAGTCACTCCAGCCTTTACTGGTGGTTATTTGTTTCCCAAAGTTGATGGGAAACAAGTGGCTCTGGCTGTGGTATGGGAGATGAAGTTGGTGTCTGTCACAGGGCTGGCCTCCAGCACATTTGCAAACTGCCAACAGCACTCAGGGGCTGCTCCCAACACCCAGCTGTGCCTCTGGATGTGTTTGGTACAAGCTGGGATAATGTATTTATCTTTGAGTGTTTCATTTTGCTGATTAAGAATATAAGAAGGGAGGGAAAATTTCTGCCCTAATTCTGTGTATTTGGAGAATTGTTCTTGTGTTGAGATGATGGAGCACGTCTCCTATGAGGAAAGGGTGGGAGAGCTAGGGGTGTTCAGCCTAGAGAAGAGAAGGCTCTGGGGAGACCTGGGAGCCCCTTCCAGTGCCTAAAGGAGCTCCAGGAGAGCTGGAGAGGGACTTTGGAAAAGGGCCTGGAGTGACAGGACAAGGGGCAATGACCTCCCACTGCCAGAGGGCAGGGTTAGATGGGATATTGGGAAGGAATTCTTCCCTGTGAGGGTGGGCAGGCCCTGGCACAGGGTGCCCAGAGAAGCTGTGGCTGCCCCTGGATCCCTGGCAGTGTCCGAGGCCAGGCTGGACAGGGCTGGGAGCAGCCTGGGATAGTGGAAGGTGTCCCTGCCATGGCAGGGGGTGGAATGAGATGAACCTTAAGGTTGCTTCCAACCAAACCATTCTGGGATTCTTCTGTGGCATGTACAAAGCTTTGCCTCTTCTGCTGAGGCTTTCTGGGATGAGGTATTCTGCAGAGCTCATGGAAAGTGGGTCTATGGGGCAGCAATCCAGCCAGCCTCCCATCATTACCAGTGTGTCCAAAGCTCCTGGAAAGCAAGGCTGCCTTTCTCAGGGTGAGCTGTGCAGGGCTGATAGTCTGCTTTTAAACTATAGATCCGTGTGAAGTGGAAGTGTTGTGTTTGATGTGCAGAGACTGCCCATCCTTCTCTGCGGAAACGGCTGCTCCACTGTCCTGGATGCTCAGAGGTCGGTAATTAAAATAGACCGAGGGCTTTCTGAAGGTGAAGTTTTGGAGCACTGCCTGAGAAATGTGCTGATCTCACCCAGCTTCTGCAGCTCGGAGAGAAGCAGCTTCAAACAGGATTTCTGCTTGGTGAATTTCCAGATGTATTTCCCTTCATCTCTGGCTTTAAGAAGGAGAGAAAGGCTCCTGTGCAGGCTGCGACAGTCTTTGTGTCCTGCCTGAATTGTTTGGGTCCCACTGGCTCGTATTTAACCCATCTGGGCAATAGCACAGTAGACGGACTTTGGAAAAGTGCTGGAGCACATGAAGGTGGAGGCTTGTAAAGGAAACACTCAGTGACCTCAAGCCTTGTGGGGAGTTTACTGCTCCCATTATAATGTCCTTGGTTCTGACTGGGAGCAACCTCTTGAATTTTTCTCCCTGTGAAGGGGAAACATGAACTCCTACGTCATACTTGTGCCTTTTCAACTATTTTCTCCCCAAATCCCAAATGAATGTCTGACTACCTCTTTGGGATGCACAGCCAGACACACAGGGCCTTGTCCAGAGCCAGATGCTGGGCATTCAGCTGAAGGGCTGCCAGCCTGGGACTCCCCTCCCCAATGTGCAGTGTCATGGCACATGTGCTGCATTCCCTGAACGCTGGGCAGCTGGGGATACCCTCTGCCTGCTGACCCCTTCCTCCCTGAGCTTTGCAAGGGGAAAGACTCTAGCAGTCCCTGTCCAGTTGCTGTGAAGTGTCCAGTTGCAAATCCTGTCTTTGTTAAAGAGCTGGTGCCCTGCAAACTGTGGGGCTGCAGAGGCTGTGATATTTGAGCAGGTCGGGGAATGTTGCTGGGAAGGAGAAGGATCATAGCTTGATGTTCCTATGTGGCATCCTTGTTTCACTCATTAAGCTATTTGAGACTCCTTACAGAGAGTTGGATACATGGCAAGCTTAGGAACTGACAAAATAAACCACAGAATATTCCTTGGAATACCTTCCTGAGAACTTCGATTTTTATGTTAAGATCATATTTGTAACCTTTTTACATCCTATGCCTGTGGATGAGCACATCTGCACAGCTGTGTGTTCCTCTCATTTTGGGGTGACACCTGCAAAAGCTTCTGCTAGGTTTGGTGCCTCTTGAGGAGAGACTGGGCAAGGTTTCATTCCCACTTTAGGGTGATCTGTGTTTTGTGTATTCTTCCCTCAAAATTTATGTTCTCTGCCAGAGGATTTTAGCCACTTTGCACAATGGAAAAGAGGCCTTCAACATCATCTCCGTAGCTGATTATGTGCCCGATGGTGCCTGTTCTGGGAAATGGCGTAGCTGCCAGCTGAAGTTTCAGATGTTTTCTGCCCCAGGCAGAACCTGGAGCTGGCCTGACCTGGAAATCCCGCTGCTTTTCTGCCTGTGGAGCAGCAGGGAGCGAGCCAGGGCTGGGTCACCTCTGTGGCTCCCAGAGCTGGTGGGTGCAGAGCACTGGGACTGTTTCCTGCCAGCCCAGGGAGAGCTCACTGGGTCACAGCGGCTCTGATTCTGTAGCTTTGGTTTTAAAAACAAAACTTATGAAAGGTCTGTAATTTCTCCTTTCTCTTTCTAGCTACTCTCACCTACGACACCCTCAGGTTTGAATATGAGGACTTCCCTGAGACCAAAGAACCAGTTTGGATCCTCGGCAGGAAATACAGTGTTTTTACAGGTATTTTGTGTGCACAGTGCAACGTTTTAGGCTCCAGAGGACTTTGTTAGTGTTGCACTTGGGTTTTAGCTGCCATACTTCTGTCTGTCTGGCCATTTCCATGGACTCTGGAATATTTTTGTGCAGACAGTTACTGTATGGTAGTTGTTGGGACATATCATGAGGGCAGGATGGTGGAGGCAGAGGGTAGGCAGATGGTTTGCTGCTTCATAATTTGCCCATGGCCTTAATGTCTTTGGGTTGCTTGCAGCTATTTTGGGGGGAAGGGAAGCTCTTTGTGCACAGCAGCACTGCCCTGTTCCTCAGCCAAACTGTGCCTCTCTGGGCCTGCAGCCTGTTGTTGGGGAGGGTGAGTGGGGGGGAAGCTTAGCAGTCTTGGTGCCACTTTCACATGTGTGTCCTTCCATGCTGAACACTTTCCAGAGAAGGAAGAGATCCTGTTGGATGTGACCTCTCGGCTTTGGTTCACCTACAGAAAGAACTTCCCTGCTATTGGTATGTGTTCTGGAGGAGTCTGAAGGCATCCTGGAGATGATTACAATCTGGTTATCCCTCATAAAACAGTCCCCACAGACATGACATCATTTCCATTCATAAGAGTCTGAAATGTGCTTCATGTAATTGATTACACAGACTTTTTGTTTATTTGATAATGAGAATTCCTCATCCCCTTGGGTAGGAGGGATAGCAGTGGTTTTTAAAAGAATACAAGGAGGAGTTTAGGAAGCCTGTTCTTTTTTTAGGCAACATGGAAGGATTTTTGTACTTCATCACATCCTACATCAGTCTAGTGTGAAACATTATTGAATGATGGTCTTGGGCTTGAAGTGGATTAAAATGGTGAAAGCTAGGGAATGATACAGAAATTGCTGCCTTTGTGCATCTGCTCCAGACTGTACGTGGGGGTTTTGTTTGTCTGGGGGGAGTTAGGTGCCTGAAGTGTCTGCTACACAAAGGAGCTATAGTGATGTGAGAATATTTCCCAGTGAAGTCGAAGGAGTATGTCTTGGTTCCTTAAGCTATTCTGCGTGACCTCTTCTGGGGTTTGGGTTTGTGTGCTGGGTGCAAGGTGTATCAGAGGAGATCTAAGAGCAGCTAAATGGGATTCCAAGCCCTACCCATGTCCCCCTTCTGTCACTGTCAGTGGGAAAGTAACATGGCTCAGGTCTGGAAAAGAGACTTCTTTGTAACTGGTCCTACTGGCTTGTGCTGTTCTTTCCCTGCTGGGGAGCCCTCTGCCTCACAAGCTCTGAGACATCTATAATGCAGTTTAATCTTTAAATTCAAGCTTGTGCACCACAGTTAAACATATGTTTGAGATTGAAGGGTTAGCACATGTTTAACTGGCTCACAAATACAGTTGGGGTTTCTGTGTGAGTCATTAAAGGCTGGAGGGTGAAGACAGACCCCATTTTCTGAGTCATTGCCCGTTTCACAATAGGTATGATTTGCCTGTCATACAGTAAACCTTTTCCAGTATTTTTTCTCCCAGTCATCCCTGTTGCTGTTCATCCCTTCCCTCTCTGCTTGCCCACTTGAATATTTTAAGGGTTAGGGAACAGTCTAATGCTAATTTTGTAAAGCATTATCACTTTTGGAATTTGTACATGTTATGACTTACTGGTAAAATTACGGAAAACAACTGCTGACCATTGAGAAGCTGATCAAATAGTTCTCTAGATGGTGTTTCTCCTTGTTTAACACCAGAAGAAGAAAGCAACGTTACAAAGACTTGCAGAAGCTGTGCCCAGGCACAGCTTACCTGCTGTGATCACACTGAACATTTGATCTCTGTTATTTGTAGTAACAGCCAGAGCTGCAATGGAGGAGCAGCAGTTTCCTTTGGGAAGTCTGTCAGGGAAATGCTTCCAGCCTTGTCTCCTTTGTCTTAGACTTTCCATTGTGAGCTCTTACCCAGCTTATTCGCCAGCCATACGTAGGATGTGTCTTTTTTTGTTGCTTGGGTAGTGGGTTTTTTTGGCTGGTGCCTTTTTTTATTGGCCTGACTACATGGTTCACTTTGAAATCTTATTCATAGCCACTTCTGATGTGGGAATTCCCCAGGACTGGTTTGGTTTGCATGATCGTTGCCTTCTCAGGATGAGGATTACAAGAGTCATCTCTAACCTTTGTGTAGAAATGTGTCTCTGAACTGGGCTGGGAGTCTGCAGCCAGGCTCAAGGGCTGTTGTGCTCCTGAGAAATTCAGCTCTCTCTTGGGTTGTTTGGATTTCTCTCAGAATTTTTTCCCTTTTCAGTTATTGTTAGAGGAGTTTATTTTTTTTTTTAACAGATGCCACTAAGTTACTCATTGAAAGCCACAGTTTTGGTTCTCAAGCCTTGGGTGTGTGATCTAAGCTAGTCCTCATTCCCTGTCCTGTTTCTTGGTGAACCTGCTGTCCATTCATTCTTGTCCCTCTTGGCACTGTCTGATCATTCATTCCCTGTTCGTTTTGTGTCCTTGTTTGCA
Organism: Grantiella picta; assembly: GCA_013397955.1. Taxonomy (NCBI): domain Eukaryota; kingdom Metazoa; phylum Chordata; class Aves; order Passeriformes; family Meliphagidae; genus Grantiella; species Grantiella picta. The sequence continues at coordinate 395,452 of VZRM01007390.1, read as the reverse complement.
GGAGGAACTGGTCCCACCTCTGACACGGGCTGGGGCTGTATGCTGCGCTGTGGCCAGATGATCTTTGCTCAGGCCTTGGTCTGCAGGCATTTGGGAAGAGGTAAAGCAGTGCACAGCCCACACTGACTTCCAGGGCCGTGTGCTCCCACGAGAGCAACACTTGGAAGGGCAGAGATAGCAAGGCCACAGCTGGGAATTGCTGAGGGTTCTGTCACTTTTTCTTCAGTTTTGTCAACTTCAGGGCTGTAGAGAGAAGAGTCTACTGGGAACTCTCCAGGGATATTTGTATTTTCTGATGTAATTTTGTTTTGTTTGCTTTTCTGTGGGTGATAGTTTTTTATCCCAGCTGTAAGAATGTTTCCTGTTACTTTAAAACTAGCCCTTTACTGTTGGGAATGCCTCAGATGCCTAGTAGTAATATAACGTTGTGAAAAGTGAGTTGGTCAATACATGGGAAGAAAACTGCAGCTTGCAGCCTCTTGGTTGCTAACAAGTACCATGTTTATTTCATTTATCCCTTGTCTGTCTTAGACTGGAGGTGGATAAAAGGGAAGAGGCAGACGGATAATTACTTCAACGTTCTCAATGCCTTCATTGACAAAAAAGACAGCTACTATTCCATTCACCAGATAGGTAAGAAGAAAGAAATGCTCATGTAGCAAATGGACTAAGGAAAGCTCTCACCTTGATATAAAAAACTCTGAAAAATAAGAGAAAGCAGCCTGTTCCAGTGTTTCCGGTGGGGTGTTAAGGCACAGCTTCAGTGAACAGAACTCAGGTCACAGGAGTGGTCTAGTGATCAAACACTGGGTAAAGCTGCTTGTGAGGCAACACTGCCCTTTGAACTTCTGTGCTGCTGCATTTTGGGGACAGGGACTGCTTTGCAGTCCTTCAGGATGTGTTTCTCACCCCCATGAAACAGTAAACGCTTCTGATGAAATAATGTTACCAAGTAAGAATTCTTCCCTCTTAAATACAAACCTGATTAGAAAGGGATGCAGTGTGGCTGGAATTATTTACTACATTATTCTGGTTTTTTTGCTGTGATGCAGCCCAGATGGGAGTCGGAGAGGGAAAATCCATAGGCCAGTGGTACGGACCAAACACGGTTGCACAGGTGCTCAAGTAAGTGCTGCCCTTTTCCATTGCTCTGTTGAAGCAGGCAGTGGGGCTGGTTGGTGTGTGGTACCTCTGAGCTTACAGGGTTCTGCCTGGTGTTGGAGCATGACCTGCCTCCTCTCATCATTCCCTCCTACCCTCCCTCCTCTCGTCATTCTCCCCTCACGTTGGTAGATGAGCAGGTCGCTCCCTGGAATAGGCTGGAATTGCCTAACGGCAGCTCTCCCTGGTCAAAGCACATTTCACATCATAATTGATAACACCACTCTCTCCTAATCCAGTTTTTCCTCTCTGATACACCACCGTCTTTGCCTTGTAGTTGTACTAATCCTTCGTTACTTACTTGTTTTTAATTTTCCTGTAGAAAACTGGCAACTTTTGATACGTGGAGTTCCCTGGCAGTACATATAGCCATGGACAACACAGTAGTGATGGAAGAAATCCGTAAGTATCACGTGGAGGTAGAGTGTGGTATATCCTCGGCAGCAAGAGGCCAGAAAAAAGCTGGAGAACACAACAAGCATGAAGTACATGTTCTGTCTCTTGGAAGTTGTTCCCTGTGAGGGTGGTAAGACCCTGGCCCAGGGTGCCCAGAGAAGCTGTGGCTGCCCCTGGATCCCTGGAAGTGTCCAAGGCCAGGTTGGACAGGGCTTGGAGCAGCCTGGGATAGTGGAAGGTGTCCCTGCCATGGCAGGGGGGGGAACTGGATGAGCTTTAAGGTCCCTTCCAGCACTCATGATCTGTGAAAGCTGTGTCCAAGTGTGCTAAAACAAGGTGAGAATTGCTGTTCTAGGGCAAGGATGGGGCCTTGTTTGACTTTCATTTCATTTGATGATGCCTCTGGATCTGGAGAGAAGGTTTCCTGACCTTCAGACAACATATGGGAGCTGCTTGGGAGGCAATGTCAAACTTGTTGATGGCCACAAGGAGCAAGCAATAAATGGCTGGTTCCTCTCCCATATAATTGGTAGGAAGGTTTTGCTGTAAAACAGAGTAGGAAAACTAGAACAGACCACTGAAGAGGAAAAGGACCAAAATTGGCATGGGGAGAGGATAAGAAGGGAATCCATAGCTAGAGTGGATCTCTCATAATTTTAAGGCATGTTCACTGGGGTTTTTTTTCCTTTTTTTTGTTGGTTTTTTTGGTGCATCCTGCCCACAGGCTGGCTCTGGAGGCTGAGCAGCTCTTCATGCCCATCCTGAGCCTGTCTGCTCTGGCTGCAGCTGCAGTCACCAAAGCTGAGCACCTGCATTGCTGGTTGCTGCAGCCCTGCACAGTCCTGGCCTCAGCACCCTTCCCATGGCTTGCTTTAGGCTAATTCCTGAGGCAGTGAGCCCACTATGCACCAACCTTGCAGTGTTTCTGCCAGGGCAGTGCTCTGAAACAGCTGGTGCAGGGTTACAGGTGAGGTCGTGGCTGGCATCATTTAGGCTGGTGTGGCTGCCACAGAGTCAAGATCAATAGCCAGGCAATTTATGCCTGGAGTGCAGGATTCCCACTTTACAAAGTCACATCTATCTCTTGTCAGGTAGTCTCAGTTGCATCTGACTGAGAAGTGCGTGTCTGACCTTAGCTGAAGGTATGTGCTGATGCCCTTGGCTTAAACAAAGGCCAATTTTAAAACAGAAATTGGATTTATCTTTTATCTTTAGCCTGAGAACATCACTTCTAGAGCTGAAGCATGCTGGCTACAAGGCTTGGGTGTGCTGCAGGCTCTGTGTGGCTGTTCAGCACTGATACTGCTTCAAGTGACATGTCTATACAACTTGTCATGGGCAGGGATGTGTGTGCTTGTTTTTGTCAAATGTGGATCATAATGTACCTGTTCAGGGCCTGAAGGTCACTATGTGAATGGGTCTGATGTGTTACACATCTGTAGGTTTGTGTTTGATACCTTGTGCCCCAAACATTGTGGATAGAAGTAATGTTGTTTCATACATGTTACTTCAGTCACCGATAGGGTTCAGCCAAAGGTTCACAGGAAATGCCTTTTGCTACAGCAGTGAAGAAACATAAATCTTTATCCTTTCTGAGTCAGTGTTCTATGATAAGAGGCATCTCAGCTGGGTGTTGGAGAATCCTGTCCATCACAAAGGTGGTGAGAATCCAAGACAGTAAAGCCAGAACCTGCCAGCAGCAGCCACAGCAGGAGAGGTGTCAACAGATCTGTTGGAATATGTTTGCAGTAAATTGTTTGGATCCAGCTGGGAAGCTTTAGGCTGGTTCTGCTGTGCTGTGGCACCACAGAACTGCTAAGCCTGCCAGATATCAAGGTGAATTCAGTCTATGCCAAGTTCTCTGCTGCTTAAACTGGAGGTAAATATGTTCATACCACAGTGCAGGATTGCCATGTGCTTTGCCTGATGAGGAAACCTGCAGTGACACCCCATTCAGCAACAGCCCTGGCTTGGCAGCTGATTTCACATCATCAGGCAGGCTACTGCAACAAAAGAACCTGTTTTAACAGGAGAAATCACTACAAATAATTGAGGTTCCTCAGAACCTCTGGTAACTTAGGTCTGTGCATACACCTTCTCCTTCCTTGAGGAACAGTATAGGGAGGAACTGCTAACCTCTGTGCAGGTTGTCTCTCTTCTTGAGGCTTTAGATCAAAGTCCTGTTTCTTCCAAATTTGGGTGTAATACTGTCCTCATTCAGCTGGTTTTGAAGGTCTCAGTAGTGAACAAACACCCAGCTGAAATGGCTGGTGATGAAGGTGTTTGTTTACATCGTGTCCTACCTGCTAGAGTGTCCTGGCATTCAGTTTAGGCTGGGAATAAATTAAATGAGCCTCTGGCATTTTGTCTAATTGCCTTGGCTTCGTGATTAAAGTGCTGGGGGTTTCTTTGGGGTTTGGGTTGTTTTTGTTTTTTTTTTTCCACACACCCAGCAAGTAATGGAATTGGCCAGAGAGATGGGTAGGCTTGGAGTTGTTTCTGGACCAGAATTTACATAACCTGGATGCATTACAGCCTGGCTGTGTGTTTGTCAAGCCTTTAGAATGAGGATTCAGAATGCTTATGTCATGTGTATGCCCTGAGGAGTTCTGTTGCCCCATATCTTAGAGGCAAAGCTCATTCTGAAATTGCAGAGTTTAATATGATGCTTTAGGTCTGTGAAGTAGCTTGTGAGTGATCCTCAATAAAATTTATGAAGGTTTTTGTGAACTATTGTAACTATTCTAGACAGATACCATGTTTGTATCTTGCTACAGCACTTAATTACAGGTGAATGTTTCCTGTGTTAAGTCATAATGCTGTCCTCATCCAGTTAATTCATATTGTCTGTGAACTCCTCCAGAGCTGGACACTCCAGAACTTTCCTCTTTCTTCGTACAAGCTGTGTGAATTCAGGGCTGTTGTCTGACCTGCTAATCAACTCGTCCAGCCTTGTTGGCACAGGTGGTTGCTCACCTTTCAGGAAGAATTTGCATTTTCTCTGCCCAGCAGTTGGTAGCTGTGAGCACAACATGTTGTGGCATAAGCTTGGCATAGGCCCTGCACAGAAACCACACAGTCCCAGCACTCCACCTCTTCAAGCTTTTCTTGGGTTGGGTTTTCTTGGGTTGGGTTTCTTTTTACTAAAAGCTGTAGGCTTTTAGTAAAGAGCAATTGTTGCTCAGATGAGTGACTCAAGGTCTGCAAACAGAGGTGACACTTGTGACACTTTCTGCTCCTGTTCCCTTTCCATAGGACGGTTGTGCCAGTCCAACCTGCCGTGTGCTGGAGCTGCAGCATGCCCTGCCCTGGAGTCAGACGTGCTCTATAATGGGTGCCCAGAGGACGTGGGGCTTAGAGATAGGCTCAGCCTGTGGAAACCACTGGTGCTGCTGATACCTCTCCGCCTTGGGCTCACAGAGATCAATGAAGCCTATATTGAAACACTAAAGGTAGGGAGTCTGGAGCTGAATTCCCGCGGGTGTGATGTTACGGATCCTGTTGTGAATGAAGTAATTACTCAGAAGTAATTGCAAAAGGAAAATCTGTTTGGAGACAATCCTTGCCAAAGGTCAGGATATGGGTTCTTGCAAACTGTAATCAGGAAAGTGGGGGGCTTGAGGGATGTGGTCCTTTTTGGTTGGTTTTTTTTTTTCTTTTGAGGATCTTCACAGCTTAAATCTCAGTCCCTCTTTTGTGTTTAGATGGTAGCAACCTGCTGAAGCCTTTGTTCAGCACAGCTGTACCTTGCTTGGTGGTAAACTGAGCGTTAGTTTATACAGTGTTACACACTCACCATGGCTCTGATGCTGAAGTTTGTGCTGCAGACTGAGGCTAAGAGCTGTCAGGTGGTTGCAGGTTGGAAAATTGAGGAGCTGCAGAATTTAGGGTGTGCACAAGACAGGGTGCCCAATGCTAGCAAGCTCTGAGCTTGGGTAAGAGACCTCCAGATTCAGATTCATGAGCGGTTACTTCCCTTAACTCAGTAGATCATGCTTGACTGCTCCAGGTGGTTAAGGAAACACGATTTCCTGAATGATTGTTCCCTCCCTGGAGCACTGTTGCAACCTGATGACAGCTCCAGGGATCTTGTCACTGGTTGCAGCAGAGCAAGTAGTGCAGCTTCTTTCATTTGGTCCACCTCTGTTCCTTTCAGCAGTTAAAAGTGGTTTTTAGCTGCTTCCATGTTCCTAGAGGGCCCTGTGTTGCAGCCTGATGGAGATTTTCTCCTGAAGTGGCTGGTTTTGCTGCTAGAGTTGCTGATTTTCCATGTCCCTGTCCATCTTTCCCACTGCATTTTTGGATGTTTGCCTTTGTTCCCAGCTGTCTGTCAGCTGTGTGTTCTCTGTGTTGCTTTTCCAGCACTGCTTCATGATGCCCCAGTCACTGGGAGTGATCGGAGGGAAGCCAAACAGTGCTCACTACTTCATTGGCTATGTAGGTGAGTGCCCAGAGGACTGCAAAGACTGTCCGAGCATCTCCCCCAGCTAAAAAATGCTTGTGGGGTGGCACAGCTTTGCTGCTTGGCCTGTGGTGCATGCTGCAGGGTTTTGCTTTCCTACTGGAAGTGTGGAAGGCTGCTGTGGGCTGAACCTCTCACCTGAGTGATGTAGATTTGAACAGTGGCCATAAACTTCCACTGTGTCAACACTGAATGCTGTCTGTGAAGAGAAGTGCATAGAGCCTGTTTCCTGCTTTCAGAGCTGACCTCCCTCTGTGGCTTGGCTGGATTTAACTGTCCTTTATGTGTTCCTCAAATCCTACAAACTCTTGTTACTCTCCTCCTTCCCTCTGGTTTCCTCTCTGCCGGAGACCTCAGGTTATTTTTGCTTTAGATTTCTGGGGTCTATGTAAGCTTACCCAGGAAGGGATGAGCAGGAACAGTACCCAAATAGTGCCTGTGCCTCAGTCCCAAGTTGTCACAGTGGAGTGGCCACCATGGTTGTGCTGGCAGCTGTGCCTGGCTGAGAAGCATTTGGGGAAGGGGCTGAAAGCCAGATATCCCTAGAATTTGAATTCCTCTATGTGGTTATGAGGGATGGCTCTGCCATTGCTCTTCCTCCTCTTTCTCTCTCACCACTTCTCAGCTTCTGGCATGGTTCTTCCTGTTGATGTGTCCTTGCCTCTCTGCCCAGGTGAGGAGCTCATTTACCTGGATCCCCACACCACGCAGCCAGCAGTGGAGCCCAGTGAGAGTGGCAGCCTCCCCGATGAAAGCTTCCACTGCCAGCACCCTCCGTGCAGGATGAGCATCGCCGAGCTCGACCCCTCCATTGCCGTGGTGTGTTCCTGTTCCACATCACCCCCAGGAGCAGTGCTGGGGTCCCTGTGTTCCACAGCAAGCTGGCAAAGGCAGTGCTGATGGGTATTCTGTGATGCTGTGCTCTGGGCAAGTGCTGCCCTGGGTTTCCATGACACTGGTAAAGCAGCTCCTCATGCAGAAAGTGGTTTATCCCAGGGAAGTCCCCCTTGCGTGGCAGTTAAATGCCATTCGTCATGGAACAGTGTTGTTCTCTCAGGTTTAGTTTGGACTTTGATTTTGGCCTTTTGATGGGCAGATCTGAATCAGTTCCTGAATCCATACAAAGATGTGCCATGGCTTGTTTTCTGTTGAACCTGAGATGCCTGCCCTGTGTTTCCGTAGGGTTTGCTCCTCCTGCTTTTCCTTCTGCATTAAAGCAAATATTGATGATTCCAGCACTGTGATAGCCTGTTCACATCAAGCCTTTGTGGAGTGTTCACTTTAACAGGGCAGTGTGAGGCATACTTTTAAAGCAAGGCAGTTTGGAGTAGTAACTGCTCCCAGTCCCGATCATGTTACGTGATGTTAATACAGGGCCTTAAGTCTAAAATGATCAATCTAAAATATAGAAAGATAATTTTTTATTCTTCCTTTCAGGGCTTTTTCTGCAACACAGAGGCAGACTTCAACGACTGGTGCCAGCAAATCAAAAAGGTTTGTGTTTATAGATCTGGTCAGACACTGGAACAGGCTGCCTAGGGAAGTGGTGGAGTCCCCATCTCAGGAAGTGTTCAAAAGGCGTGTGGATGTGGCACTTGGGGACATGGTTTAGTGGTGGGGGAATGGTTGGACTCAAAGATCTTCGAGTTATTTTCCACCTTTAATGAGTGTCTGATTCTCTGTCCCTGGGAAAGGAGTATCAGGTATTGTCTTGTTTCCAAACCCTTGCACAGAGACCACGTCCTCTGCAGCATGACCCCGTTTTAAGCACACTAAAATAGTTTCTTAAACTACGAAAAGGAGCATAGCTCTGAAATTCTGTTGATGATGTGAGTCAAAACATTTTAAAAACATTTTTCCAGCTGCAGTGAAGTCCCAACAGATCATTATTACCCCCCGAAGAGCACCAGCACTGCAGAGCTGTTGGTTCTCACAGCTCTGCTCTGTCTCCACAGCTGTCCCTGGTCAGAGGAGCGCTGCCGATGTTCGAGCTGGTGGAACGCCAGCCCTCACACTTCTCCAACCCCGACGTCCTGAATCTCACACCAGGTGAGGCCATGCAGGGAGGGAGAGCTGAGGGGGAGCCAGTCCCTTTGGGTTTTTGGAAATCGTGTGGAATTACATGATGACTTCTAGTATGTTCCTGTTCCACCTGGAGTTTAATCTGGAGCTCTTGGATCAATTGATGTAGTTCTTCGGCTTTCAGCTAGAGGTTTGCAGATCCCACAGTGTCTCAGGATGATTTTTAGAATGATCTGTAAATGGTGATGGGGACTGAGCAGAAGAAAAAACAAGTTGATAGGCTGTCACAGCAATGTGACTCCATGGTTTCTAAAGAGATGCTTGGAGGAATCAAAACTGTCCATTGAAAAGGCTGAAATCCAGGTTTGTTGGTAATGAAAATGCTCTAAGACAGGGCTGGTCACACTTAGTTCCAGCATAAGGCACTCCTCCCTGGCATGTACCACTACCAGTGTGAAAAAGGACAAGTGCTGGGCACTAATCTTGCCTGTTGGGCTCTACTTATCACATTAATAACATACACAAACATTGCAGGAGATAAAGCCATTGGCTGCTTCTGCCAAGCCTATCCCATCACCAGGCATTGGCAGCCTCCTGGCAACCTGCATTTCCTGGTGTCTCTCTTTTTCTCCTTTCTTAAAAGCCTTCCTTATCACACTGTCTTTTGCTGTTAAGAGTGCTCAATTCCTTTAAACTGTCAGTTGATCCTTGCCTGTCTTTAATTGTCCCTAATTGTTGTCTTTCCCACTCTTAAAAATGTTCTTGTAATGGAGTACTTGTCCTTCTCCCTCTTTGCTGGCATGTAGATCCTCTCCCATCAGCCACGGCCATTCCACTTCTGTTAGTCCTGTCTCTCATTAGAAGCAGTAATTGAACTTTGAGCCCCTTTCAGGGCCTAAAGGGGTTCCAAGAAAGCTGGAGAGGACACACAGTGACAGGTCATGGGGGAAAAGCTTCCCACTGACAGAGGGCAGGGATAGATGGAATATTGGGAAGGAATCCTTCCCTGTAAGGGTGCTGAGGCCCTGGCACAGGCTGCCCACAGAAGCTGTGGCTGCCCCTGGGTCCCTGGAAGTGTCCAAGGCCAGGCTGGACAGGGCTTGGAGCAGCCTGGGATAGTGGGAGGTGTCTCTGCCCATGGCAGGGGGTGGAACTGGATGAGCCTTAAGGTTCCTTCCAACCCAAACCATTCTGGGATTCTGTGACTGTCCAGCCTGAAATAATAACACAGGTTTCTCCTTTACTTTCCCCATGTGCTAAAGTTGCTTCCCCTTTAGGTGCGAGCTTCTTCCTCACCGTATAGTTGGAAGGATGGACAGGCAGGATCTACTAACATTAGCTTTCCTCACAAAATGGACTGTACTAATTGCTGTACTAATTAGGAGAGTGCATGTTGTAATTACATTCCTTAACAGTTGTACCGAAGGCAACTAGAGCAGAAACAATTCTCTAATACATAGCAGTAAATGTATCTCTTAATAGGGACAGAAGTCTTCATGGGTATTAGTCCAGACCTGGGCAAGTTCTCTTATTTTGAGCCTCTTGGGGCAGAACAGTCTCCTGCAAATGCAGAGCTGGGGCACAGGAAGGTTGTACAAAACACTGGCAGTAGAAAGGTGTTTGGATCTGTGAAAGATGACACACTTCTGTGCTCCATGTAATTCTCTCCAGTGCATTTTCCATGCCACTGACACGTTCTTCTTGCCCTCCTCAGAGCCCTCACTCAGGTTTTTCATTGAGTCTTGGAACTTGCAGGCACTTGGCACTCAAACTGTGATGCCCTCCAGCTGCTGGTCTCGCTGACTGTCACAGCATCCCACTGAGGCAGCGCTTTCTTCTTCTCTTCCAGACTCCTCTGATGCCGACAGATTGGAAAGGTTCTTTGACTCGGAAGATGAAGACTTTGAAATCCTGTCCCTTTGAAAACCAATAGGAAACTGACTCTGCAAATTTGTGTATGTGTGGGGAGAAGGGGGGAGGGAAGCTCCTTCGAGAGCCTGGGGCTACCGGTTTTCATAGGCGCTTGCTGCCATCCCTGCCTCCTGTCCATCCTGGCATTCCGTGCAGCCTTGGAGCGAAGCGCGCAGTGTCTGCGGTGGGATGAAGAACCGAGTGGGTGTTACAGCCTTACTGGCTGCAGTTGGAATTCCTCAGCAGCAAACAGTTGCTGGAAGTGGATGCAGTGGTGCTTAGGAGTTGAAAGCCTATCTGTTACATCAGCAGGTCAGCTGGGCCTTCCGGGGGAGGCACGGAAATCGTTAGAGCGCTGAATCCTTCCATGGGGACTCCCCTCTGAAGCTTAAGTAGAGCCCACCCGTCATTTAGCAGGAGAAACGTCCAGTTAATGCCTTTAGCAGCTTCCCTTCTCACTGGCCAACCTGGACTGCAGCTCACTATGCCAAGGAACAGCAGCCACGTCCCACAGACAGCTGTGAAGCCTCCGGAGTGCCAGTCCCTACGGTACAACTCCTGTTCATGCTCTGCAGGATACTCAGCACTACCTCTCCTGTTCACAACCTATGGAAAGGGAATTGAGGGAACTTCTGAGTGACTGGGAATTCAGTAAGTGAAGTGTGGAGCAGTGCTGTGCTGCTGGGGAGGAGCAGCTCAGTCCCAGTTCAAGTAACAGAAGGATGGAAGAAAACGTTGTGTGTTGCTCAGTGAGTCAGTCCATGTGCTTCTACAATGGAATAGTGTCTACAGCAAGTACCTTCAGGAAGGCTGCTTTGAGCAGAACACTGAATTCCACAGCCCTGGAAAAAAAAGAGTCCAGAGCTGGGAAAGGTGAAACAGGGCAGCAGAGATCTGCCAGGTGTGTGACAGGCTTCTGCCTGTCCTCCAGTATGCTGGCATGACAACTAGGGAGTTATGGTGACCTGCCAAAAACCTGGGCTGTAAAACCTCTTGAGGTGCCCTGGGTGGGTTGGTCAGCAGTTCCTCCAGCTACTCTTGTCAGACATTCCCTTTCCAAAGCAGAAGAGGTGCCTGAAGGTCGAGCAAGTTTCCGAGCTGTGTCAGCACCTTGCCTCTGCCAGCTCCCCTCCCTGCGGAGTGTGCCCAGAGGTGCTGTAGGAGCTAACCTGGAGAAACCCCTGTCAGGTAACCATGCTAAGAAGGGCAGAATGCCTTGAGAAGGTCCAAATATACTGGAAACTTTAGCTACTTTAAGATAGTAGCTCTGCCTAGGGCCCTTCTCCACACAGAGAAAGGTAAACTGTGGAGGAGAGCTGTCTCCATGCACACTGCAAGGGAAGTTGCTGCCGTAGTTTCCTTGGTGCATGCTGCACACTGCAACCCTGTTTACAAGGCTTTGGTTGGTGCATTCAGGTTTGGAACCTGGCAGATGATGATGTTATGCCCAAAGGTGGTGCCACCGGGCTAGAAATGACCTGTGTCCCCCGTGACTGACCTACTGATGCTCTAACTGTCCCTGTGATACCTGAAAGCAGAGGTTTGAACTGGGAACCACAATGCTTCTGTCACTAAATTATTATTTGCTGCTTTCTGCCTGCTTCTCTTCTTCTTTCTTGTAGTCAGGGGAAGAGGCAGCAGAAGAAGTGGGGCTGTGCTCCATTCATCTGCTTTCAATTTCTATCTGAATAAACAGATCTAAAGTCTTTGCCTGTCCTAATGTCCTTGCACAAATTGAAGGAGGTGGAGGGTAGTATGCAGTACACCAGAGGAGTCCAGTCTGTAGAGGGGCTCCAAGAGAGCTGGAGAAGGATTTTGGACAAGGGACCGGAGGGACAGGACAAGGGGGAATGGCTTCCCACTGACAGAGAGTAGGTTAAGATTGAATATTGGGAAGAAATTCCTGGCTGTGAGAATGGGGATGCCCTGGCACAGGGTGCCCAGAGAAGCTGTGGCTGCCCCTGGATCCCTGGAAGTGTCCAAGGCCTAGTTGGACAGGGTTTGGAGTAACCTGGGATAGTGGAAGGTGCCCCTGCCCATGGAAAAATATGATCCTTAAGATCTCTTTCCACCCTAAATCATTCTATGATTCCATGGTTTATTTCATGTTTGTGGTTTTATGTTAATTGACAGCTCAGCCAGTCAAGATTTCACCTGAGTGTTAAAACAACCCTAAGCTCAGCTGTCTTCAGTCTTTAGCAGCTATTTCTAGCTTTTCAGTGTGTTGTCTTGTCTCAGTGTTCCTGTCAGGGCCTGACTGCAGGGACTCACCTCCTTCACCAGGAGTGTCTGGCTGCCAAGCGCTGGACAGCTGTGGAGGGAAGGCAGCAGCTTTTTCCATTGTAGCTAATGCTTATATTAGCCATTTTGTTTTAAATATTTACCTTCCTGCTCGTGAATCAGTTCAGTCTGCCTCTCTTTAAGTTAGAGAGGATTTAGTCTCTGGAGATCAGAGCAGTCCACCCTACTGGAAGGTGAGTTAAACATCCAGCAGAGAGATTTGAACTCTCCTGGCCATGCCCATCTCTCAGTGCCCCTTGCAAATGATTAACATTCCAGTTTGTTGTAGTTTGCTGGTTGTTACTGGTGATTTTGGTGATCCATAGCTGGTCTGGCTTCAAATTGCACTGGGGTGTGGGCAGGAGCCACAGGTGACTATTCCCCTCATCCTGGCTAGTCTAAAATAATTTATGTGCCACTTGCCCTCCCAACTGGCCTTGTTATGAGCTAATCCATCTATTTCAGGCTCTTACCTGCTCACAGTGTCCAGCACTGCACAGCTGGGGAGCAGGCTTGAATTAATCTCTCCTTTTTCCACAGCTCTAGCAAACAGCTTTCCTTGGATTTAGTGCCTGAGCTGCAGGACTTTCATCTCCCATATATCCTTCTAGAGGATACATTATCATACAAAAAAAAAAAAAGCCTTGTGCCAAATACTTACAAGAATAATTTATTAGCAAGTTCTCTACAAACTGGTTTGAGTATGGGGGATGCATTTACTAGAGCAAGAATGATCAGAAACATGGCAGTTCCCCAAAAATGGGAACTGTCTGTGTCCAGGAATGGCCCTGGACTCTGCACCCACAATCTGTACTCCAGGGCTGGAGCTGGAACAAGAGCTCCTCCTTGGGATAGGGAGGTTTTTACAAGGAATTTGATACATGCTCATGGCATATTCATTTAAAAAATGCAGAAGGGACTATGCAGGATGGAAGGGAGGAGCAGAAAAAGTAACAAGGACATCAGCAGCTTGTTGGACCCCAAAGAATACACAGGATCTAAGCTGTAGCTGCTGGGATGTAACAGAGTCATCCAAGTGCGGAAGATCCAAGAGGTGACCTTTCCCTCACTCTTTCAGACCTGTATGAAGTTTCATTTCCAGAGTTCTCCCAAAGGTTTATTCTGAACCTCCTGCATAGTTGCCTCTGCAATGGACTTGATTTCTCTGTGCAAGTCTTCAATGCTCTTTGAAGCATCCACTGTCTGTTTCCAAGACAAAAAAAATACAGGATAGATACAGGGAATACAGAAATGTGTTACTGGACATCACCAAATGAGAATAATCTTGTTGCTAACATCAGTCTTCAATGCTCTTTGAAGCATCCACTGTCTGTTTCCAAGACAAAAAAAATACAGGATAGATACAGGGAATACAGAAATGTGTTACTGGACATCACCAAATGAGAATAATCTTGTTGCTAACATCTGTTCCCCCAATTCTATATTGTTACTCTTCCTGAATAATGAGCTACTTACACCTCCTCTCTGCAGTTTCTGGAGTGGATTTGGGAATAATCAATATATGTAGGAATAGACATTTAAGAAGTGAGGGTAGGTGAAGGGCAACAGAAGAAACTGCTGCTGCATGTTGTTTGCTGACAGTCTTTGGGGTGTGTGACAGAGGCAGGTAAGCTCAGGATTTATCCCAGGTGACCTGGTCACAAAGAGCTGACCAGGGTGTCCTGGAACAGGGAAGTGCCCTCTCTGCCACAGCTCACAGTGCCCTTGGCTGGTCCCCAAAGTGTCCCACTGACCAGAAGAGGGAAGGGGGAGCACAGGGATATGACAGGCAAAACTTGGGAGCTCTCATTAGAGACTCCCAGCACAGTCCATGACAAGCCCATTAGTTATCTCCTCACCTTCCAGTTTAGGGTCTTGTCTTCCATTAGGCAATAGAAGGACTGAAGAACTTTCTCTTGGAAGGAGCTGTTCTCATAACGTTCATGTCCGAAGTTCCCTCGTTCTGCTGCTTCTTCCGGGTTTAACTGAAGAAACAGGATCAGGTCTGGCTTTGGGAGTCCAACATCAGGCTGTTTGCACCAGTCCAGGCAGAAATTCTGTCCCAAGCAAAGACAAATGAGTTTGAGGTGAGACAAACACAAAGACAGGATAGCAGCAGATTGGCTGGAGAGTGGGGTGGGAAAGGAACAGCCAGGGAAGGCAGGAATTGCAACCCAAAACACTTGGTACAGGCTGCAAACTGAAAAGGTGATATCCCAGCTTACCATGCGGGAATTCAGTCCTGGCAATCGGGCGGTGAGCAGGTTTTGTCAGGTGTTCAGCACCTCTTGTGCCCATTCAGGTTGGACAGAGTTAAAGCTTTTCATGCATCTTCTGCAGCGCAACATCTGAGCTCTACCAAGGCACATTCTGAGCCTCCATACAGCCATTACCATTCCAAAACTTGCTCAGTCCAAAAGAAAGCTGCTCCCAAACACAACCACAACACAGCCACAGTGCAGATCTCTCAGAGCCCATGGAGGCTCCTTTTCAATACTCACCTACCCAGGAATTTCAGCCAAGACACAAGAGATGCAGTTTTCTAGCTTTTAGATTTTGCTGACGGATCTGAAGACTTCCATCAGGGCATGTGAATCCATGATGTTATGGTGAGACCAGAGCCTTGTCTACTTACTGCTCTTTACATCTTAAATCCCTCTAAGAGAAGCAGGCAGATCTGCTCTCCAGTTTCTTCCCCAGTGTTCTGTATCCTGGTAATCTGGGTATTTTTTGGATGTATGTGCAGTGGGTTTTCCAATCCCCTGAGGGGGTAAGAGAAGCTGGAAGTGCCACGACATCTTGGATGTGAGCTCTGGCTGCCAGTAGACTTTTCTACTAGATACAGACATCAACATCTCCCCTTCTTCAAGGAATCCTTCTTGAGTGAAAAACATGCCAAACTCCATTATTTTAAGAAGCAGAGGAGGTTCCTTTCAGCAGCAAAGATGCCATCCCTGCTTCCCAAGGGTTGCATCCACATGGCTGAGCCCTGCAGGTCACCAGCTACATTCAAAGAACTGTAGACACTTTAAGACACCCTTTTCCCCCCACCGGAGAGTAACAGAACATTCCTTGCTGTGGCCATGTGGATTTGGGATCATTATTTTGGGATGACTCAACTCATGTTACATGTCCTGGCTCCTAATTTGGGGCTTTTGCACACATCTGATTAGCACCTAACACTTTAATGCATCTGTCTCAGGGTCAAGCCCCAAGCTACACAATGTCCAGGGAAGCAAGAGGGTGCAGGGCTTGGGTGCTGTCCGGATCTCCTCAGTCCTTCCAGGAAGCAGGGAAAGGCTTGGGCAAGAATGAATGTAGGTCATGGCTGGTGCTGCAGGCATGGCTTGAGCTTCTGTGACCACAGGATGCTCTTTGAGGATTGATGGCTACTCAGCAGGAATGGGACACATCTGATGGAGTGGGACAAGAGTGTCTGTGCAGAGTTGCCCAAAGGGAGGCTGACAGAGCTGACTTGTTCTGAAAGCAGGGACAGGCCAAAAGGCACAAGTGGGAATGTGACAAATTCAGGCTAAATGATGAAAATCACTTGTGCTCTGAAGGTGAGCAGAGAAGAACCCAGAAAGGAGTGGATATACATGCCTGGAGACACTCAAACCGTGGCTGGATGTAGGCCCAAGCAGCCTGCTTATGTCAGCCCTGCTGGAGGTTTGGCTTCGTGAATTCCACAGGTCCCTTCAAACCTATGTGGTTGTTATGTTTCACAAATGTATGGGCCAGCAGCCTGCAAGAACAGAGAGTCTTAAACTCCCAGAATCATTCTCCAGAGTCACACACGTCAGCTTCCAGTCCAGGAGTCTGTCCAGATTTACAAAAAGTCACCAAATAATTTCTCTGGTTGTTCTGGGGAAGGGTAGACCCATGTTAATACCTGAGCTGAAACTTCCATCCCTCATTTCCAATCCTCATTTCCCAGAAGAAGGATGGAGCCATGGCTATTCACACCACCAACCTCTACCTGGAGCTGCTTCTCCAAACTGAGAGAGGGGCAGGGGCTGCTGCAGGTCTCACTCACCCCTTTGGCACTTGTGAAGGCCACTCCAGAGAAGGCATATCTGTCAACCACGATTGTGATCCCTTGATGTAGTTTCTCCTTCATCGTCGGTCTGAAACCATGTGGGAGATAAAATAACAAGGTTGCACTCCCTTACAGTGACAAAAACTAAAGGGGTGCATCTAAAACTCCAAGTATATCATCCTTAATGGAGATTACCAACCATTGACTAAACACCCTTTCATGACAACCAAATTCAGCACGCCAAGTGCTGGACACTGCTCTAGGTAGCTCTAGAGCTTACAGGCAAGACCACAGCTGAACTATATTGATACGAACAGATTAGTCCTCTTCCCTTTCTAGGTTGCAGTAGATTTTGTGATACACTCTGCCACCTTTATTCACAACAGTTCTTACTGGAGCTCACTTATCTGCCTTCTGTTCTCCCAGCTTAATTGGCACTGCCGCTACAGCAGAGCCAGCAAAACTTTTCTGTAAAATGAGAATGTTTTGAAATCTAGATTTCCATGTAAAAACCACAGCCAACGCTGATTTCCCTATCTCCACACCCAGACTTTGTGACTAAAGCAAGGACAGCCAGTTACAGCTGAATGTAGCCTTTGGCTAGAGAGGAAATTTGGGCACAATTCCCTAATCACTGTCATGAAAAGGGACTGCCTGGCAAAGCATGGTATCTTCAGGAAGGAGTAAATTCACAGTCTAGGCTGGTTCAGTCTCAGCTCCCCAATTCTTTAATCCTGTACGGCATAAGAATTGAAAATATGGCACCAATGATTCAAAAAAACCAAACTGTGGGATCTGATCTAAGATTACAAGGGCACGGTTAGATGGGACATTGGGAAGGAATTCTTCCCTGTGAGGGTGCTGAGGCCCTGGCACAGGGTGCCCAGAGAAGCTGTGGCTGCCCCTGGGTCCCTGGAAGTGTTCAAGGCCAGTTTGGACAGGGCTTGGAGCACCCTGGGCTAGTGGAAGGTGTCCCTGCCATGGCAGGGGGTAGAACTGGTTGGCCTTTAAGGTCCCTTCCAACTCAAACCATTCTGGGATTCTGTGATTAAATCCAAAGCTGTAAGAGTCCTTGAAACACCATTTCCAGCCTGTTTTCCTGTCTAAACAGGATCACATTCTTGTATTTTCTGTACCCACTGCAAGCCCAAACCCCAGGGGATTCAACACCACACATTTTTCTTTTACAACTGAACAAATGTCATCTTTACACATGTTCCCAGCGGTTGGCAGAGAAGAGCAGGTGAATGGTGTGGTCCTCCAGGTTCTTCTCCCTCACCAGGTAGGAGCTGATCAGCTGCCCAATCTCTGTGGTTCTGTCTGTAGGAAAGAAAGGGAGAAGATGCAATGACTGCCCTAAGCTGCTCTTCCCAGAGGGGTGTCCATCTGTCCTGGGGGTCTGTCTGTCACAGCTGAGAGGTTGGTCTGATCAGGGCAGGGTCTGTATGTCTTTCATGGACGGGAAGAGATCAGTACATCCAGAGTGCGAGTCTGTCTGTCACGGGTGGAGGGACGTCTCTCTAGGGTGAAAGGTATGTTTATTTGTCACGGGTGGGAGACAGTCAGGCCATAAGGGGATGGGCATCTACCTGACTGTAACTGGTCAGGAGGAAGTCACTCCATCCAGGATGAGAGTCTGTCTGTCTGTCCGGGCTGCGAGGGTTCTATCTGCCCGTCACGGGTGAGGGGTGCTCGCTCTGTCCGGGCGTTGGGGGTCCATTTGTCACGAGTGGGAGGTGGTCGGTCTGGCCAGGGCGGGAGGGGTCTATCGGTCAGGGTTGGTGGCGCTCACGCTGTCCAAGCCTGGGGGTCCATCTGTCACGCGTGGGAGCTCGGCCGCGCCGCGAGAGCCCCCGGCCGGCACCCGGCCTCCTCCCCAGGGTTCACCCCGAGCGCCC
>VZRM01007390.1:308367-366603 GCA_013397955.1 Grantiella picta | reverse complement strand
CCCTGGCACAGGGTGCCCAGAGAAGCTGTGGCTGCCCCTGGATCCCTGGAAGTGTCCAAGGCCAGGTTGGACAGGGCTTGGAGCAGCCTGAGATAGTGGGAGGTGTCCCTGCCCATGGAATGAGATGAGCTTTTAGGTTCCTCCCAACCCAAATCATTCTGTGATTCTAACTCAAGCATTGTGAATTCTTTGTTGCTTCTGTCAATGATTTCATGAGAATTTAAACCATTTCCCATTGCCCCCTGTGGTGGTCAAGTCTACTAATACATGCAAAGTTTTTGCAGGGCTTTAAGGGAAAGGCTGCTGTTGAAATGATTGTTTCAAAGTGGTTGAAATGCCTACAGTTTTGCTTGACATTATTTCCTACCTCATGCTTTCCCACCTGTTTCTTTCTGACCTCTGCAGAGCCACAGCTTGCCTTGAGAGTCCCTTGCTTTCATTGCAGGCTGCAGCCAGCTGGTGTTGAAGCCACAGACAACGGCAGAGGTGTCTCAGGTTCTCAGGTAACTTTTGCCTTTTCTGCTGGGCTGGGTGCTGAGGAGACTTGGATTGAGTCAGGGAGGATCTGGCAGGTGAAAGTAATTTGTAGGTGTTCGGATACCATTTCCGTAAGCGTTGGAGTTGCTGAGGCAGCTTTCTTCATGACTTTTCTGCTCTGATAAATGGCTAAAATTAGCTATTGTACAGGTGCTCAGAGATGGAAAGTTGAGTGAAGAATTCAGGAGGGTCTGTTTGAAAAGGTAAAGAAGGTTAGGGCAGAACTGGGCAGTTTTACCCACGTCCTGTGGTTCACTGGTGTGAGCACAGCTCTGGATGGGCAGTACTGTGCCAGATCACTGTTTGGCTGAGGAGCTGAAAGCTGCAGGAACCTGCTGCTGGCTATGTTAAAACAGGGATGCAGAGCACAGGAAAGGCCGGCCAGGCTTCTGAAGGACGTCTGATGCTGTAGGGCTCTGTGCCATCCCTTGTGCAAGAGCTGCTGTGAGCTCAGAGAGGATGTGGTGGATGGTGCTTGGCAGGGATGCAGGTGGAGCAGCTGAGGCACAGGTGCACATTTTGTTGCCTACAGGGCATTAATTTCTTGGGAGGAGGAGAAGGGCTGTCATGTCTGAAACCACTGCCAGAGGCTGGCTGTCAGAGCCCACTGAGGAGGCCAAGCTGGTAACACAGACTGCTGCAGAAACAGCTTCTGTAGAAACATAAGCAGTGCTTTCCAGGCAGATGTTGTGTGGCAGGTGTGTCGATACAGATGGAGCTAACCCCAAGTGTTGGTTCTTTGCTCAGCACTGGGCTGAGTTCAGACAGGAGTTGCACTTTCTTACTTTGTCATTGAAACTGTCTCCTTGCATCAGTTTAATTTTTAGGTGAAATGCTGCTTAATTTTAAGGAGCACTGTCACAACAGTAGAGGTGAAACTTCTCTGACAGACTGATTCTGGCCTTAGCATGCATTAAAATTAAGAAACCTTTTTCCTTCCAGGTACTGCCATGAGAGGAACCTGGCAGTGAACCCTCAAGGGGGTAACACAGGCCTCGTTGGGGGCAGCGTTCCTGTCTTTGACGAGATCATTCTCTCCACTGCTCTCATGAACCAGATCATCAGCTTTGACAAGGTGTCTGGTAAATATTCCAGAGATGTGAGGCACAGAAATGAGCCCCAGGCCCCAAAACAGACATTTTCCTGGGAACAGATAACAGCAGGATCAGCAGGGTTCATCCCAGCAGCATCATAAGGAGGTTTGTTTGGGTTTGGGAAGTTAGGGGTCAGGCTGGTGTCAGCATCTCTGTTCAGAGAGAGAGAACAGGCAGAGGCACGCTTAATGTGATTGTGTTTTACCAGCCCAGAGTTGTGGGTGAGCAGATGTTAAGACAGTTGAGGAGGGGAGAGTTCTCTGGAGCATGCAGCAGAGACCAAGACTCCTTGTGCATTTAAGCTGAATCCCAGGAAGTTTCAGAGGAATAGGTGATTGCATCTGCTCATAGTGCTCCTGCTTCTTAAGGGAGCAACTTCTTCTCCGCCATCAGCTTGTAGCAAGGCGTTTCTATTCCAGGAATCCTTGTGTGCCAAGCTGGCTGTGTCTTGGAGAGACTCAATGAGTACTTGGAGGAGCAGGGGTTTATCATGCCACTCGACCTGGGAGCCAAAGGCAGCTGTCACATCGGGGGGAATGTGGCCACCAATGCCGGGGGCTTGCGGCTCTTGAGATACGGCTCTCTACGAGGGACAGTGCTGGGCCTGGAAGTGGTAAGGCGAGTACCTGGCAGTTCCCTTCTCTGTTTAATCCTCTGCTTCTTACTGCTTCCTCCTCTTCTAACTATCCAGCACACAAACAAGCTCCTCTCCAGGCTTCCACTCCTAACTTTTCCTTGTTGGAATCGTTTGGGAAGGGTCAGCACATCTTCATGTGTGTAGCATGTTATTGCTGCTGCAGTTTCCAGCTTCCACCTCTGTGCTTGCTAAATCCATCCTCTCTTCTGGTGGCTGCTCACTCAGATTTTAATAGAATCATGGGATCACAATGTGGTTTGTTTTGGATGGGACCTTAAAGGTCATCTTAGGGTTTAAAGCCCATCCCAAAACAGCTATGTTCTTTGGGCTCTCATTTGGTTGCTGACTGTGTCCTAGAGTCTCTGCTGTTCCTCAGCTGCTCCTGTCCTACAGCTGAGTGCCTTGGCATGTAAAGGTTGGATTAGGGGTTCTAAAAGTTTTCAGGGCTGGGGAGCAAAGCATTAATGGGAAAAAATTGGACAGGGAGCAAAAGTGTGGCTTGGTTTTATTGTGTATGCTTAGAAGGGAGAGCATTTTTCTCAGGTCAGTTTGGCTTTAGTGTCAAAATAGCCTTTAATAACCTGCTTGATTTAAGGCTCAAGTGACAGAGAGTTTACTTAATTCTGCTTAACTGTTCACTGTTTCAAGTAGCTTTCCTTTTTTCTGCTGGATAACGGGAGCTAGGGCTGCAGAGAATGGCTGGTCTTCTCCACCACTGGTGAGAAAAGCAGAGCAAACTGGATCTTCTGTTATTACTTGACCTGATGGAAGGAGTGAAGTAGGGGGGAAATATCTACTCTATCCTACTCAGGTAGCATGTAGAGAGGGGGAAGAGCTGGGAATGGAGGAGCAGTGTGGGAATGGGCTGCAGCTGTATCCCCCTGCTCAAGGTGAGTGACACTTCCCCTCAGCTTGGTCGTAGGCAAGTTCATGACAGCAGGTTCCTACCCAGGTGCTCTGACTGGGCCCCTGTGTTCCCACAGGTGCTGGCTGACGGCTCAGCTCTGGACTGTTTGACCTCTCTGCGCAAAGATAACACGGGCTATGACCTGAAGCAGCTCTTCATTGGATCTGAGGGGACCTTGGGAGTTATCACTGCTGTCTCCATACTCTGTCCTCAGAAGCCTAAGGCTGTGAATCTGGCATTCCTAGGTAGAAGCTTCTATTAATGATTTCACACCTGAATTCAGAGGCTGGGAATAGGGATGGAGGGGAGAAAGCACTGCTCAGCCTGCTGAGCTGCATTGCCAGCATCAGCTGGTTTCTGGGAAATAGTGTAGGGCTCTGTGCTAAAATACCTGTGTAGATCTTTAATATCTGTTGAAATACCTGCAAGGGCAGGTTGTTCTATAAGGAAGGTGGAGCCAGGAGCTTAGCAGGGTGAAGAGGCAGGCAGGACAGTCCCCTCACTGAAAAGGGTCTGGTCTGACAGGCTCAAGAGGTGAGCAGGGCAAGACTGTGACAGTAGGCAGAGGCAGCCACCATCCAGGGGTCACCAGGTGAGTGATAAGGTGACAAGGTAAGGCTGAGAAGTCATGTCTGCAGTTCAGGCTCTGGATCAACAGAGTACGTGGCCAGGCACAGCTGCTTCAAAGCTGCTTCTGGGTGTCCCTGGGGAGCCTTCACTGGGACTTTTTCTTCTCAAAACCCTCTGAAGGGTTTGCGGCAGTGTCTGTTTTTTGGTCCTGATTCCTCTCTGTGTTCTGTCTGGAGGTTGCCAGAGTTTTGCTAAGGTTCTGGAAACATTCACAACCTGCAGAGCCATGCTGGGCGAGATCCTGTCTGCCTATGAGTTCATGGATGAGAAGTGCATGGAATTGGTTGAGAGACATCTCAAGCTGTCCAGCCCAGTGACAGGTACCAATGACATTGGCACTATAGAAAAGGGGGCATTGTACTGCTCGGGATTTTTAGACTAGTTTTAAACACTTTTAAAAGATGACTCATTTTAAAATAAGTTGACTTACTGACATTTAAAAGTCAGTGATTGTGTGGGCATCCCTCATAATTTTTGTATCGAGTATATCCATTCCAAACACGTTTCTATCTTGAAAGATGAGACTTTTTGATTGTATCTTTCCTCACAAAACTGCTAGCTTTTTGAAAAGTGGTTGCTAAATGAAAGATGTAGCATGTCAGTGAAGTCCCCTACAGGGAATCGGCTGCCCTCTGGCACCTTTGGAGAGAGAGTTTGGGCACATAATGTGTGAGGAAAGCTCCAAAACCTGCCCTAAATTCCTGTTTTGCCCCAGGGCATCTACTTACTTTGTTCTCCCTCATTCTCAGACAGCCCTTTTTATGTTTTAATTGAAACTTCGGGCTCCAACTCAACCCACGATGAAGAAAAATTGAACAACTTCCTCGAACAGGCCATGGCTTCTGGTTTGGTCACTGATGGAACTGTGGCAACGGACGAGAAGAAAATAAAGGCAAGTCAGTGTTTCCTCTTCTACAAATCTCTTTGATGTGAATTTGTATTTTTTGTAGGGAAATGTTCAGACTGATGTTTGCTATAGGCATGGAATCCAAGAGCTACTTGGTTTGTATGGACTTCTGTGATCCTTGATTCCCCAGGTGCTGTGGAGCCTGCGGGAGAGGATCACAGAGGCTCTGACCCATGATGGTTATGTCTACAAGTACGACATCTCTCTGCCTGTGGGAAAGCTCTATGACCTCGTGACTGATATGAGGGCTCGGCTGGGCCAGAGTGCCAAAAATGTGGTGGGCTACGGGCACTTGGGTGAGTGGGGGTTCTGGGAAAGGAGGCGAAGGCCCTTCTGTGCTGCAGGTTTTGCTGTGCAGCCATTAGTGAGAGGCTTAAATTGAGGAGGGTGCATCAGGATCTTTGTGTTTGAATTTCACTGCTTTCAGACTGTTTTCCATTCACTGATGGCAGGTTGCAGTCTACTGAGCCACGGAACTGATCATCTGTATCTTTTTGCTGTGTACTTTCTATTTAAAGATGTAGTTTGTTCAACTGGACCATCAATTTGGTTAATGTACTTAGACACATTTGGCAGATAACCACTTTCTTGTCCGTAGTGATTAACCCTACTGGAAATCAATTTTTTGTGAGCTCTTAACCCTCCAACAGAGAGTGATAATGATAATGCACAGAAAGGCTGATAGATTTGTCAGCATGCTGGGAAACTAATCTGATTTTACAGGCAGGTAAATTGGTCGCCTGGCAGAGTGTTCTGTTACAAAAAAAACACGGAACACTCTTGAGCATGCTTGATTAGGGATCATTTGAAAGACACATTGCATAACAAAGGCTCCCTGTGGTAGCTTTTGATGTTGAGGACTAAGCTGTGTGCTGTGGGGGTTTGCTAGGATGCAGGATGAGGTTCCAGAGGGAGGAGGATGAGTAAGTTGTATTTATCTTTGTGTGTTTTGCCTTTCAGAGTACCCAGCAACTCTGTGCTTAATCAAATACCATCACACGCAGTGGCAAAAGGAGAAGTTGTTCCGTTTTCTTTGTTTCTGTTGACATGGTGCCAAAGCGCATTTGGAGCATTGCACAAACATAATAGGGAGAGAAAAAGTGATGAAGGGCCACGTTAAAATCTAATGATCGTTATGAAATGCCATTGGGGAACTCTTTGTGGTGGCACAATCATTAATGCAGCACAGTGAGAATTTTAAAATCACAAAAGTCGGAGTTTGAAAGTAGCTTAACTCGGAACCCTTCCTCAAATATTGCACTGGGAGCATGGAGTAGCACAGATCCTATTTGAATTGTTTGTGCACGGAGAGGCTGACATTTGTAGGACAGTGAGCTTGTCCCTTTTGCATAGTTTGCAGACTAACAAAGGCCCTGTTGTTGGAGTATGTGGAGGCGCCAGGAATGACTATCCGTTGCAGGGCCACCAAGTCTTTCTCCCAGGCTCACCTATGCAATATTTTCTTCCAGGAGATGGGAACTTGCACTTGAACATCACAGCAGAGTCCTACAGCCATTCCCTGCTGGATGCCATTGAGCCCTTTGTGTACGAATGGACTGCGAGATGCAGTGGGAGCATCAGTGCAGAGCACGGGCTGGGCTTCAAGAAGAAGCAGTTCATTCAGTACAGCAAACCCAGCGAGGCAGTCGTGCTAATGCAGCAGTTCAAAGCCATGCTGGACCCCAAAGGCATCCTGAACCCCTACAAGACACTGCCCTCAGCTCCTGAGAGCAGCATGTGCTGAGGAGCCAGCAGAGCAGGGCAGTTCCAGCTCTGTACCTGCACTTTAGCCATAAAAACACTGGTGGAGCAGCAAGCACGTGGAGTGCTCTGTGTTTGATTTCTTTCGTGGGATGGAACAAGTAAAGGAACGTGGTTGCTCTTTTCAGGGGTGTCTGCTCTTGCTGAGGAACACGCCACTGGGTTTTCTATTTAGTCTGAACATGGAAACCAAACATGGAGATTCTGTGTGTATGAGTATTCCAGCTTTATTTCCCCTTAGGTTTGCTCTGATTTATCAGTGACAGCTGCCAAAGGAAGCATTTTCTCATTTGGGGTGTGCAAGTGAAGCATCAGGAGAACTTGTGGGTACAAATCTTCTAAGTGAAGGTGTTGCTCCTCCTCGCTTGTTTTATCTAATACACTTGTCCCAAAGCCCACAACAGCACCTGGTTATGGCCTCTTTAGTGATGCCACCTCCAGGCTGTCCCAAATAGGCATCAGTGTTGTCCCATATACAGGTTTGCAGTGCTGGAAGGACTGGCCAGAGAAGAGAGGGTACTGGAGACTGAGCCTCTGGATTTTATCAACTGGAGGAGAAATACCAGCAGCCAGACTGAGGAAAGGGATCCCAGGACATGCGCCTGGCTAGCAGCAGGCTCTAGGCATGCCAGTGTTTCCTGCTTCCTTGACTTCCAGTCTGTCCTTCACAGCAAATCATGAGAGGTAAAATCATAATTTTACACAGAGAGGTGTAAAATTATTCCTCCCAACCTGGTTGGATAATACCTGGGATAACCCTGAGTGAAAATCCAAAAGGACAGGGCTTGGAGCAACCTGGTCTAGTGGAAGGTTTCCCTGCCCACAGCAGAGGAGTGGAATGAGATGGGCTTTAAGGTCCCTTCCAACCCAAACCACTCTGTGATTCTATTGTGGGAGTGCTGTGGACTCTCTGGAGGGACAACAGGCCTTGCAGAGGGATCTGGATAGATGCACCATCAGATAATTGCCAGTGGCATGGAATTACTAAGTCCAAGAGCTTGATTCTGCACCCAAGATGGAGCAATGCTGAGCGCGAATGTAAGCTGGGAGAGGAGTGGCTGGGAGCAGAGAGGATCTGGGGCTGCTGCTTGCCAGCACTCAGTAGGAATCTCTGCCAGGAGGGCAAATGGCATCCTGGGGGCATCTGACACAGCGTGGCCAGCAGGTCAGGACAGGGGGTGGTCCTGCTGTGCTCAGCACTGGTGCAGCCTCACCCAAAGTGCTCCAGCATTAAAGATGATGGGAAGGTACTTGAGTGTGTCCAGAAGAGGACAACCACCCTGGTGCCAGGGCTGGAAGGCATCCCGGGAGGAAGCTGACTGCTCTGGGTTTGTCTGGTTTGAAGAGAAGGAGGCTGAGGGACAACTCCCCCTCTGCAGCTTCCTGAGGAAGGGGCATGGAGAGGGAAGTGCTGGTCTCATGGAAATGGCTCAAAGCAGTGCCAGGGGAGCCTCAGGCTGAACATTAGCAAATGTTTCTTGCTAGAGCATCTAATCAAATACTGCACCAGGTTTCCTGGAAAGGTGGCTGATTCCCCAGACTGCCACTGCTTAAAAGGCTTTTGGACAATGGTGTAACTTTAGGGCAGCCCTGAAGTGGTCAGGCAGTTGAACCAGATGACTATCGTAAGTTCCTTCTAGCTGAACTGTTCTATTCTAACATTGTTGGGTGTGGGGTTTGGTTTTATTTCCTACAGTATGTGGGGAGATAAGAGATAGTAATCTATGGTTCTTTGGACAAAACCACATCGTCACCCTTCTGCTACAGAGGGCCATGAGTCATTCGTCTTCTGGTTTACTTGGCGCTTCCTGGTCATATCCGTATTTACTGATACATATTACTCTTAACTCAGGCTCTGTTTCATTCAAATGAAGCAGGTGATGATTAGGAAGGGTCAGGGGATTTGCCAAAGGTAAATAGTGTCACTAATCTGACAGCCTTTTACAACAAAAGGATGTTTTCTGTCAACGTGGGGAGAGCAGTGGATGTCAGCAAAGCCTTTGACACTCTTTCCCACAATCTTTTCCAGGCTGGACAAGGATTTCAGTGGCCTGGTATAGTGGAAGAATCACCATCCTGTGATTCTATGATTCTCCTGGACTGCCTGGGTGGGCTGTGAGACAAGTAATAAGCTGGCTCAGAGGCTGTGCTCAGAGGGTGCAGACTCACGGCTTTTACTCAGGTGTACTGGTTTGGGAAGCCTTACTGGATGCCATGAGAGTAGGTGAGGTGGTGTCTTATGCAGTAGCCATCTTCACTACTTGCTTTTCAGTGACTTTGGCTCTTCCACAGAGCAATGAAATAAATGATCCATCCAGAGCCTTGTTTTTTGAAGAAAAACCATCCTAACGAGTGCTTTCTTCTGTTTTAAGGCAGAACGCAATCTGTACAAGGCTGCACGCTGTCAGATTGCACTAAGGATGCTGGCTTGTGCTCAGCATCCTTCTCAATACAATTCTAACATCACACCTCTCTCAGCTTGGCCACATGGATGCTTTTGACAGAAATACCTCCATATGTGACATGGCCTGCCAGTATCTAGTCCTGCCCTCCAGTCATGTCCATTCAACTCTCTCTCCACTATGATGCACTCCCCACCTCTCCCTTCATCCCTCAGGACCAGTCAGAGAGGAGCTGATCTGAGGTGAAGCAAAATGAACTCGGTGTGCTGGATGTGTCAATATTTGGAAGCTGAATGGCACTGTGTAATGCTTTATTTAAGTAAACAACTATTAGAATATTGTGGGATGCCTTGAGGTGATAAGGTGGAGAGATCTACAGAGCCTGTCTTCTTGCAGCAGAAGGGGTTGATAGTTCTTTCCAAATCAAGCTGTTTATATTTTCTGCCCTTTTCCTACACCATTCTTTCTCCTTTTTCCCCAAAACTACTGAGCATCACTGTTTAAAATACAGGCTTTCCACATGAAAGGCTCTTTTTGGGAAGCAGAACTTTCCACACTCATCTTTTTCAGCTGTGTATGGAGAGGGTGCTAGGGAGGGAGACACACAGCCCCATGGTGTAGCCGGGGAAGTTCTGGCACAGCTCCATTTAACCATCTTCCTTACACATGAAGATCCTAAAGCACAATGTAAGTTTTACTATTTCACTAAACAATAGAGCAGTTCCCTGAGGGACTACAAGGGAGCAGTTAGTGTTGGGCTATTTTATCGTATCTTTCCTAGACCTTAGTTCTGTGTTTTCAGTGATGCTTTCACATAGTGGTGCATTGTTGTTTGTAGGAGAGAAAGATAGGGTGGGTACATGTATGTGTATTTTCAGAAAGAATCATTGTGACAGAAGTTTCTTGTCCAAAATTCTGATTTTTCAGAGACAGACTTAAATATTAGAACATTGTGGATACTCCACGCATAAAACCAGTGGTCTTCTGGCACAGTGAGGAAGCACTTGGCTCTACTGGTTTTGCCTCTCTCTGTGCTGGTTTATGGCTGGGATAGAGTTAATTTTCTTCACAGTGGCTGGTCTGGATCTGTGTTTGTATCAGCGATGGAAGCACAGGAATGTTGTAGCTGTTGCTGAGTGGTGCTTGCACAGCATCAAGGTCTTTTCTGCTCCTCACCCTGCCCCACCAGTGAGGGTCTGGGGTGTGCAAGGAGCTGGGAGGGGCACCTGCCTGACCACAGAGATCTCCCACACTGTAGGTCACTGTGCTCAGCAATAAAAGCTGGAAGAAGGAGGAAGGGAGCGTTCCCAAGTCACCGTTACGTGTGATGGAGCCCAGCTTTCCTGGGGATGGCTGAACACCTGCCTGCGGCAGGAAGCAGGGAATGAATTCCTGTTGCTTTGCTTGCATCTGCAGGTTTTGCTTTACCTGTTAAACTTCCTTTATCACAACCCACAAGTTTTTATACTTCCACCCTTCTGATTCTCCCCATCCTGCTGCATGGGGCCAACCTCCCCCAGAGACTAACCCCCAACAGGAAGCAGAAGCAGGATGGAGTAATGAATCTAGCACCCTGCCCCTAATTAGCTCACTAATCCTGCATCACCTAGCTGACCTTCCCTGCCCCAGTCTCTGGACAGCCCACCCCCATGTGAAGACAAGTATTTGTGCCTGGCACCATTTATTTTTTTTGGTGTAACAAAAGCTGACAATTCATGTACAACACCCCAGGAGAGAGCAATGAATCGATTGTAAAAGTGTAAAAAATGGGCTTTTGTGATCTGTGGGCTCTTAGCAGCTCCTGAGGGAGTAATGGCACAGCTGACGTGTGTAATGTAACAGGAGAAAGAGGTCGCTGAAATGTGCTCCCCCTGCCAGCAGCAGCTGGTGCTATGCCAAGAGTAACCCTAGAAATTCTCCATAAAAGAGCACATTGACTCAGGTTCTACCAAGAAACTCAAGGAAAGCAACCCTACACCTTGCTAATCTGTGCATCTTGGTAAGCACTGGGGTCGGGGCTGGTCTGGGGAAGCAGTGATTTAAAAAGAAATGCTGTGTATTTGGGTGCTCTGGAAATGTAGCAATGTAGGTGAAGGATCCCAGAGTGCTGAGGATTTGGCTGTTGGGGCATGTTGGGCCAACAGCATTCAAGGTTTAGAAAGGTGGCGCTGTGTGGAGGTGGAGAAAGGTGGAGAGGGAAGGGGGATCACCAGGAGGTGCATGGAACAGGGCATGGCCATAAAACACCTAAAGGAGCAACTCAGTCCCCCCTAATCCAGGCTGGGAGATGTGGGTACACCTTTTGTTACGCAAATGAGGAGACCACTGGCGTCACCCCGGTGTGGGGAGCGGGGAGATGACCCCACTTCCAGACCTGTAGGACAGATTCTGCTCTCCCAGGGCAAACCGCAACCATCAAACCCAGTTTGTGAAGTGCTGGTGTACAGCAGCCTCGGTGGTATCTAAAATTCCTGCATAATACAAGTTGTAACTGTTGTTAATAACATCAGAGACAAAGCATAAAAGAATGCCCATTTAGGGGCAAGAGTTCTCCCTCCCAAGGCCTGGATACAGCCAAGTCTCTTAAGCTCTTAATCTCCGGCTATAATAATTGCATTTTTACCAAAAAGTTTGAATGTTTTAAGAGTAATTTTCCGTAGGTGAACACTGTTCCTGTTTTGCTGTTGTCCCAAATTTGCTCTTGCCAAATGTATCTGGCAGGGAATTCCTGTCCTTACCCACGGAGCAAGAAGCAGAGCAAAGGGACAGCAGGCACTAACTGTGGCCCCTGGTGATGTGATGTTGTGCAGGGTGACAAAGGTGCAATGCCCTCCACCAGCCCCCTGCCTGGATCCTGCTGAGAGCCCCCAGCGCCTCCCTCCTGCAGCCAGGAGAGAAAGGGATCCCCACTAAGGAATGAATGCCTGTTAAACCTTTCCTTCCTGGCACAGCTGCTGCCTACGCCGTGTCCTGAGGCAGCTCTATGCCTGTGTTGATGTCCTGCCATACCAGCGCTTTTCATGGCTTATGAATTAACTCCCACCCACTCCGGGAAACACCTAGCCCCTCCCTTTGTCCTCACCTTTGTCCTTACCTATCCCAGCCATTTATAGCAGAGGAGGGGTGCTAGAAATAGAGACTTGACCACTAGGAGCCGGAGGAGACAAACAGCTACTCGAGTCGATTTGCAAAGGAGATATTTCCCAGCTTGCAGCAGCATGAAAAGCCCTGGGTGCACTTCAAGGTAAGGGAGCTGAGTGCTTGGGGTGCCAAATTAAAACTTGCTTTGCGGAAGGTCTGGTTCAAGTAATCCCCGGAAGTTGTTAATAACCTATAGACTTAGTTACACTTTGCTTCGGGGAGGGGATTAACTTTGCCATTACTATTTATTGTGTATGTTCTAGGTTTTTAAATTTAAAAAGAGCCTTGTTGGTTTGATGCAGAGGTCTGTTATTTTCAGCTTAAGCCAAGGGAACAAGAAGGGGGTCCGAAGCCTTAAAGTATCCATAGCTGCACCTCTAAGAGAGGTAGTTTTCCATGTTTTCTTCCCGGATGGGAGATGGCACAGCACAGGCTGGAAAGGCAAGTGGAGCCTTTGGCACCAGTCCTGCCGAGTGCTCCGTGGATTTTTTAGCTTCTTAGAATTTTGTGTCTAAGCAGTCAGCTCCCAAGTGCTTCCAAAGGGCTCCCAGGCTCATTCAGGTAACTTCAGCGCAACATTCAAATTGGAGCTTTCTCTCTTGAGCTTTGCTTTGCCAGATCTTAGAGGTCTTTTGCAACCTAATCAATTCCGTGCTGCTGTTCAGGTCAGAGGCTTGCAGTGTTGTGACAAAGGGGGTGTGTGTGACATGAAGGGACCACAGCTTAAGGCTCCCACAGAAGTGTGCCAGGACGGTGGGAGAAAAGCAGGTGTGAAACCCCAGTACAGCTTTGCAGGCACAGAATTAGAATATTCTGAGCTGGAAGGGATCCACAGTGATCATTGAGTGCAACTCCTGGTCCTGCACTGGACAACCCCAAATACCACACCAAGTGCCTAAGAGCATTGTCCAAATGCTTCTTGATATTCTCATAATTCCAAGTATTTGAAATTGAAATGCATTTGAAGCATGGAGAGCCTGAAATGTAATCGTTGTTCTCTGCAGACTTCCAAGGAGTTGTCATGTCTTACTCATTCTGGAATGAGTACTGGAAGCAAAGTCTGGTAGCAAATCCCACACTGGCCCTGTGCTGTTTTCTGGGAGAGTGGTCACACTGTGTTTGAAACTGAGTGTGTATGCTCCACGTAAAGATTCTACATGCTTTCTATTAATAAAAACCCTGAAACATTTCAAGAGCTCATTTTTTTCCAAGCACAACCTCTGCAGAAATGATGGAAGCTTGTTGTAAGAGGAGGGAAAGGTGCCATAAGTTTGCTCAGTGAGAGGTTAGTTTATTCAGCCACCTTATTCCTACTGTGTGTGTGGGGATGTCACACTGAAGCCACTGACAGCCCTGTGGGTGCAACTGTGGGTGGCCAAGGCCAGGGGTGATGGGGATAGGACCTCCAGCAGTGGTCAGGGACAGGACTCCATGACTGTCCTGACCTGCACCCTGTGTACCTGGAGCTTCCTCTCATCCCCCTGCTCTCCATTTTCCCACACTCCTCCCTGGGGATGTCCTCAATCCCTGCCCTTGGCCCTTCCCCTGGACGCCTTCCTTGCTCACCTTTGCTGGGCTGAGGTGCAGCAGAGTTCACTCCATGTCCCCACTTCCCTGCTTGCTCCCCGAGCTGGAAGGCAGGTATCTTTCCATCCATCCATCCATCCCAAGAACAAGCACCATGCCATGGTAATTCAATATTGTCACCCCTGGGACAAGAAACCTGTCATTTCTGTGTGGAGACTGGCACCTCCAAGGACTGTGTGCTGCAGAGATCAGTCACTCTTGCTCCTTAAAACTGGCCATTCCAGGAAGTAGCCATAGTTTTGGCTTAGATAATTCAAACCTTTACTCCTCCCTGTGTCTCCAGGGACAAAATCTAGCTGTTGTTTGGTTTGGGGCACATCCAGACAAAATGGGTCTACTGGGAGCATTCAGTTAGGCTGGAGATAAACTCGGTGTGCTGAATGTGTCTGAATCTTTGGAAGCTGAATGGCACTGTGTAATGCTTTATTTAAGTAAACAACTATTAGAATATTGTGGGATGCCTTGAGGAGATAAGAGAGGTCTACAGAGCCTGTCTTCTTGCAGCAGAAGGGGTTGATAGTTCTTCTAGAGCATGTTGTGATCTGGATCTGCCTTCAGGATGGTTTGGGGTGTATGTGATTTGTTTGCCCCATAAGAGATCACTCTGAGTTGCCATTTTGGGGACACTGCCTAAAGAAATAAATGGACTGTTACTGCACCCATTAAAGTGGACAGAAAAGGTGCAGCAGGAGGATGTCAGCTTAGGAGGGAGCTCCAGGCAGGCAGGGTGACATGCTTTGGAAAACCATCACGCCAACAACAGCTTCAGTTTAAATGAAAGACCAAGAAGATTGGCAGGGGCTGCATGTGGCCTGTTTGCTGCCCATGGGCTCCTCTGCCTTTCTTCTCCCATCTCATCTCTAAGGGCAGGGGATTTTCCCTCTCCCATCCCCCTAACAGGCCTGGGACCAAAATATTAGGAAATCCTGATGAGGTCTTGCCTGCAGCTCTGTCTTGAAACTCTTCGTGCAGAAGCTGTGCTGCAAATTCCTGTCAGAGGTTGGTACCACCTATGGCTGAGGGTCTTCCCTGGCTTTGGGAAGGGCTCTTGGAGGAAGGCTTGACGGCTTGCTTGCTGCCTTTGGAGAGTGGAAACCACAAGTGTGGCCATACCATGCTGTACATTGGGATTATATCTTCTCAAACCAGTGTAGAGCCTGAGCCAGATCTGCTGCATTTGGGGCATGTCTGCAAACATGGAATTCACACAGCTTAAAAAGCTTCTAGGATGAGAGAAGTCAGATCAAACTTGGTGGTGAAAAATTCCTTTTAGGTGTGCATCAAACCTTCAGAAGATCCTCCCTGTGTCCCAGCTGGAGAGCACTGGTGATGATCAAGGTACCAAAGGATGGTTTGAGTTGGAAGAGACCTTAAAGACCATCCCATTCCAACCCCCTGCCATGGGTAGGGACACCTTGCTACATAGTGGTTGCTTAATTAGTGCTGGAAGTCTCTCTCCTCATCATTATCCAGCCCTCCCATTTGAAAATGGGGTATGATTAATCCATTGCAGGGTTATTTATTTTCTGTCTTGAAAAGCTTTATTTATATTGAAAAAGAACCTCAGCTTAGTGGGGTTTTTTGCCGATTCCCATCTTCTGCAGTGATGTGATTACAGGAGCTGCTCAGGTTTCTCACCAGGGAGGTCTTTATACCCCTACAAAGGGCTCGTTTTCTTGTGAATAATCTAGGAGTTTGAATAGTGAATTAGCTCTAAAGCCCCAGAAAACCAAAAGAGGAGCAAAACAAAAGGCAGCCAAGTAGAGCAGGAGGCTGTGGGAAGAGCTTAGGCTCTGCCCAAAGCACACTGTGTCTTGCCAAAGGCCAAAATTAGGAGAATAAAAGTGAAAATGCAACTTCTCACTGTCTTGCCTCTAACACCAGAGCTGCTGATGCAGCTTGGAGGCCAAAGGTCTCCACTGAGATGTAAAATTGTGCTCCTGGTTATTAAAGTTCCCAAGGGCAAGATGTGAAATGTGGTGGTTTTGGGGAAGGACTATCAGATAAAAAGGCACTGAAACTCCTTTCTTTTTTTCCAGGCATGTCAGGTGTCTCATAATTTTCAGCCTCTGCCTGGGACTTAGCTTCCTCTCAGGATTCATCCATATGAAGAATAAGAAATACAGGTAAGTGAGGCTGTACAGCTTCGTGTGTGTGGAGCAGCTGGGACATGACCTCTGACACCCAATTTATCTATGATGAGGCTTGAGCTGATGCTGGAAGGGTGGTGGCCCAAAACTAGGTCCTAGATCCATGCTTGGGGAAGGAGTCAAATTAGCCAAAGCACAGCTCTTTGGGACAAACTCAGCTGTGTGGGGAAAAAAAAAGGATTGACCTGAAGACTCTGGTAAGTGAGAATCTGGAGGAGAAAACTGTCTGACATCTCCACTGGAGGGTTGAGGCTGGTTTGGGTGCAGCCTTGGACCAGCTGCAGGTGTGGTGTCAGAGGAGCGCCTGGGTTTGGCTTTGCTGGGTCTCAGAGATCTGGCACAGAGATGGGGTGCAGCACTGGGAGTCTCTTTGCCCCACCTGGCTCCTTCCTGCAGGATCCCAGAGAGCCACGAGGAGCTGCTGACCACTCCCATGCTGTGCCATGCTAAGACAAACGTCATGTTCCTCAAGACCCACAAGACAGCCAGCAGCACCATGCTCAACATCATGTTCAGGTTCGCAGAGAGGTACAACCTCACCATCGCCCTCCCCGCTGGCCAGCTCTTCCACCTGGGATACCCAAGGATGTTCGTGGCCGACTTTGTGGAGGGTTTTGAAACCATGGGCCAAAATTACAACATCATGTGCAACCACCTGCGGTTTAACCTCTCAGAGGTAAGAAAGAGCCACGACACCTGCAGAGAAACCTGGCTGGGACAGCAGGACTAACCTCCTCTTCCTCCCACAAATAGGTGCAAAAGGTGATGGCAGCCAACACCTTCTACTTCTCCATCCTGAGGAACCCCGTCCATCTGCTGGAGTCCTCCTACACCTACTTTAAGCACAATGTCCCTGCCTTCAGGAGCTCCAAGGATGTGAACGAGTTCCTGGCATCACCCACGGAGTATTACCACCCAGCGGATTACAGGCAAAACATCTATGCCAGGAATATAATGTGGTTTGACTTCGGCTATGATAACAATGCAGAGGACCACACACAGTACACCCAGGCCGTCCTGGAGGAGATCGAGCAGAACTTCCACCTCATCTTGATAGCAGACTACTTTGATGAGTCCATGATCCTCTTGAAGCATACTTTGTGCTGGGATCTGGATGATGTGATTTACTTCAAGCTCAATTCCAGAAGCCATGACACTGTCCACACGTTGACTCCAGAAAGCGAGGAGCGGATAAAGGCATGGTGCTCACTTGACTGGAAGCTCTACCTGCACTTCAACCAGAGCTTCTGGAGGAGAATTGAGAAGACCATAGGGCTCGAGGTGCTAGAGAAAGAGGTGGATCTCCTGCGGACCAGACAGAAGGAGCTCATGGAGACCTGTCTCTCAGAGCAGCAGGGAGTGGGGAGGGATCATATCAGGAATAGAGGTCTCCTGCCTTTCCAGTCAGGGGCTGCAAATATCCTGGGGTACAACCTCAAACAAGACTTGGACAACAGGATTCTGAGAACCTGTCAGAAAATGGTCATGCCAGAGCTCCAGTACACGTCCTACCTTTATGCTGTCCAACATCCAAACAAGCAGAGGAAAGACCTGGGATAGCCGTTTCTGTGGACCAGCCCCCAGGAGAAGATGCAGCTCCAAGTGCCTAACTAGGACATGTGACAACCCACTGTGACTTCCCACCGCTTTGCATCACCCCATGTCTAGCACATATCTGACCCACAGGACTCTTGTGCATGAGGGGGAGGCAGTGGGGGCTTTGTTTGGGGTCACCAAGTTGGTGTTTGGTTTCTTTTAGGGGGCCCTTGAGCCAAAGGCTTTGTATTGGCCGGATCCTGGGTGATCCCTCCTGCCTGCTCCCAGCTGGAGAGAGCCAGCCTGGCTGCAGCTGGCACAGACATTCCAGCCTCTTAATCATTAACCATGAGAGTGATCATTTGCCTTCATTTGATTTTATTTGATATCTGGTTACATCCAGTCTGGTCACAGCTCACTGGAGCAAGTCCTGGTTTGTGGGGTTTAGGGGACAGGGATGGAAACCAGGGGAGTGTGATGAGGGGACGAAGTGCCCAAAGGAGCAGGAGAGATGGTGGGTGTCCCATCCAGCAGCATCCACACTCAGTGAGGACTAACCACCACATGCTGCCGTGGCTGCCTTTGGGATGGGAATCCAAGCATCCTGTCCAAAGCCAGGCAGGCTGGCTGCCCAATGGCATGTAAGCTGTGCCTCTCACATGTGTCACGAGGTGCAGGGCCTCTGTCCCCCGCGGGACAGGTTGGTGCTCCCCTGGGAGGAGGTTTCGTGGTTTTGCATGGATGTTCCTTTGTCTGCATCACCCTGAAGCCCTTTATCAGCAGAGGCTTTTTTGGGGCTCCCCTTGATGTGTTGGCCAAACTTGCCAGAACAGATGAGGAGGGGATGCAGCGAGGCACAGCTTTGGGCACACTGGTGCCATCCAGGCTCCCACTGCTGCCATCCAGGTCCCCACTGCTGCCCTGACCAGCATGAGCAGGAGGAGCTGCTGGCTCAGCTTTAAAACATACCGCACTCTTGGCGATGTCACTGTTGACTGACAGGTGTGTTGGGAAGAGGTGACAAGCAGTGACACCAAATCCATTTGGCTTGGTACTGCCATCCTCACAAACCTTCCTGGCACTGCCACAGCAGCAGGGTCCCAAATGATGGCATGGGGAGATTGGATCTGGAGTCACTTGGCTGGCAGTGTTGCCTTGGGGGTGAGGCTGTGAGGCAGCAGCTCCAGGCAGGAAGCAGGAGTGATGCTGTCAGGGGAAGAGGGGTGAGAACCAGAGCCTGGATTTTCCTCAGCTGTGTTTAGCAGCTGAGGCAGGGGTTAACCAGCCCAATGTCCGGCAGGAACAACCCAGATTAACAACACTTTCTCAGACCCTTGCTACAGGAATCATCACTAAAATTAACCCAAGGCTTGGGAGGCATTTGTAGCAGCCAGGCGGAGCTGCTGGAGCCACACGTGGTCACCCTGGGCCATCCCAGGGGCCATTCCCGGGCAGTTCTACAGCCTCTGCCTCAGTTCTCCCCTTGGAGCTTCTGATTCGTGACTTGCCATTGGAATTTTGTCAAGCCCTTTTAGCTAAACTGATGAGAGAGATGGAATATAGGTATAAAAATAGTTTCTTAGTAGCTGATCTGTGTGCAGGTGGGGGTCCTGGGAAGGCTGGGGATCCTGAGAGCGTTGGGGATCCTGGGAAGTTTGGGGATTCTGTGGTGCTGGGGGTCCTGATAGGGCTGGGGATCCTGGAAATGCTGGGGTCCTGCAGGGGCTGGGGATCCGGGGAAGGTTGGGGTCCTGGGAAGGCTAATGATCCTGGAAAGGCTGAGAGTCCTGGGAGGGCGGGGAGTCCACGGAAGGTTGGGGGTGCTGGGAGGGCTGGGACCCTCTGGACCACAGCCCCCAGGCTGGGGAGCTCACGGCACGGTGCACTGTGCTGAACGTGGGCTGCAGCACCCGGACAGGGAAGTGGAGCCTCTCCCAGCCTGCAGGAGGAGGGAAACTGAGGCAGGAGATGCAATCCGCGCCCCATGGATCCCCTTGCTTCCCCTGCCGGGGGTCCGAGCAAGGTGGCTGTGCAGCCGCGGTGCCCCCGGCGCTGCCCGAGCCCATAAGGGTGCCTTTGTGCCACGGGCGCCGCACCAGCAGCGCCACTGCTGACTCAGCGATTTGGCCGGGCACCGCCGCCGTGGGAGCCCCGTGACCCACCGGAGGGGGCAAACTGCCAGGGGAGGGGGTGCCAGCGAAGCGCTGAGGCGACCGCTCTGCAGAAAGCCGGCCACGGCGACAGCCGGTGCTACCCCGTGCTGGGCCCGAGGGACAGAGGGGACACTCCGGCTGAGCAGGACCCGGTGAGTGCCTTCACTTTCTCCAGGGGGGGCTTGAATCAGCAAAAGCTCCTGATGAAGGCACAGGTGAAAGGGGGTAGTGGCTGCTCCAGCTGAGCCTGGAGTGGATGCCCATCTCCTTCTGTGGTGATAATCTCCAGGGAAACGTAGGGGCATGTAAGCTGGGGACAGCTGACTGTGGTGTCGCTCCTGTCCCTGAAGGAAAGGCATTTGGGGTTATCTCTTACCCACTGCCACAGGGACAGCCTGGCTGGGGAACCCACTGTCTGTGCTGTGCAGCTCAGGTTCCCCCCACAGGAGGGGGAATGAGGCCAGCTGGGTCCCTTGCACTGGAGGCACCAGGGGCGCAGGACAAAGCACTCCCTGACCCTCTCATGATGAGCCTGGGCTGGTCTGGGGGGTCTCTGTGGGTGCTTTCCCCCCAACACCAGCTGGAAGGGAGCGTGGAGCTGCAGGTCTCACTCTGCCCTTTGCTCCCTGGCCTTGATTTTCCAGAAGAGCATCTTAAAGATCAAATCCATTTTATTTAATTTCATTTTGGGGTCCCCAGGTCAGCCTCCTCGCTGCTACCCTACGTCCTGACTCACCTCTGAGCTGTGGTGACTTGCCAGGGCACATTCAGTCCCCCTGCATCCCAGCCCTGCCCCTCAGCCCCTGCTCAAGGCGGGTTACCCAAACCCAAGCCCACCAGGTTAAACCCCAAACCCTTCCAAGGGCACCGCAGCACCCCTGGCCATGCCCAGCAGTTGGTCCCCCCACCTTCATCAGCCCACCGGCTCTTTCTGCCGCAGCTGCCATGAGCTCCCGGCACTTCCCCGCCCGGACCGTGCTCTTCGAGAAGGAATCCAACGGTGTCACATACCGTGTGCCCGCCCTCCTCTACCTGCCCTGCGTGGCCAAGCTGCTGGCGTTTGCCGAGGAGCGGCTCAGCGCCGACGATGCCCACGCCAACCTGCTGGTGCTGCGCCGCGGCACCATCTACGGCAGCTACGTGGAGGTGGGACAGGGGGCGGGGGGGACACGCTGGGCTGGGGACAGAGCGGGAGCTGTCCTCACGGCTTGTGTGTGACACAGCCAAGCTCTGGAGGCAGCCACACGGGGATGGGAGGCTGGGGTGGGTGAAGTGAATCACAGAGTCACGGGTTGGTTTGGGCTGCAAGGGACCTCAAAGGCCATCTCCTTCCATGCCCTGTCATGGGCAGGGACACCATCCAAGCACTGTCCAGCCCAGCCAGGAACACTTCCTGGGATGGGGCAGCCACAGCGGCTCTGGGCACAAAAGTAGGATCATCCTCATCCCTCTCCATCCTCTCGCCCTGCTCCTCCTCCCTGGGCAGTGGGAAGACATGCGTGTGCTGGAGACGGCAACGCTGCAGCACCATCGCTCAATGAACCCCTGCCCACTCTATGATGAGTTCACGGGCACCCTCTTCCTCTTCTTCATCACGGTGCTGGGCAGGACGCCTGAAGCATACCAGATTGTCACCGGCCAAAATGTCACCCGCCTCTGCTGTGTCACCAGCGCTGATCAGGGCCTGAGCTGGAGCACAGCCACAGACCTGACGCAGCAGGTCATTGGAGCGACCATCAAAGGTACAACTGGGGTGGGGTGAGGAGAGGGGAGAGCAGCCAGCAAGGGGGGAGGGCTGTGGGTTTTGGCCTTCTGGAGCCACCAGTGGCACTGCTGGGGGTGACCTTGAGGTAGGAAACCCACAAGCTTTGAAAAGGGTGGAAAGGGACCTCAAGCAGAAGGGAGAAGGGGTGGAGGGAATAACTGTGTCACTGACTGGAGGTTGGGAGAAGATGGAGAGGCCCCACAGCCGTGGGTAGGACCATGTGTGAGGACAGCCAGGCAGCACTGGGCTCTGTTGCCCTCCCACACCACCACTTGGCTTGGCTTGACTGGGAGGAAGCCCTGGGGACCTTTCCACACTGGGCATGGCAGGGCACCACAGTGGTCACTCTTTCCCCCATCCCACCTTCACCCCATCCCATGTCCGTTCCCAGACTGGGCGACGTTCGCTCTGGGCCCTGGCCACGGCATCCAGCTGCGCTCCGGCCGGCTGCTGGTGCCTGCCTACAGCTACCACATCGACTGCAAGGAGTGCTTCGGGCAGCTCTGCAAGACCACCCCGCACTCCTTCGCCTTCTACAGCGACGACCACGGCCGCGGCTGGCGCTTCGGGGAGTTCATCCCCAACCTGCAAACGGGCGAGTGCCAGCTGGTGTCGGTGGACGAGGAGGATGGATCCAACGTGCTCTACTGCAATGCCCGCAGCCCCTTGGGCTTCAGGGTGCAGGCGCTCAGCACGGATGACGGGGCTGTTTTCCACGGGGGGCAGCTGGTCCAGCGGCTGGTCGAGCCCCCCCATGGCTGTCACGGCAGTGTCATTGGCTTCCCCGCACCATTGGTGTATGTCCCCAGCACCTCCCGGGGCTCAGCTCGCCGGCTGCTCCCTGGGGTGCTCCGGGGATTTCAGCACCTGCCCACCCGCCAGGCAGGAGGTGCTGAGCTGCCCACAGGCAACCACCACGAGCCAGCTGAGCCCGGTGAGGATTGTGCCACCCCGGGGCATCACGATGATGCCCACAGTGCCACCTTGGTCCAGAGGGACTCTGCAGCAACCCCAAACCCCACTCCCTTCTTCCAAGCACCAACATGGATCCTGTACTCCCACCCCACCAGCTCCATGTCGCGGGTCAACATGGGGGTTCACCTGAGCACCTTCCCCAGGGATGCCGAGAGCTGGACAGAGCCCTGGGTCATCTACGAGGGCCCGAGTGCTTATTCAGACCTGGCTTACATGGAGCTGCCCTACAGGGACTCACCGGTGGCTGGTGGCACAGCCATCGCCTTCGGCTGCCTCTATGAGAACGGCATGAGGTCACCCTACGAGCAGATCTCCTTCAGCATGTTCACGCTGCACGATGTGCTCCAGAACATCCCCCTGACAGCCACTGCTCCCCGGCCGGGCCGCGGCCCCACGCGCCACAGGGGCAAAAGGAGGCCAAGGAGCTGCCTTGTCTCCTAGAGCCCCCCATGTCAGCTCCCCCATTCCCCTGGTGCTGATCCTGGGGCATCAACCCACAGCCTGGGTCCTGCCACTGTCCAGCACGGCCACAGCACACAGAGGCGTGTTATTGTCCCCAAAATAGGTTTCGTCTCATTTTTATAGCTATTTTTTATATTATATATTGGTTGGGTGGGGAGGCTTTGCCCCCAGCCCAGTCCCAGGCTCCTGTCCAACTCAGAGCCACCTCTGGAAATAGTCATTGGAGGGCAGCAGCAGTGCAGGGGGGAGGCAGCCAGGGGTGCCCTGTGCCATCACTCTGTGCCAGGTGCTGGCTTAGGGGGACATGATGCTCCAGCTGTGCCACACCTGGTACATCACCCTGCTCTCAGGGTTTTCCTCCCCTTGTTATGAATAGTTATGCTATATAAATATGTTACATAATTTTAAATTCTTTCTTTTTCATGAAAAGACTTTTTCTCAATGGTCTCTCTGAAGTCACTGTGAGGGTTTGGGCTGGGGTAGGGTTCCATTCCTTCATCATAGCTGGGATGGGGCTGGGTTTTATATTTGGACTGATGATAAAGAAATTATTGTGTTGCATTACTTGTCTGTCTGGGGTTTTAGTTCTCTCTCTTTGTTAATTTCCTTTTCATTACAATTTATTATTATTAATTCAATTATTAAACTGTTCTTATGTCAATCCAGGAATCATCTCCCTTTCACCCTACTGATTCTCTCCCCATCCCATGGGAAGTGGATGAGTGGTGCTCAGGTGCCAGCTGGAATTCACCACAGTGGCCCAGTTTCTGTTTAATCTGGCCGGGGCCGCAGATCTTTAACGTGCTGTGGCCATCACTGCTCCTCTCCGGCCCTGGTCAGTCTGGGGACAAAGCCCCTCCCAGCAGGGGCAGGCTCAGGGTTATGGGGAGGGGTTGGGCACAGGAGTGGGGTTCTGCTCCTGGGAATGAGCAGCAGCTGCTCCTGACATTTGTGTGTGGGTGAACTTTGGAGAGCTACACCTCAATTCCAGCTGTGCCTCCCTCAGCATGACTGCATCCAAGTGTCCCAGCTCGACTCCTCGGGTCTCCTTCACCTCTCCTGCCCTGTGCAGCTGATAAACACCAGCTCAACTACCCTAAATATGAACTGATTAACAAAAGTTAGCATTCATCTCTTCTGTCTGTGACACCACCATGTCTCATTCTG
The DNA here is from genome assembly GCA_013397955.1 of Grantiella picta. Lineage (NCBI taxonomy): Eukaryota > Metazoa > Chordata > Aves > Passeriformes > Meliphagidae > Grantiella > Grantiella picta. Next base: position 342,792 of record VZRM01007390.1, on the reverse strand, counting down.
CGCTGGGGTGGGTGGAGGCTGACAAGTGACAGACAACATGGAGAATAGAAATTTCCAGTTCCCTTGAAGCTGCGAAATAAATCTTAAAGACTAACTAGCAAATTAGATAAGAGTATGAAAATGGAACCAGTGGGGAAACAGGTAATGAGGAACATAGTGACTTCTGTGGTAAAGTTGTGCAACAAGAAACAGCAGCTCGTGCCTGGAGAGAAGTTCAAAGCAAGGTCACAATATTGGGGAACTCAGTGAGTACAACTACCAGACGGATTTAGACAACCTTCTGGGACCAAAAAATTACTTCCAGGAATGGGGGGAAGGCATGTAAATTAATTCTAGGAAACTGATGTTTATGTATTGGCTAGGAAGTCCCTTATAATGAGTATGTCTGATCATGGTGGAACAAACACCCTGTTGTGATGTTTCACAACAGACATTCGATTACAGGGAAAATCTTCCAAATGTGTCCAGCGCCATAATAAAAAATGCCTGCTTTCTAATGCTTCAAACTGTGTTAGCAAATTTGTTCTCTGGCTCATTTCAGGATCACAAGGAGTGGCTGAGGCAGCTGCTGGGTTCATGTGGGGATGCTGGAAGCCAGGTCCTTACCTCCATCCCTGAGCAGGCCCGTGTCTGACCCCAAATGGCCACCAGCCCCACGGGAAGGGGTATGGCCTGGGCTGCGGGATCTGCACAGGAGCAGCCCTTGGCACTTTGTCCCCACATGCTGCTTCAGCACTGGGGGTATCTGTCCCCCACGGGGGCTCTGTCCATCTCACACGGGGCTCTTGCGGCGGGCTGCTGTCACAGCTCCTGCTGTGCCCCTCCACAGCGTGTGCCAGCAGCCAAGTGACACCTGAGGTGACACCTCCTCCGAGTGGCAGCCTCCTGGCACCACCACCGTGCCTTACTTGCCCTCGCAGAAGCCACAGAGGCAGCCGAGGCAGCCGTTGAGGATCTGGAGCAAGGCCAGCACCATCTCGGCCACGCTGATGAGCAGCAGGAGGGAGAACAGGACGACGTGCCAGGTCACGATGCCTTCTGGCTCCAGGCAGATGCTCCAGGTTCTCCGACTGTACAGGTAGTTCTCAGCCCTGGGTGACAGGAAGGGGAGAAGGTGGAGGTTGCTGCCTGCAGCAGGTCCAGAATGCCATCACTTTCTACCATGCAGGCTACCCCAGACACCCCATCCTTCATCCCGAGGATGTCAGGAGGAGGTGATGGAGATGGAAAGGACCACGTAGAAATCCATGGAAGGCAAGGACTCCTTGAGCTACTAGTCTTGCATCAATCACCACCAGCAAGCACCCGCCCAGCCTACCACTTTAATTATTCCACTTAATTAGTAATAAATTGACATGGCAGCCCTGGTGATTCAGCCCTCACCTGGCATCAGGCCCCTGGTCAATGGCATCCAGGAAGGGATAACCCCAGAGGGCTCCCTGCCTGAGGCCGAGCTCGGTGGTGTTGTAGAAGCAGAGGGGACCATTGGTCAAACCCACCCCGGAGAGGACGAAGCAGGCAGCAGCACCCAGGAGAGCCAGCTTGGAGAGCACGACAGAGATGAACGCCTGTGGGGGACACAGAACGTCAGCGGGGATCCAAAATGCAACGGCAGGTTGTCAGCAGAGTTTGGGAAGGGGGAAAACTCCCCAGCTGAGGCCAAGGATGGAACCATGACTGAGCTGGGCAGAGGTGGGCAGGGAATGGGGAGGGCAGGGAGGGGCAGTGGCTGCAGACCCCATCGCGGCACACACGGGAAGCACTGGCCTCTGGGGAGGTGGCACCTGGCCACGGCCCAGCACAGTGCCATTAGAGAGGGACACTGCCAGGATCCGCGGTGGGAGAGGGGAGGGATGCACCGCATCCCACCGTGGGACCACGGGAGAGGGGCTGTGACCCGACACAGGACAGGGGGGACTGTCACGATCCACCACGGGGCCGTGGGAGAGGCGGATCCCTGCCATGTCCCGGCGCAGGACCATGGCACAGGTGGCACAGGTGGCACACAGCCACCCCCCGCCCGCGCTGCCACCACCGCCTTGGCTCTGCCAGGCGCTGCCTTACGTTGTGCCGAGTGCCGCAGTGAGAGCAGCCGGAGCACTGCCACCCCAGCGCCGTGACGTGAGCCGCTGCCAGCAGCACCTGGGGACAGCAAAACACAGCTGGGGGACACAGGGGAGCCACCTGCCCTGCTCCATCCCTCCGTCCCCGCTCCGGAGCCCTCCCGGACGGGTGCATCCCGCGGTACTCACGGCGATGCCTCCTCCCCAGACGCCCGGCACGGCCTTGGCGTGGCTGCTGATGTGTCCCTCCAGCAGGAACCGGGCTGCTCCGCCGGGGAACAGCAGCAGGATGCTGGCTGTCACAGACAGAGAGCCCAGCACCAGCAGGCAGGGCCCCACGATCCGGCTGCACCTCCCCACGCACATGGCTGGCCTGCAGGGGATGGGGAGGAGGAGAGGAAAGAGCTGCATCCAGCCCCGCGGTGCCCCAAGGCTTCCCCAGCCCGAGCCCATCGCACAGCTGCAGGTGGACTGGAGTTGCTGCTTTGTGCTTTTGGCTCTCAGCCCACCCCACTGGCACTGCTCCTACTTGAAGGTAATTTCCAACAGAAATCTTAATGTTTCTTTGCTGGCTGGGCAGTGGAGTTCCCACACCAAGCCCCGAGACCTGTGTGACCACAGCGTTGGCTCCTCCAAAATGTCCCTGACCAAGGCAGGGGATTGCAACAAGAGGGTCTCTAAGGTCCCTTCCAACCCAAACCAGTCTGTGCTTCTAGCAAAATGTTACTGCAGGGAGCCAACCACCCACCACATCTCAGTTTGGCTTTCAGTGTTTACAACAAGCAGGAAGGAGCCAGGAAAGAGGCAAAATCCTTGGACAACAGCTTGTGAAAGCACATCAGCCTCCTATCAAATCCAACAGCAATTCCATCCCTGTTGTATACTAGTCTTTCCACAGGTCTGCATATGCTGAAACCAATTAAATTTAATTAAGAAAACATTATTACCTATCCTCCAGTTCCACTGGCATCTTATCAAATTACGAGTTTAGCTAGAAAGCACCTGCCCATCTCCAGGTGATACCTTGTCCAAAATCGCCTCTCTTCTGTACCTACGAGACCCTCACCTTGTACAGGATGTCCATTGGTCACTCTGGGATTGCTGAAAACAGTATGGTTTGCTCTTCTCCTGGCTCCCAGGTATTTTCTACACTGAGTTCTTTTTGCTCCAAGTTGGGCTTTACACATTTCCCCTTTCCTGGTGGACTGTAACTCATTTTGCACAAGTTCCCCAGGTCGAGCTGCTTCCTGCACTGGATGATTTTTTTTCGTGCTTGCTCTGGCTTCGCAAAGCAGAAGGAGCTGTGGCACCACGGCTGCTGTTTCCATGGTTGTTTCCGTGGGAAGAGCTGCCTCAGCTCCCTCATGTGAGGCCTCAGCACTGGGGAGGAGCAGCCAGGGCAGCTTGTCCAGCCCTGGCACTGCTGGAGGGGCTAGGGGCACCAATCCAGCGGGGTTTGCTCAGGACCAGCCATGCCAGTCCCAGCAGGACACTGGGGAGGGCTGAGCGTGGGGAATGGGGCTGTGGGACCTGTGTGGAGATGGCACAAGCCAAGACACCTGAGCTGGACCATCAGCTCCACCCATCCTGGAATTCCACCTCTCTTGATTTCCTGGCTTGGTTATGGGAATTGAGGGCCTCTTGCCCTCAGTGAGGTCCCACCTGCAGTCCAGGGATTGTGTGAGGTTGTCTCTCCCCACAGCTGTGAGTATCCAGGGCTGAGTATCCCACCTGCCCACCACGGAGGACCTCCTGGAACAGCTCCTGCTGCTCTGAGCTCACAGCCTGGCCTCTCACCAGCCAGAGCCTTTCTGCACATCTCCCCTCAGCCTTTCCAAGGACTCTCCTTCCTCTCCACCGCTGCTCTCTCCCTGGGGGTGGCAGGAGGTCTCCTTCCCCCAAGAAGCTCCCATGGCGTGCTGTCCCCTCAAATGAGTGAGCAGCAATGCAGTGAGACAAACTCCTGTGCAGGGGAGGCAGAGCCAAAGTGCTCCAGTCTCCCTCAGGACCCTTGAAAGCAGGACTCCCTTCTGCCAGCACATCTCCGTGACCAAAAGCACAGAGATTCCAGCAAAATCCTCCCCTCTGCCCAGCTTACCCAGGAGTGATGCCACTCGGAGCCAGCAGTGTCCACCCCTCGGCTGTGTCCTGTCCTGGAGGCATCACCCCTGGGTGACTATTTATGATGTCCCAGCCTGTGCTCCCCTCCTCCGCCCCAAGGGCCTCCCACCACATCCTCATCGTCCATCCTCACGCATCCAAAGGAAGGATGACTGGTGGGATGAGCCAGCCTCTGCCGACGCTGCGGCTGTGCTTCTGCCTTGCTCTTCCCCATTTCAGAATTTACACTGGCTGAGTTCACCAAGACAGGCACAGCTTCAGATTTCAGGGCTTCTACCACATCTGCCTAAAGGCAGCAAGCAGTGCCTGAGTAGAGAACACCATTGCTCCTGTAACAATCTGATATGACTATCTTGGGATGACACCTTCCTTTCTCTCTGATACTTCAATAAAACTTCAGAAAAAACATTCCCGTGTTTATGAGGCTGGTTCCTGCTTCCTGCCCTTTGCTTCCTCACAGGTGTTCCTGCTGCTCCTCAGGTGCTGTGTGTATCCCTAGGACGTGTGTATCTTATTCCTTGGTAATAAGATTGAAAGAGAAAAGTTATTGCTGCATATGTTAATTACTGTTGGTCACCAGACATCTGCATTTCTTATCTGCCATGGCTGGCAGATGAGGTGCAATCAGGAAACTCCAATTCCCACAGGGAAGTTCAGGAACAGGACCAGGAGAACACGAATCACCTCTTTGTCAGAGAACAGGAGTCAGTGAAACTGCAGGACGAGAAAATGGCAAAGATGGGGCAGTTTTGTTGGCAGAGGAGTTGCAGGTGGCACAAGCAAAGAGAAGAATGGCTCGGGGGCTGTGCAGGCAGAAGGACAAACCTTCAAATCAATGAAACTGTCAAGGGGATAAATCCTGTCCAAGACAGGAAGAAACAGAAGATGGAGTTGGAACCCACCAAGAGCCACATGGGAAAAGATGAATGGGTGAGGCCGAGTTACAGCAGGCAATTCCCCTCCCCTAGGAAAAATAAGCTGAGGAGCAGATTATCTGACAGTTCCTCTGAAAGGAAAATCAGAGTTGGCACCAGGACAGAAATTCCCATTTTAGTCACAGAATTTCAGAATAGTCTGAGTGGGAAGGGACCCAGCAGGATCACCAAGTCCAACTCCTAAGTGAATAATGGTCCATGAGGGGATTGAACCTGCTACATTGGCATCATGAGCACCTGAGTTCATCTCAGGCTATTTCATCCTTAGATAAGACAAAACAGTCTCCAAAATGAAGACAAATACAACACATGCAGGATAAGCACAGTCCAATTTCTCCTTCCTCTCTATTTTTACTTCAAAGAGGGGAACCCATTCTTCACTCTGCTGGAAGAAAATGTTTTGCAACCTCATCTTGTGCCTTTCCTACGTCACAGCAATCTGAGGTTCCCACCATACACATGATCTGCTCCATCATCTCCCACAGAAAACCCCACGCCAGGAAGTGTGAAGCATCAGGGTGACACTCTTTTCCCTGGATTGCTAATTTTCTTCTTATAAGAGCAATCATAATAATACGAGGCTAACTTTAGCCCTGCACGTGAGGGGCTGTGTGCCTTTCTCACACCAGAGTTCAACTGTGAAAGTATCAGCGCAGCAATTATGGTCAAGGAGCTTGCTGTCAGTCCTGGAGCAGCCAAATATGGTCCCATGTGACGAATTTCCAGCTTGGCAAAGTCCTCCTGCTGATTCCTCACAGCTGAAAAGATGCCTTCACTTCCCTGCTCCCCTACCCTTCCCTTCCCTTCCCCAGATTCCTTTGTTGCTGGGGAAATTCCATGGCAGGTTGGTTTCAAGAGTGGTTTGGCTTCAAGGAGAACCAGACTGAGTTCAGTTTGAATTGGTGAGAAGGAACCATTTGGTGTCAAACCAGCCTCCACCATTGTCCTGGATGGAAGATTTTCAGCACAACTCTGGTCTCTCCCACTCCTCTCCGCAGCATCTGCAAATCTATTTCTGCCACTACTCAGCTAAGACTTCTCCAAAATCTCCTTTGAGAAGCCCTGCAGCGTGTTTGTGGCTAAAACTGGCAGGAAACACCAACACGATGCTGGACAATATTCACTTTAGGGCTTACAAATGTCACCCAAATTTATAGTTCAGATAAACCAAACCACTGACAAGTTGGAAGTTTGCACAAAGGAAAAGAAAGTAAATTAAACCCAAGAGGTATTTTGAGTTTGAGGTATCCCTGAAGTTCCTTGACCTGCAGACTGATGAAAAAAGATTTCTGACTCAGTTGGAACTGGAAATGTTTTCCTAAGCTGCGTGAAGAGTTCAGGGTTTTCCAGCTTCAAGACTGTGGCAGGGGCTGAGGTCACTGTTTCAGTGCAGACCTACCTACAGCCAGGAACACAAGGATAACCGAAAACTGATTTCTCTGTTTGTTTCTTCACTGCACCTGCCAAGGCCCTGTCCAGAAGGGCTTCTGCTCCTTGGCATTTCATGCGAGGCCATGACAGGAATGTCCCAAAGACAACTGCACAAGTCAGAGGCTCTGCCTTGACACCACCACTGACAGCTCAGAATAGAAAGCCTCATTTTCTCTGCTCTTTCACTGGGAACAATGGAAAATCCTGCCTTTTTATTAGTTTTCATACAGGTATTTTTCCTGTCAAGGTCCTGTAAGCTTGTCTCACTTCAAGATTTTGTATCCTCTACAACAGCCTGAAGCTTTCTTGGGTGGAACACGCAGTGCTGTCATCAACAGTTCCTTATCCTCCTACCCCAGTATTCCTAAGGAAAAACTCATCAACTCCCCATATAACACAGGGACAGACTTTCATTAGAACTGATCCAACAAATAAACCCCAACCCCAAAAAACCAAGAGCCGAAGAAAGCTATTGAAAACTGTTTTATTTCCAGGATCAAATATTACAATAGGACATTTACATATATTTATAAAAAATGCAGCAGTTGTGTATATAGATCAGAGGTTTCCTTGAGTTTGGTCCCTCCCAGCACAGTGAGCTGAAAACTTCCAAATTAATCCTCTCCCTCCTCCCACATGAAGTTGCCATTATTGAAGAAGAAAGCGACCACTGTTAAAAGCTGTCACTCAGAAACTGGATGTTCCCCAGTTCCAGGAAACAGCCTAATTTTTAAAAAAATTACCTGTCCTAGAGTCTGGTGTCTCTGAGTTGAATTTTACCCAGATGTTCTTCATATAAATCTGGTCTATAAAATAGCACCTCATCCCCTGCTCCACACACAGTTTCAGTTCCACACCTTCAACCTTTCACAAGTGACTTTTCTCTGTACTGCAGACACTCCCAGTGATCAGAGACAGTGACCAAATCCCGAATTTCTGCCATCACTCACAAGGTGCCCGTGGAACACAACGGATAACCCAGGGCAGGTTGAGGCACTGCTGTCAAATGCCACAGAGTCCAACTAAACCCTGTGTGTGTGTGTAAATACATATGGCTCTATTTGTTGGGAGTGCAGACACCAAGCATCTCATGGACAAGAGAAGATAGGAATAAAAGTCATCACAGAAAGGACATCCATTAACCTCACCAGCTCCAAATCCAAACAGGCCTGGGGGGACTTCCAACAATGCAGCCAGCACAGGGCTCAGAGCATCAGTTTGTTTTGTCTTTGAAACAGGAGCTGTTCCATTTATAGAAAATCATTTGTGAAAATAAATAAATAGAAAGGGTGAGGGAGAGCAGAAGCTGGATTTGAGTCTATGGGAACAGCCAGACAAGGCACAGCCAGTCCTTACAGGACAGCAACTTTGCATTCACCCACCTAAAGCACATCTTCTGCCACTCCTTCTCCTCTTGGAACACAGGACTACCTGTTTTATCAACTTCACTAAACAGGGATTAAACCATGAGAAAGTAGCGACATTTAATACAAATGAAAAAGGAATAAAAATGAAGTGATAAGGCTCTGAAGTGACACAGATCTTCCCACTCACACAGACATTCCTACACAGGTCTCTATGCCCATAATTCGTTTTTATGTGGTTTACCAAAAAACCACAACCACCACATTTCACTCATCTCTGCAGCGTTTGCTACCTGACAAACACAGCCCAAATGCTGCCCTGCCCCAAAAGAAAACTGGTTTTATTTTAGCCCTTGTTGCTAGAGTCCCTGTGAACAAGCTCAGTGCTCTGACAGGAACAGGAACTCCAGACCCTTCAGCAGAGAGGCTGAGTTACCAAAACTTGCACCAAACCCAGTTCTGCAAAGGGACAAATCCCAGCAGCAGTCCCAGGAGGAACTGAGTGTACAAATCAGCTCTGAAGGACGTGGACCCTGTCAAACACAAGCTGGGCAAAGGAGAGCTGTCACTTCCCCCTAACAATGAGGAGCAGGTCAGGGAGCTCTGGGAAGAGCTGATGGAAAATCCCTGTTTAGATCTACTTAGGAACAATGGTACTTCTGGATGCCTTTGACAGACAACTGTATTTTACAAGACTACAAGGCTACTGGATATTCCTCTAATACCAGTGGAGTTAACTGAGCTGATTTACCAGAAAAAGCAACACCCTGCAGCCCACAAATGTCAGAAACCGTAAAAATTGCAGACCTTAGTTCAAGGCCTAAAGAAAAAACACAGGTATGGCCAGAAATGTTTGGCCCAGCCTTTACCTGCCCTTTTTAAGTCAGCGGGGAATGCTGTGAAGTTGAAGCTAGTCAATCAGCTTCACTTAAGAGCATTTAGCATCAGAGAGATCCAAAATCCTCCTGTGTGACTCTGAAGTCGGAAGTAAAAGTGTGAGCAGCACCTGGCAGGGAGAGCCAGTGCTTGTTTCACCTTCAGTTCCAGAATCCTGGTTGTGACTGGGACTATTGGGCATGAAATCCCAAAACAAAGCTGGGTTAGATGAAGAGCACAGGCAAAGGGGTCATCTCCACCAGCAGCAAGGAGCTCCAGCTTCAAACACGACAGCCCTGACCAGTTCTCCCCGCAGAGAAACCTCCACTGCCTACCTGCACTGCTGCTCCTCTGACCCCACCAGTCCTTGCAACACCACATGCAAATCCTGACCAAGAGATGCCTGCAGGAAGCCACAAACCACAGCCTTTGAAGGATTTGTTTCCTTGTCCTTCACAGCTCAACATCTTATTTCACAATCAAATTTAACACATTTTTTCCAGCCGAGGCGATTTGAGCTTCAGATTTCACATCTGGAAGTGACTGTTTAAAGGCTCTTTAAATAGTGCCCAACCAGCCACCACCTTCACTGCTATGAGCAGGGCTTGGTTCCTGTTTTCAACCACATTCCTCAGGCCAGCAAAATACATTCCTGCAAAGGGATGAAGAGCTGAAGAGGTTGTATCCTGGTTGGTGCAGTTTCTTACCAGCTTTCAGCTCCCACACCACAGCTGTGTGTCACAGCACTGGGCTGGTTTGGGTTGGGAAGAAGAGTGAGAGGAATGAACAAAGAGAAGAGCCACATGCAGGAATACTTATTCCTTAAAAACTCTTTTCTGTCTCTTGCTCCCAAAGCAAAGCAAAAGAAAAGTGATAGCAAAAGACCATACTGTGACACAGAAACGTTAAAAAAACCCCCAACCCAGGATCACAGTTTCCTGGAACAGAACAAAATACTAGAAACCAGGAGAAGATGCCATTTTTGATGCAAAAGTTCAGCTTCCCATTCTTCTTTCCCCTGCTTGAGCAATTCCTGGTCTCATCACAGAGCTCAGCCCAGCCCTATGTACGCCTAGCAGGGGAGGGAGGCTGCCAATAAACCAACCTGGGACTTGTTATTCCAAGCAGACAGCTGGAGCTGCTTTGGGAAGCCACGTGGAAACACGAGTTAGGAATCTGGACATCCACCTTCAGTCTAGAGGTGCCACTGCTGCTTCACAGGTTAAACACAAGACCCTCCTCACTTTCCCATGCTGGGAGCAGCCTCCATACAGAGTGTCTTTACAAACCAAAAGTGACATCTGGTGTCACATCAACCACTGATCACGAAACTGAGATCAGATTCTGCTCTCCTGACACTACATCCTGCAGCAGAAAGGGAAATCAGTTTATACAATTGCATGATTACATGTCAAACCTCAATTGTGAGCAGGAGACAGAATGGGGAATGCAAGACGTTTTCTGTGATTTCTTGCATTTAAAGGCTCCAAAGTGTAGAGGCTAATATGAAACCAAAGGCAAAATATCTTGAAAAACCGGAATATGGTAAATTTCTGACTACTTAAGTCTTCAACATGTACAACCATCTTAGAGTGGCAGAAAAATCAGAAGTTATGGCAGCTGCCACATGCCTTTCTCCTCAGTGACTGAAGAGAACATTAAACTGAGTTTTCAACTGTAAATACACAAATTCCCCACACCCTGCTGAGGGCTGTGCTAGTTAACTGCTGTCCCACTGGAATAGCTGCTGAAACATCAACTGACCAACAGCTCCATGTCTGGAGAAGACACTGGAAGAAAAACAGGGCACTGACTTCTGGCGCCAGTTTGCAGAGCTGGAAGGAAATCCCAAACCAAGGAGCAGCTTTCCATGCAGCCCTCCAAATGCAGAGGTAAGTGACAATAGATGAAGACAGAAATAGAATACAAATTGTCCCAGAGAGTTCAAGCCACCAGGCTGGGAAGTGTTCTATGAAGCATTAACTGATGCTCAATGCAGTCAGTGCTGTAAAACCCCTGCAAAGCCACTCACTCCTGGAAAAAACAACCACTGTGCCAAAGGAAAAAGCCAACTGACCGTCAAGTCTCTGTGGCAGGCAGAGAATCCAAAACCTTTACAGCACCCTTGTCATTTGCAAAATCCTGAGAACAAGTAAGGAGACACTTTGAGGATGCTGGGAAGAGAACATGGAAAACCCACCCACTCCAGTGAAGGAGCTGGTTCTGCTCCAGAACTGGACTCACAGCTTTCCCTCTGGGCCAAGCAGCCAATCCCATATGGAGCATAGTTGGCTTTTTTGGGGGTTGGCTGGATATTTTACTATGTCCACTGGCAATTTAAAGCAGGAAGAAAACATGCAGGCAATCTAGAAGCCTTTGAATTAGGTGGGGCAGAATTATCAGGCTCAATCCAACTCCTTTCCAAAACCAGAGTATTGGATAAGAGAAGGCTGGAAGGTTAATGGAGACCTTTACTGTAGGGAATCCAAACAAAGGAAAGACTATCCTGAAGATTATGCTCTCTCCTTACAGAGAGATGCCTCACTGCCTAATCACACACCCTTTTCAAAAATAAATTAAACAAAACAGATGTAAGAATAGCAGCGAGAAGGGTTTGTGTATATGGCCACTCCAAGCTCCAGCATGCTGGATACACAGATCACTGTTTTACTTTATTCCAGGAAAGCAGAGGAAAGATGTTCTTCCCAATGCTCTCTGCAGCTGAGGAAGAAAATAAAACTCTGAACACTCTCATTTGGTCACTAGAGCGAGAGAAGGGAGGGAGAGAGAGGAGGAGGAGGGAGAAGGGCCAGTGAGCTGCCTGATTCCAGCACTGCAATCCTATGACCCTTAACTGCATATTTAACGACTCGTTGTCCCAGGCAAAGAGGAGAGGGAGGAAGGCTGGGAGAACTCAGGCCACAGTGCTAATTCCTTTCCTGCACAAAGACAGTCTCTTGAGGACACAGGCCTGCCTCCTGTAACGTGATCTCATAGTCCAGGTGGGAGAGTTTCCTCCGAGGGAAGTTGGTGAGCAGTTCAAAGCGTTCGTTGGGGTAACCTTTTGACTGGACGTGTTTCACCAGAGCCTGGAGAGAGAGAAAAGCAAACAAGTGTCACAACAATCAGAATGTCCAAATATCCCATTTGCCTCTAAAAAGGAAGTTTGTAATCACAGACAAAGAAAATTTGGAAATTTTGCATGGAGTACAGACCCTCTTTAACATCTAATTTGGCCCACAGGTAGTATGACTAATCACAAAAATTAATTACCAGTGACCCTTTACCTAAGTGATTCTTTGCACATAAGGTAAAGTACACATAAAACTATATATAATAGTACCTTAATGCAAGAGGGCTGAATTCCACATCACACATTCACAGCAAAACAGAATCTGAAAAAAAGGCCTTAAATGCCCCAAATAGAAGCCCTCTCATTTGTTTATCAGATATTGCTCTTACCTTAAAGCTAAAAGCCACCAAAGCAGTATTTTTGTGAGGTAGCATTGACCAAAATAGATGAAGTACTTTTACTAATTATTTTTTTCTTGCCTTCAAGAAGCAGGAGCGTTTGGGGTTGTTTGATTTAGGTTTTTTAAAAGATCTTTTCAATTCACTGGCTTCTCTGACTACAGAAGCAACTGGGGCAGGATACAGAGCTTTGGGATGAGGAGCTACCATCCTCACACCCAACAAACAGCCATGTCAGGAAGAGCCTGTGTCGGTGCTGTGGTGAGAGAGATTTCCCAAGTTCAGGAAACACAGCAGATGGGAACCTAAAGCACAGACAGGGGCAGGGAAGTGGGGATTGGGCGAAGGAAAGAGGATACAGCAACAGAGCAAGATGTGGGCAGGAGGAGAAGTCGTAGCTTTTGTAAGAGAGGGAAAAAAGATTATTCATTTATAATTAAAAAGAAAGTGTTCAAAAATCAGCAGGTCACATCAATACTGTTCTCTTTGTTTTGGTGGGCAACTAATGCCAGTAAATCACAGTAAATCACAGCAGCCCACAGCACTCTTCTGGAACAAGTTGTCCAGAGAAGCTGTGGCTGCCCGTGGATCCCTGGCAGTGTCCAAAGCCAGGCTGGACAGGGCTTGGAGCAGCCTGGGACAGTGGAAGGTGTCCCTGCCATGGCAGGGCGTGGAATGGGATGAGCTTTAAGGTCCCTTTCACCCCAAACCTCCCTGTGATTCTGTCATAGAGGGGACTGAGGCACCCAACCTCCAGCCTAACTCAGCTTGACAAGGGCTCTAGAGAAGCTCAAACACAGCCCTGCTCTGATCTCCAGGGATCCTTTTCAACCTGGCCTTTTCCAAGGTTTCATGGGTGCAGAACAGCCAGGCAAGTACGAGCATGGAAGTTCCTCCCAAATTCATCAAAATCCACACAAACACCTTTGGCATGGGGGGAGTGTTGCCCCGACCTCCTCCTTGACCTGGACTGGTCTCCAAAGGCTTTGCAGATTACAGTGCCTGTGGCTGACGGGGAATGCAAGGAATGGGATGATTTCCTTTTCAGGCAAAGATGATCAAAATACCTTTACAAACCACTGAATTTAAATATTCACTCAAGTTTCCTGCCCACATCCCTCCCTGTCCCTTCACAGGCCAGTCTTTCCTGCACACCTGAAACAGCTGGCAAACCAAAGGTGTTCAGGATGTAGAGGAAGGGCTGAGCTGCTGAACACAGTAAAGCCCACTTAATTTGCACACAATGAGCAACTGGTTCTATAAAAAGGCAGTGTTGCCTTTTTTTTTTTTTTTTTGCCTGAGGGAAAAAAGGGATCATGGTAATATTGGAAGCATAAGCACCTCTTGGAAATAATGTGTGTAAAGAAGCCAGTGCTCCATCAATAACAACACAATGACTAAAAATAAAACATTTTTAAAACCAGTGTTGGGGAGTATCATCAGTTAAAACTCCTGAAGTGCAACTGTCTCCTTAAGCAATTTCTTTTGCTAGTTCTGGCCAGCTTTAAAATGGAAGCAGCTAACGACTGAAGAATAATCAGTATGGAAATGATGCTCACAAAGGAACACCTGAGACTCAATCTGGATCTGACTGAAAGGCTCAAGAAGATCACATGAGATGAGCACAAAAGCTGCCTGTTCAGCTCTGCAACCAGAAGATGTCTTTACCCACAAACCTTGACTCAGCTAAATTCCTCTGCTGACTGTAAAGCAGAAGGGAAATCATATGCTGAGATAAATTTCCTTGAACTTCCACAGTCCATAAAAGGAGCTAAAGCAGAAGTCAGGATTATCAGGGATATTTCAATATTACATTTATGTAATGCCTAAATAAATTACACAAGTATCCAAAAGTGCTACATGTCTAATAATACATGCAAATTTACTTAACAGGCTGCATTCAAAAAGCAGGCAAGCTTTTCTTTTTCCTTTTATTTTCAAGCAGGAGAGTCAAGGATGAGAACGTGGGCTGAGGATACTGTACATTCCTAGCATTGCTGACAAGGCAATAGCATCATTTTCGGTAAGAGACAGCTGACACCTTTCTCCCAAATCTACATAAAATCCTTTGATGAGGTGTACTTTTGCCCTCCCTATGACTCCAGCTTTTAGACTGATTACATTTAAACGAGCTTAACTGGCCACTGTGTCATAAAAACTCATGGCAAACAGGAACACAGTGACCTCTTCACGCTGTTTCCAGGTAAGCACCTGCAAATTTTGACAGAAATGCCATTCACATGGACTTCTCCAAGGTAAGAGAGCCCAAAGCACAGTTGAGATGCACACCTGAAGCACAGTAATTAAATAATATTGTAATACATTTGTTTTGGGAGAACTTCTTCCAAAGTCTGCTCTGACATCCACGTCCAGAAGGGAGGGTGGAAGTATGATGGGAGAGATGGAGAATGAGAATGGAGAGTTTTGATTTTGATTTTACTATGGGAAGCAACTAAACCTTTAGAAACAGAGCCCTAGAAATGAGAAAGCCGAGAGAAGTAATGAATGATTAATGCAAAAGCTATTTAGAGTCATTTTAGAATGGAAATGAGCAGTGTGGGGATCAAGACACTGAAGTGTACACAGAACCCAAGCAGCAGTGGAGACTCACAGAGCCATCAGGGAGGAATGACAGTGCAAGCACTCCCTGGGTACACCTCTCCCACTAGATCCAATTTTAACAGCATCATCCCAGGTACAGAAATTCTCCAGTTTTGGCTTTTCTGTACTCAGACAAGGATTCCCATTAACTCCACTCACCAGAAGTTTAGCTTGTTCAGGCAGTGAAACTTGTTCCCTCTTTCCATCCGGATACCTTAGCATCAGCTGTGCCTTTGGTCCTACACAAAGGAAGTTACAACAAGTTAACAACAGGGCAGCTGAGTCGAGCTCCTGTGTAGATTTTAGGTGGGACACCACAGCAGGGTGAGGGACTGGAGACAAACACAAGGTCCCAGTCTGTGGAGATCTTTTCCTACCACAATGCTCAAAATAAACACATCAGACTCAGGACTGTTCCAAAGCAGCAGTGACTGACACCAGCCAGCATGCCCAGAGCACCTGTAATACACCAGTGTGCTTTTCTCCTGGGTAAGAAATGAGCTCAGGGACCAAGACGGCTCTGCAGGCTGGGGCAGCGCTGTGCCAAAGTGGTGCTGCTGGTAAATCACTCCCATGTCTGCTGGCAAGGAGGTATAAATCAAAAGGGATTTTTAAAACAAGGGATGAAACCAGGCTTGGCAGCCTATAAATAGCTTCAGGCAAAAAAGCCACAAAAACCCCAATGGAAAGTGAGCACTTACCATTCACATCGAGGCCCCGGAACGTACTTTCAGGCTTGTCAGGTGACTCCTCCAGCGCCCCCGCATCGATGCAGGGCAGGACTCTGTGGTTTGATGTTGTCCCAGGCTCAGTCCTTGCAGAGGGCTCAGGCTGAGGCCTCCGGCTGTCCTCTTTTTTAAACCCCAAGTCCTTGTGTGGAGACTTCCTCAGCTTGGCTGGAATCTCCGATTCCTCCTCCTCCTCGGACCCGCAAACAGAAATAAACTCTTCGCTTCCAGAAAAAAGCTCCGACTCTGACTCCTCGTCCGACCGGCTCTCCTGCTTGGCCTGAGACGAATCAAAATGTGTCTCCTGGAGCGAGGCTCTGATGGCAGCTTCCAGCTGGCTGTCCTCACTGGCATCGATGAGACTCTCCTGTGGGGTGCAGACAACACAAATACATCACAACTGCCTTCAAATACGCACTGAAAACCAAAAGGACGTCAGTCCTCTAGAAGGGAAGCCACTAAACCTGTTGGGAGAACGCAGCAGGGAAAGCTAGGCCTGCTGTAGTTACTCAATGGCTTCTCCTTGGAGTTCTGCATGGGGTAATCCATTTTCCTTTCACACTGCTACTGCTAAATCCAAAGCGAGTGCCGAAAGCACAAACTGCACAACAGAGCAGTGACCCTGGGAGAAGGCATTCCCTGGCACGCTGTATTTTTGCATGCCCTTGCACTAACTCATTGGGTCTGTGTGAGATATCAGGAGAGCTGGATAAGCACAGGTCAGCGTGTTTTTGGGGTGTTTGCAGCCTTCTCAAAGAGCCTCATACTCACTGAGCGAGAGCATTTCTGGGGAGCGCTGGTGGAATGGCCATCCAGCTGGCCATGCTCACTCAGGAACCCAGTCACTTGGTCCAAGAAAGAAGTCACATCTAACTGGTGCCACTCCACGAGCTTCTGGCCTAGGGAACAAAAGTTGGCATGAAGCAAAATTTCAGCAAAACATTGCAGTATAGTGGTTAAACTCACTGCTGCAAGAGTCCTCATTTGTGGAACTGCAGCTTCCCACATGCTACCACCTGAGAGTTATGGAGCTTCCTCCTTCCATGCCCTTGAAAAGGGACAGACAGAGATACAGACTCAGCTTACATCCATTCTTTTCTTATCTATGGGAATGTGGGCACAGAATGGTGAATTTGGCTTCAAAATGAATAAGCACCAAACCACTCAGTTATGAAGAAGCATTTCTCCGTTCTTGCTAACTTTGGCAAACAGCATTTGATCCCAGAAGTAAAGTGCTAAGAAGAATATCCTAACTTCAGCTGCAACATTAAAAATGTATATGTATTTTTGGGTGGTTTAAGTCAGCTACAAAGAAATCTCAGCTCTGATCACAGACACTATCACTTCAGTCCTTAGAAGCAGGAGACCAGACCAGCATTATATAACCAGACAGCTGCATTATATGATGATAAAAGAAGCTGCTGGGTACAAATGAAAAAGCAACAACGTTGAAAGAGCTGGAGGGAGAGTGAGAAGTTTGATAGTTCAGGTAAAAAATAACCAAAGAAAACAAAACCTCGAAGGCAAAATGGTATTTCAAAATTAAGATGTAATTTAAAAAGTCATTGCTGAGCCTCACAAAGCTCTGTGGGAGGAGCAGAAAGCAGACTGATGAAGTGCTTACAAATATTGTAGTTATTCATCACATGATTTCAAAAAGCTCTTAAAAGACTTAAAAAGAATTCAGAGTTTTTCCACCAGGTGGAACTATTTTCACTTTCTAAGCAAAATAGTCGCTAAGCTTCAAATACACAAAATTTCTGCAAGTTTTGGGTGGTTTATTCCCTTAATTCCTCTGGGAACATACTGAGTCAGTCCTTCAGGGACTCGAAGGACTTTAAGGTCTTGAAGAGGTTCTTCAGCCAAATGTAACACAAACTGCAGTGCAAGGTATTCCAGCCTACAATGGGATAACTCCAGGTAACCAGTTGCCACTTGTCTTACCTGTCCTGGGATCCAGGATGGAGACATAAGGGAAGTCTGCTAATTTATAAAACTGTATGTATCGCTGTCCTTCCTCGCTGTCATGGTACACCTAGAAAATTGGGCAGGTTAGTGGCTGGAGAGGGAAGACAAGCAAACTGTACCTTGCAAATGCACAGAGTTTTTCATTCCACAGTATAAACTACTAGTGGCACACACAGCTCTCAGTAACTCTGACAAGCTGAAAATAAGCCTCCAGCTCCCCATGTGTTAGAAGCTACGTGGTAACATCTTGATTGTAAAAGCGAAAGGCAGTTTATGCCTCCAAATGCATATCCATGAATTACATCTACATCCATAAACCACCTACACTCCATGAAATACATCTTTTCTGCAAGTTGGCTGAGAGAATTCAATCTTATTCAGTGAAATCTATTTTTTTTCGCTGTCCCCTCTACCAAGTTACCCACACACCCATCCCCAGGCAATTTCTCACCTGCCAAAAAATGAAATGGTCCCGGATGATGTTCTTCACAGCCTCGTTGCTCCAGACATCGCGGTTGAGGCACTGGCAGGCGAAATCTTGCACGTTCTGAATGTTTATCATGAGCCATTTGTTCTGCATCTGACCACACTCCTTGGCCTGGAAGCAGAGGGAAAAGCTTGGTTAGATCAGGCTGAAGGGCCAAACAGCACTGATGCCAGCAATGACCAGAGATGGCTTCTACCACTGCCAGACATTCCACCAAACCCCTTCACAGTGAGGAGGATGGACAGAGCTAGTGAAAAGACACCCACAAGACAGAAGGCAGGGCTGAAGGATCTGCTTTAAATGAGCCTGGTTGGGTTACAGAATCACTGTGATGAACAGAGCTGCTGGATTTCAACAAGCCAAGCACAGGGTGGGAAAAGCAACTCAGAGGGGGGACACACATGGCGATGCTGAATAAAGTATTTATTCAGGGACAAGTGTAGTCAGTCCCACCGATCTGACAACAAAGACCTGCTCAGTCTAAAGATAAACCCGTGGATCATCTAGTGAAGTAGGTTGCATAATTGACAGAGGACTTGCATTGATTCAACAGGACACCTTCTCTGCATGTTTTCTTTTTCTCTCCAAGTTTTGAGTTACTCTGTGACTGTCCAGCTGCCGAATTAGGCATCCTTTTTTGATGCTGCTTATCCAGACTGCAAGTGGGGAGGGAGACAGGAAGGCGCAGGAAGAAATCTTACTGGTTTGAGTCACAAAGCTGGCACTGTCTGATTGCTTGGTTGCAAGTTAATGGTAGGAGTTTGATCAAGAATGTAATTCTGATCGCTGAACTGTCATACCTGTTGAAAAAAAGAGGGCTAGATCAACAGCAGGAATGCTCTTATCACCTGGAAAGATTGGAACTGGCATAGGAACTCCCTTTGCTTAAAAAAAAAATTAAAAGTCATGCTCACCATCCTGCTGGTAATATACTGTTAAGGAATTCAAAGGACAAAAAATTCAGGGGAATCAGGATGCTATGCAAGATTTTGCTGCTTGGGCACTACTTTGTTCCCCAAACCAAAGTTTTTACTTTTGAAATTAATTTTAGCCAGTACAGTTTGGAACATGTGTGACAGACATGTGAAACCCACACACTCAGCTTCACCAAGGCAAGAATCTCAGGCTACAAAGTCAGTCTGCATGGCCAAGTGCCCTGCAGAGACAGCTTTTGTTTTACTCAAAGGGAAAAAAATGAAGGTAGAAGCATGGAATAGTACTGTTGTCATAAGGGGCCTCACACTAACTACTCACCACTAATTTGCACTGCCAGATTCCAGCATTTGGTCACCAGGTGAGAAAAGTGGGGCAGGTGACACCTACGGAACCAGCGAGGCGCTTAAATATAGTTGTCATGCTTTTATTTAAAGGATTTGTTTTGAGCTAATTGTGCGTTTTGAGAATCAATTCTAGGAAATCAGTTTAAGACAAGGCCTAGAAGTACTGCCCAAGTTTAAAAAGAACAAAAATTTTTATGTTATTTAAATCAATTGGTTTGCCTTAATCCTGTATTCTAATGTAGTCTGTTTGTTAAAAGAACACTCCCAAAAACATGTAATTAGAAAGCTGGAAAGTGCATCTTGCTCTCTACACTCACTCTGTGTATCTTTCAATATTAATGGAAACCTCTGGCTCTACCTCTCCTCTGTCCAGCTAAGGGCCTTGGAAGTATGCAAGCAGGAAATTCCACACAAAAAATTTGCAAAACTGAGTTTTCACCTGTAGAGCAGGCAGAGCTTTTGAAACTACTTTTATCTTCCTTCTAAAAACAAGCTTTGGACTTAACATTTAAAAGGACACAGTTAAACTACTGCTATCTCACATCCAGAGCTCTGCTCTTACACAGCTCCAGGAGTTCTTCTGAGGGGGTAGAAGGACAAGAGTGTGAGGAGAAGAAACACAGGGGTTGGAGATTACATAGGTGGGTCATTTTGGAAAGTGACAAAACAAGGGAAGGCTCAAGAGCTGGCTTGTGTATCACAAAAACTAGGGTCTGATGGATTTAGATCTGCTCTTTCCAACACCACGTGCTCCCCCATTCCCCTCCTCCTTCGAGGTATAAAGGCCAGTGCCAGGCACTGACAGAGCCCACAGACAGGGCAGGACAGGACAGAGCAGCCACTCTTTGAGAGCAGAGCCAGTGGAGCCCAGATGCAAAAATCAAACTAAACCAATCCAATCTGTTTCAAGTCTACCTTTACCCTTTCTACCCAGTCACATATTCCATCATTACAGCTCAGGGCAGCAAACCAGCGACCTGGGGAGACAATCTGTGAGACAAGTCTTGGTTTACACTCAGTGCTGCACCTCCCTGAGTAACTCTGACTCTTGCACTACTAAAAATAACTTTTCCTCTCATTTGACTTCTCTGAACATGTATGGTTTAAAAATGTTGGGGTGGTTCCTGCTGGCTCAGTTTTGTTGAAATGCAATCCTTTCAAGTCAGCAGAGAGAAGAAGGAAGTGGAGCCAGCACCTTGTGACCCTCTGGACATGTGTGTGACTCAGTGTGGAAGATAACAGCTGACAGAGAGTCAGAGCAGGACATTATCCAACAAAAAAATCTCCTATTTGGGCCACACTTCCCCTCCTACCTGGGGCAGGAATTAGATCCTTTCAGCACCCAGCCACTCCTGAGCTGTACCTGAAGCTGTGCTGACCCAAACCAGGCTAGAAGCACCTTATGCACAGGTAATTGCTCCATCTGAATACAGTGACCAGATCAGCTGCCAAATTATTGCTGCTTGTTAAGCAGAAACAGAAAAAATTCAGTCTCAGCTGTAAAGCAGGGAGCAGCTAGAAAAGGTTATTGATAAATGGAAAAAAAAATCATATAGAAAGACTTGAAACTCTGCAACATGACATTGAGTCACTTCACTGAAACCCTACTGAGTGTTAAGCACAGAACTGCACACACCAGAACCATCTCCTCCCGCAACAAGAAATGCAAACTAAGTCAATTTGGTGTGTACCCCCCAAATAAAATAATCTCTCACATCACAGGCATGAAGAGAGAACACCTGCAATTCTTGAAAGCGGTCTGAGATGAGAACAAAGCCACACTGTTCTCTATCAGACATGTTTGGTGTGCAATGTATTTATTCTACGCGAGTGATTTATTCCTAGAAGATTCCACATTTAGGTGAGAACTGTAGTTTAGTCAGTCCCACACTGAACTTGACAAGTACAATGATCATAAGTTGCTCTGCATGTGTAGCAGAATGCCTTTTTCATATACAGCAAGTAAAAAAACCCAAACCAATGTCATTCAACACCTGAAAATTTTAGTTAACCTTACCTAAAGCTAGTACTACTGAGCTCAAATGAAACAGCAACTTTTTGGACTCTACTGGTAACAAAATTTCTTTGTACTGAAAGAAAATGAGGTTTCTTGAGGAAAACTGAAGATAAATAAACAACCTTGAAGTGCCCAAAGAATAGCAACAGCTGATGAGCACCAAAGATACCTAAGACCAGATGTCATTACTGTTGTGAACAAAGCCCTAAATACTAAGTGATTCTCAACTAAATGTACATGGCTCAACCCTGGCAGAGTGTTCCTGCACACCCCTCCAGGGGCTGGAACACACCGCACACTGGCAAGAAAACCCCACTTAGATCAAAACTTAACTGTAAGAGCATCACAATGACAGTAGTTAGCCTTTGATACCCCTGAATGTGATGAGCATCTCTGATTTATCATATGGTTTATATACATATTTATCTCAGCAAACAGGGAAGGAAGGAGCCAACAGCAGCTTGCTAGAGATGAATTTTGAAAGACTGTGGTCACTGAGGCCTGACACTGTCCCAGGCTGAAGAAGTACAGCAGTTCGCAGTGAGAAAAGGTAAAATGCAAGGGAAAATGGTCAACACATTGAAAAAGTGGAGTTATATTGCAATGAAGTTGAGGAGCATCGGTGTGAAATGAAGGGTATCCCAGGGGACAAGGAACTGTACAAGAACACAGCGAGTACCAACAGCAGAAAGTGTACAGGTCTTTAGAGTGCAGCTACTGCACAGAACAAACACAGCTGAGTATATACAAACCCCTTCCCCAGCCCACCCCTTTTTTTTTTTTTTTTTTTAATTTTCAAGACTAAGAAGAATGCAGAGACTTCAGGACAAACAAATCCACTGATCAGTTATTTCACTGACACTACTTTTGACTGTGACAGATGCCACAATCAATACGTTTGCAGCAATACCTGAGAAAAGACAAGCACCCATCTCAAACTGCACAGCAGAGCCCAGAGGGCACTTGCTGACTAGTCCTGAAGCAGCACTGGTTGCTGCCACGTGAATTCCCCTTACCGGTACCTTTAACCACACATTTGCTGGCTTCATCAACAGCTCTGGACCCCAGACCAGCAGGCACCATCAGCTGGACGCTCTGACACACCTCGTTTGAAGCAAACCCTGAACCACAGATCACAAGGCAGGAGGGACAACCGAGCACCAACTGCTTCAGGCTGCTCCTCTGCTGCCACCACACCAAATTCCTTCCCAAGGTGGATACTGCTGTTCTCTGCCAGCATCCTTTCACACCTGGAATTTTGTTAGGAGATTGTGGAGGGCACCCTTGGAACACACGAATTAGTGACAAGGCAACTGATGGCCAGTGATTTGGGAAGCATAAAAAGAGAGATGAGGCTAAAGGGATGAGAGCTGGAGACACCATAAAGGCACACAGTGTTTCACCCAAAGTTCTCCAGCAGTGCTCTAGTATTTGTGCACAGCAGTCAAGGCACATGTGAAAGCAAGGTAAAGAATATTTTTGTTCAGCTTGAGCAGTCAGTTCTCCAATGTTGGTATTGCACCATTTAATCGTTACTTTGCATTCGCATGCAGTAACAATAATGATCGTCACCATCACCAAGCTCATCTATTCAAAGATGACCAGGAGAAAGTTCAGTAGTAACTGCAATTTATGAAGACTATCTGGAAATAATGGAGTCAAAAATTAACAATATATACCAATCTGCATGTTCTCTAATCATTAAGTCACTGATCCACATCATAATAATTCAGGAATAGATCCACACATGCCTACACAGTCAGTGAAGGTGACACCTGAGATAACTTAAAGCTGACAGTGTCCTGTATCTCTGGGATACTTTTCTCAGCACTACCAGAAACAAAAGACAACCACTGTGATTTTACACAAGTGCAAGACTGCCACTGAGGATGAAGCTGTGGCTTGATGGCAAAGCTGCATTCAAATACTTTTACTCACTCAGGTATCAGAAGCCACTCAGCCATGTTAACTCCACCTCAGCAGGGCTGTGCTGCAAACCACACTGCCCCTTGCAAAGTTCTCCCTCACCTATCCAAACCAATCTTACTCCAGTTTTTATGCACCCCCCATGCAGGTACTTCAAGGGATGCCATTTTCCCATTCTCAGCAGCCTCCCTTGCTCACTGTGTGATTTGCCACACTGACACTGAAACATAAAACAATGTGCTCTACACGGTCAGCAGTTGGGCTCTGTGATCCTTGTGGGTCCCTTCCAGGTGCCACCATCATCAGTGAAATCCTTCAATAAACCAACATTCCCATACGCAGTCCAGCAAATATTTATCACTGCCCAGTCTTTTGCAACCTTCTGATTGTCCAGCCACAGATCCATGCTGACATTTTCCCCAGCCACCCCAAATGTGAGCCCTCACCGTTTCGAAGCTGCCTTTGTGCATCAGGTCAATGGGAGGCCTGAAGAGATCTGCCAGCGTAGTGAGCTTCTTGTCCACTGCCCCTCCATTGCGGAGCTCCTGCTCCTGCCGGACTGCACGGCCCCAAGAGGAAAGGGAGAGGAATTAGACAAAACATACTCACAAGGGGGATTTATTATTGGCTAAATGCTCAAACATAGAACTTCTGGGGTGACATTGTCTCGATCTCCTAGGAGGTTCGGGGGAACAGGGTTCGAGCAGTTAGTGGGAGGAATATGAGCGCCAAATTCAAGGATATCTTTTAGGGAGAGTCACAGGATTAGACCCCACTGAACCAGACTAGCTGGTGTGTAAGGCAGAACCTCCTTGCCTCAGCTTTCTCACGTGTTTTCAGTTTAAAACAACATCTTATTAAACCTGAGGGGTCATATATCAGTATTTGAAAACAAATGAGCCAAAAAAAGCCATGACTTGTCCCCAGCGATGCTTTTAAAAGGGAAACTGAGCTAGATTGTAGCAATATAACTTACAAAAGGAGTATTTCTATTGCAGGGTTTCCAGTACGTAACTGTGGGGCAATCCCACAGAAAATATAGAAACAGATTTCATTTGCACAGCAAAATCTCTCCAGATGTTCCTTTAAGTGCATCAATTCCACCCGAAATAATACAGAACATGTTTCCTACACAGACATGACCATGTATAATTAAGGTAAATTGCAGCAGATAGGTATTTTATGGAACCAGGCCAGCTGAAATGGGCAACAACTATCCCACAACCAAAAATTTGATAGTGTGGAAGGTAGCTATCAATGGGCCAAAATGTAAAAACCATGTTTGAGCAGACACACAGGAAATAAAGCAACCCTGTAGAGCAGCCCGAGGAGCCAAGAGATCATTTGGAATTTCATGGCCAGGGCTGCTTTTCCAGAGACAGCCAGACAGTGATGTCCACCCCTAAAGTTCTGCCAAAAAACATGAAAAAGTTTCAGCACAAACCCTCACAGTGTATGTCTCACATGCTGGGCATCTCTAAATGTCTTAAGGGTGGAAAACCCTGACCAAACCTGTCAGGGGAAAGAAAGTTACTATCAACACTTATCTTCAGTTTGGCAGCCAACTCCTAACTATGTGGGAACACATACCATGGACCTCAGTCACCAGTGACAGGATGATGAAACAGCCTCAGGTTGCACCAGGGGAGGCTGAGATTCGGTATTAGGGAAAATCTCTTCATGGAAAGGGCTGTCCAGCCCTGGCACAGCTGCCCAGGGCAGTGGTGGAGTTGCCATCCCTGCAGGGATTTAACAGCCATGTGGATGTGACACCTGGGGACATGGGTCAGTGGTGGCAGTTCTGGGGGAATGGTTGGACTCTGTCCCAGAGGACTTTTCTAACCTTACTGATTCTGTGGTTACACCTCTGGAACACTCCAGCAACATCAGCACAACAGCCACAACTCAGATGTGAAATAGCTGGTGCCATGCTGTCACACAATCCCATTCTGTGACACTTCATGGATGAAATAACAGCCAGTGCTTTGGCATCTGCAGATTCTGTGTATGAACAGCCAAGGGCAAACAGCAATTACAGCCATGAGAACCTCGTGTGTGGCCAAGAAAGAAGCCTCAGGGCTACTCAAATGTAATTCAAGTGCCAGAACGTCCACTGCCTAGCCAAGAAATATTCAGTGGATGAACTTAATTTCTCCTTGGGTTGTTAAGATTCTTTCCCCTTTTTAGCTCCCTCTAGAGCAGAAAAAGTGTTTTTTTGAGAATTAGCAAGAACATATTTGCCATAACAAAGCAGACAGAATAGTTCGTGATAATCATAATTCTGTGATTCTGTACTTCTAATACCCTGCTATGCAACAGGCAATTTAAAAATGTTTCAACAACTGAAAGCTGTCCTAGCCTGGACAACAGGAATGATTTCTCCATCTTACTCACATTAAAAGTAATAAAATAGAGTATCAGGCTTACTGATCTATAGACACTTACTGGTTTCCGTCTGAAAATCCCGAAAGCCATCGAATATTGAGCGAGCAGGTCTGCGTCTTTTAGGAGCTTAAAAAAAATTACAAGAATTATTTCAAAAGTATATTATCAAAATAAATACATATTAGTACCTTCAATCACACATGTAGGAAAACAGAGTAAGAACCCAAAGCAGGGATGATGTGGGAATAGAGGTCCTTGGGAAGGGCTGCAGATGGATGGAAACAGGCAGCAGGTAGTTTGTAAATTCCACTTCCTAATATGTTTCCCTCCAGCAAACCTTAGCCCAGAAACAAAACATTTATCAACAACACAGAGAGGCTTAAAGCCCCTTCTGATGGGCCCACCAAGACCCTTCAGCATGTAGTGGCAGTGCTGTCACAGCATCATCTTGCCACAATTCCAGTCAAGATTTTACCCAAGGCCTTTAAGTGGATGAAAACTTCAAAAGATTAAACCCCATGAGAAAATATTTTCTTTATACAGAAACAGATTTGCTTTTCCACAATGCATTTCTATTCTTTTCTAAACTCTTATCCTGATCCTGTCCTAACTTCTTGGCTGGACAGGTAACGGTCATGCTGTTCCATTAGATCCAGTGTCACTTTTTGCAAGGAAACCTTCAGAACTGATTATCTGCAGCTGGACAGAGACAGCAGCCCAGGCAAGGATCAGAAATACCCTCAAGTCCCACCAAAGTCCTAAGGTACAGCACAACCACTGCACTTGGAATGCAAACAGAACCACCTGCCAACATTATTCCAGCTACTTATCTCCTTTACTGTCAACTGAAAGACAGAACTTTCAAAGCCCCATTGCTACAAGACATAATAAACAAATTAAAGTAAGATAAATACAGCCAGTGCAAATGTGATGATACAGACTATCATGGAAAAGGAAGGCAAGCCTGAACAAGGAACATGCTGGGGAATAACACCTCTCAGCTCCAGGGAGGAAGATCTCCTTCAGCCCAAGTGCTCAGGCACAAGCACAACCCTCTAAAGCCAACCTGGGAACAACTTAAACTCAGTTGGAATAGCAGCTGAAGGACCACTTCAACAGAAGCAGCATGTCCCTGCCAGGCTCAGCTCCAGCC
The DNA here is from genome assembly GCA_013397955.1 of Grantiella picta. Lineage (NCBI taxonomy): Eukaryota > Metazoa > Chordata > Aves > Passeriformes > Meliphagidae > Grantiella > Grantiella picta. The sequence continues at coordinate 315,986 of VZRM01007390.1, read as the reverse complement.
TGGCAGCACAGGTGAAGAGGCTCTCAGCAGTCCATGAGGATCCTTTCTAGTGAATGAAGGGATCCATATATCCAGCAGGGCACAAATACAGAGGGTCACCTCTCAACTGGGAAAAAACCCCGAGCTTGTACAAACACCTCAGTATGATCCTTAAAAACAGAAACTGCCACCTCCTCCGCTATAAGGCTAGAGCTGACACCAGTTATCTCTTCGGGTTCAGCTCCTCTGTCAGGCTGCTCCATGCCAGAAACACAAGTGGCATTGGTGGATCAGACAGTGCCAGGAGAGTCCTGATCCAGGTCACCTCAGTGATGGTCAGTGACAGTGTGATTGAGATCAGTGTGTAACAGGTAGATATAAAAAGATCAGGCATTAGGGCCAGCAGATCTTAATCCTGATTCTTGAACCCACAGGAGTCAATAGATATTTGTCAAAAACTCTGTTGGGCCACAGGAAAAAGTGCAGAGAGCTCCTCTGTCTCTAGAGGGGCATCAGCAGGGCATCTTCCTCTGGCTGCACATTTACTGCTGCACAACTGCCCTCCTCTGCTACTAAATACCCCACTTCCAAAATCCAGGTAGGATGGGAAGGGCAAGGATTAGATAAACACAGTATGTCTTTGTTTTCGTGTCACTGTATCTTATAGTTGAGACCTTCACAGTCCAGCATCACTGCTGCTTACCAGGTGGCCTTTCAGCAGCAAGGGGAATGTCATGAAATGACATCAATGAAGCTCACACAAGTGCAAAAGCACTTCAGTGAAGGCAGTTACTCTGTATGTGTCATTCCCTTTTTGCCCAAATGCAAATTAAGTGTGCACTTCAAATTGTTGGTATTTTATGCTAATCTCACATCAGTACAGAGAAGTGGAAGTTAAGTTAGTCCATCTCAGTGATTCATATTCTGCCTAAGGAATAAACATTTTCTGATGGGACTGGGGACTGAAGCATATTAAAGGAGTTGAAATTTTCCAGCTCCCTAAACAAACAGAAAAACAAAATTGTGACAAGGACTAAAACTAGAAAAGCTAATATTGCTGTCTGGGCAAGTACAGCAAAAAGGCAAGCGGTGTGCACCTGTACTGCCTGGCACTGTGCTGCCCTCTGAACCCCCCTCAGCTTGTGAATCCTCTCTGATGTTGAAAAACAGAATCAAGACACAGCCAGTTCCTGAGTAAACCTGAAGCCTGGCCTTGTTCTCCTTTCTAACACAGGAACTAAATAATAAAAAAGAGCATTTCCCATGGGTGTGAGACCACTGCAGTGATGAGCACTTGCATGGCCTTCCTTGGTGCAAAGGGCAAAGCTCTCAATCCATTACACATGGCTTTGCGAGCCCAGAAATGGCCTGGGCCACATGAGAAGGACAGAGACAAGAAATGCAGCTGCATGGCACAGCTTAAAAAATAAATTAAATTTCTACATGAGAAATGAAGAAGGTTATGAGCAATCACACAGTTCAGCCCTTCTTTCTGACGTCGTCTCCTCGAGATGCAGGCATTTGTCCTCTTCATTTTCACTCATCAGCCAAGGCTCCATCTTCCATCCCAGCAACTCCAACATTTCCACAATAGCACCCTACAGTTCTGGGCCCCCAGAACGCAGATGTATACTTAACTAATTGAATGTCACCTCACAGTCTCATGAAACAAGATTTAGCAAATTAGTACCCCTGGGAATGTAGCATCTCTCATGTGTGAGGTTTTCAATACCACCGGTGTTATTTCTTCATATCCAGCAAGTTTTGATTTTCTTTTGTCACTTAGCTCATCTCAAGGTAAAGAAAACAGAAACAAAATAAGAACACAAGCCTACCTCCAAACAAGGGCTCAGGCTCTACTAAGATTTCCTGCTTTTGAGGAATTGGAGCTCGTACTTCAACCCTACCAAAGGAGAAGAAACAAAAAAAGAAAACATCAGAGAGATTACAATAGTCCAAGTACTGTACAAACCCCATTTCATTATGCTCCAAGGCTCCTGCAACCTGAACCAGCTAAAGATGCTGCTGTAGCACTACACAGAATGAAGAGGTTTGGGGACAAGTGGGACCTCGAGGGAGCATCTATTGCCACTCATGGCACTGCTGCTGGACCTGGTACCCTGTGCACTGGGAGCTGGCATGGATGACCTTTGATAGAAGATTACACAAAGCCCTGAGTGGCTGCATCCCAGGCTTTGTCAATCTACTATTTAAACATTTTTTCCTTCTTCATGACTTTGTTAGAACTTGAAAAGTTTCTAAAAACTCAGCAAAAGCTGTTAAACAATCCACTTGTGATCCTCCTTTCCTTGCTAGCTACAGAGAAAAAATTTTATTTTCCTTATTACCAGCTTTTGTCTGTCAGAAGACTTCCTGCTTCCACCTGAAAGTCACACACCTCTCTTTTCCACAGGAAAGAAAACAAGGTCATGGTGGCCATTTCCCCCCATTTCTGAAGCAACTCTTGGGCTCCCTCATAGCTGGGCTCCCTCATGTGTCAACAGCTCAGTCAGCTATGCTTGCAGAGACTTACAGATAATCTGGAACTACAGTTAGGAGAAGAAAGTAAATCACCAGGAAATCACAAGCAACACTGTGACAATGGTGTGGTCACCTGGCCCACAGATCTATGTGGAGAAGGGTTCATCCATTGCTACATCCTGTCTATGATCTCCCTCTTTCCTCAGACTCTTCCAAGGTGTGAAGTGTGCACTTTGCAACTCCTGGCTATGCAGGTTACAAGAAGTAACTCAGGATGTCAGCAGGATGCACTAACCTTGCTCTTAACCTCCAAATCTTTGATTGCTCTGTGCAGCTAGTTACTCTCCATTTGCACATTTACTGTTCTGTCAGCCTAGGAGGAACACTAAGCTGATCAGCACCTGGAGGGTTGTCAAGTGTAAAAAAAGAAAGTATTCCAAGAAAAATCTTGAATCACTGATGTGCCAGAAGTTGTCTAGAAACAAGAACACCAACCTATATACCTATTTTAACTTTGCTACCTGTCAAAAGTTCATGCAGGAAGGCACCTCACACCAGCTATAAAGGTCAGCACTAAAAGAATTGTTTAAATTTATACATGTGCTTCAGAAGTATGAGTGGCAAGGATTTTCCTCTGTAAGTCAGTTGCCTTCTTCCTGAAGTGGAAGATTTTCCTAAGGACAAGCATTTCCCATGGATTTAATTTAAAACATTTAATTTATGTGATTTATACCACTCAAAATATTCTATTTATCCCAAGCAGTCACATTAATAGGCAGCACTGAGACTCTGCCATGCTTTAGTGGAAATTCTCTTCCCTTTACAGGCATATGATGTGTGACAGACTGATGAAGGTGTTGAAGTTGCTGATTCCTTTGCATACTGGTGTACAGGATCTGGCCTTTGCAGTGCCAAACTGGCATAAACCACCACAATAAAACCCTCACAAGTCAGACTCTTCTGTCAGGTGACAAGAGACAGGATGAGACAAAACAGCCTCAAGTTATGCCAGGGAGGTTTATGTTAGATATTACGGCAAATTTTTTCACAGAAAGGGTTGTAAAGCACTGACACAGGCTGTCCAGGGCAGTGGTGGAGTCACCATCCCTGGAGGTGTTCAAAAAACACGTGGATGTGGCATTTGGGGACATGGGTTACTGGTGAACATGGTAGTGGTGCTGGGTAGATGGCTGGACTTGATAATCTTAAGAGGTTTTTTCCAACCTTAACAATTATATGAATCTATGAAATGGGAATAATGTGGCTTCATTTATAAGAACCAAACAAACAGAACTCTCTAACTGCCAAGTTAGTGTAAAGCAAGATTGCTGAAGCAATTTAAAAATAAGACTCTCTTATTACTGGATCCCTACTTTAATGACTTGAGCTTTGTTTGTGAAAAACAGTAGGTGAAAGCTACAGAAAGCTCTGAAGTACACGCAAGAAACTTGCTTCTGGTCTACAAACCAGAACACCTGAAACACCACTGGAGCAATCAATCTAACAAGATCAAAGCAGTGTGTATTGCTGTGAGTGAAAAGCAACAACTGCCTTATTTGCTGTGCCTTACACTGTGACATTTGTAGGACAGGCTGGTTTGCACAGCCGTGTTGCTGGGTACTTACTCAGAGTGCGGGCGAACAGCAGCCACCGCTGCAGAGCTGGTGCTGGGCTCCTCTGCTATCCCTCCTCCGTCCAGGAACATGGTGACAGCCATCTCCAGGTTGTTGTTGCATGCTTCCAGCATATGCTTCCCCACGCTTTCACTGGCACCTGGAATGCCAAAGGGAAATCACAGCGTTTTGACTGGAAGCGCCCAGAACAGCTTTCTCTCTCAAAGCATTAATAATTAGGAAGAACGGTTCATCAGCTGCCATTTATCCCTGAAGAACAACTGTGAAAGGAGACAAACATGCAGAGCTCAGGGGGAAGGGAATGCCTGCAGTCAGGACAGCCAGGCTTCTTCCTGCCAGCAACACAAAAAACCTAGTGGAAACCATCTGAGGGGTTTTAGCATGATCTGGATTTTCTTCTAGAGGTCAGACATTTTTCTGGTCCATGGACCTGTTGGAATGAGTCCAGAGGAGACCACGAAGGTGCTGTGAGAGCTGGAACCCCTCTGCTCTGGAGCCAGGCTGAAAGAGCTGAGGGTGTTCACCTGGAGAAGAGAAGGTTCTGGGGAGACCTTAGAGCTCCTTCCAGTGCCTAAAGGGGCTCCAGGAAAGCTGGAGAAGGACTTGGGATAAGGGATGGAGGGACAGGACAAGGGAGAATGGCTTTAAGCTGCCAGAGGGCAGGGATAGACAGGATATTGGGGAGAAATTCTTCCCTGTGAGGGTGGGGAGGCCCTGGCACAGGGTGCACAGAGAAGCTGTGGCTGCCCAACCCCTGAAGTGTTCCAGGACAGATTTGGAGCTACCTGGTCCAGTGGAAGGCATCCCTGCCCATCACAGCAGGTAGAGGATGAGCTTTAAGATCCCTTCGAAGCCAAACCATTCCACGATTCTATGAATTTTCTGAACACAGGCATACACAAAGAAAAATGAAAACCTGACTTGACATTTTAACAGGAAGAATATTAAACCAGCTGCTAAAGTTTTTTATCCACTTGTAACAGACATTTAGAGATGGAAGAAAAGACACCCTGATTTACTGATTCTGCTGAAAGGCAAAAAAAAAAACCAGCAGAAGCTCAGTTTATATAAGAAGGAAAAAAAAAGGCAGCCAAGAGGGAGAAATCAGTACTTGTCTACAGAGCTCTCTGTATAATGACTAACATTTATTCAAATCACAGAATCATGGAACAGTTTGGGTGGGAAGGGAGCTTAAAGTTCATCTAGTTCCACACCCTGCCATGGGCAGGGACACCTGCCACTATCCCAGGTTGCTCCAGGCCCTGTTCAGCCTGGCTTTTTTTTTTTCTTAGTTGCACCTAAAGTGCAACTAATCCCAGTTTTAATGTTGCTGCTCAGGACAAAGCAATAGTTCCTAACATCCACTGTAAGTCTTTCCTCAGAGGATGAGCCTCCCAACTTCTCAAAAACCATCCCATCAGCAGAAGCTCCCTCAGGAAAAGAAGCTCTCCTGCACCCAACTCTTTAAGTATCTACTGACTACCTTCTCCACAGGTGGTGGACTGCCAAAGAGCTTATTTTCCTATGGAAAGGCTGGTAGAGAGGAAGAGTGGTAAAATGCAGCTGAACCAGTCTGGGAGCAGCTTTGGGATCTGTAGTAATTCTTCCTAAGTTCACGGCAAGTCACCAAAATGACAAAAACACTTTGCCCAAAACCAGGCTCACAGGTAACATCAGTCTAGGCAAAACATTTTCGGATGTTTCCCAGATTTTCTAGGAATGACTCAGGAAGCTCTGGTTTGAACAGAGATTACACTGTGAAACTGTGGAGATCAATCAGCTCTAAATAACCTGCACATCAAACCACGGAGAAAGCCAAACTGACTGAGGAACTGGTTTCCCAAAACACCCAACCTGCCACAACAAGCGTGCTGGGATGGCAGTCAGCTGTATTTTAAGACCTTAACTGAGCTGAAGAAAGTGCAAAATAAAAACTAGCGACAACGAGAAGTGAATAGTTTTTCACTCAAACGATTTTTTGGCATTTTCAGCTCTTTTCAATGTGAACTGTAGCAATGAAACCACATCTGTGAGTCTGGAACACACACACCACTCTATACCTCACTGTAGAGTCATGCAAAGCCATTCATTTGCAAGAACTGGAAGAAAAATGGTAATTCAACCCTCTGTTATTATTTAAATTGACACTGATACCAAAAGTGCCTGCACTGATTTCTCATCACTCCTGAGGAAAGTGCCATCATATGAAAGCTTTCAGTCCTTGTGCTGGAAAACAGAAAATTCTAAATATTTGTTAGGTTTCAAAGCAAATTTCACAGATAACCCATAATTTCTTTGGCAAAGACGTGTAGCAGTTACACCTGGATAAGAGCACCACAGAAACACAATTCTGCCATCAGGATCAAAGAAAAGCATCGAGGACTCTTTCTCCTCATCCCTCATGCTGGGGAGTATTCCCTCAGCCTTTGCCCCACAGACAGGAATGACTGCATACACTTACAACTCCACGCTGAAAAAAACATGAACACAAAGCTCTGAGGTGTGAGCACCTGTCACACCACACCAGCTTTGGTCAGACAAGCTCCATGGCAACACACTTCTAGGTATCACCTTAAATTCTGTCAAATGGAAAAACAAAACTTCAAAATTCCACTTAACAGTGGACGGGTGAAGCCCACCAGGCTATTTTTTTTAATCATTTCTGAAAGCATAAAGAGGGGTTCTCTTATGTTGAGCATAAAATACGTGTCTAAACACAAAAAGCTGTCAGGAAGAGGAAACCAGCACAGCTCTGCCTGTTCTGGTTCAGGTTTTAGCATCTATCGCAAACACAGGCACATACCACTGAAAATGTACTTGCTGGAGGTTCTTTTTCTTTTTATTCAAAGGGCTTCCTGCATAAAGATTCTTTAGGAACAGCTGAGAGATCAAAAATTTCCCTGCTTTCATCCTGCTGCAGATTTGAGTGTGTCCAGGTACAGGGACACAGCCGAAAACGGAGCTGCTCTGGACAACCGGATTAAAGCAGTTTCATTTCTCTTTGGCTGTTTAGTTGATACATCTTATTAAACACTCCTGCAGTATCTGACACGCAAAGCCATCAGATTAAACACAAAGTGGGTCAAGCGCTCCAAGTACACAACCCGAAGCGGGAGCTGTCACCTGACGCGAACTCGCACGGAAAAGCAACCTGCTCTCGCCGTTTGCGAACTCAATTCCCCGCGAGTCGCCCGCGCTGGAGGATATTTATGGTTTTCCAAAGGCGGACTCCGGGCTCAGCTCCCGGCTCCCTCCCGGCCGCCAGCGTTGCCCGCAGCACCGGGAAGGGCTCCGGGGCGGCGCGCAGGCGGGAGGGAGGGAGCAGGACACACAGCCGGGACAGCCGGGAGGAACCCCCGAGCCGCCGCGCAGAGAGACGAGCGGCCCGCCGCGCAGGGAGCGGAGCCGGAGCCGGGGCCGGGGCAGCCCCGCCGCGTCGGGCGGAAAGGCCCTGGCACCGCCGGCGCCCCGAGGGAGGCGCTCCGAGGGCAGGGGCAGCGCGCCCGGAACCGCTCCGCCTCGGCC
>VZRM01007390.1:286360-308156 GCA_013397955.1 Grantiella picta | reverse complement strand
CCGTCATGGCGGCCCGCGGCACAGCGAGGGGCCGGGCAGGCCCCGGACCGGGCGCGGAGCAGGTCCAGGTGCTGTGACCTGAGAGACATCCAGGAACAACCTTCATNCGGGGTCTCGGTTGCCACGGTAACGAGCCCCGCCCCTCGGACCGCGCGGGAGGCGGGAGTTGCCGTGGCAACGCCCTTTTCTCCCGCTTTGGCGCTTTTGCCCGGGAATCCCCCCGGCATTCCCGACCCGCCGCTTCCGGCGGGCACGGGCCTGGACGGCCGGACCGGCATCCTCAGGACACGCACCCGCGGCTAGCCTGGCGATTTACCCCGTCATGGCGGCCCGCGGCACAGCGAGGGGCCGGGCAGGCCCCGGACCGGGCGCGGAGCAGGTCCAGGTGCTGTGACCTGAGAGACATCCAGGAACAACCTTCATCACCAGCACAGGCTGGGGGTGACCAGCTGGAGAACACCGCTGCGGAGAAGGACCTGGGCGTCCTGATAGGCTACCAGCTGTCCCTGAGCCGGCAGAGTGTCCTGTGGGCCAGANTGCAGGAATTCATTTCTGTTGTGATATGGAGCTCCTGGAGTGGAGCTGCGGAGGTGCTGAAGGGCCTGGAGCATCTCCGTGCCCAGGACGGGCTGAGGGAGCTGGGGCTGTTCAGCCTCCAGAGCAGCCCCAGCTGACAGAGGCCCTCAGCCCTGGGTGTCCCTGTGTGCAGGGAGGGTCAGAGCAGGGAGCACGCTCTGCTCCAGGGAGCTGGCCATGGCACCCGAGGAACAGCAGAACTGATGCCCAGGAAGTTCCCCCTGGACAGAGGCAGAACTTTCCTGGGCACTGACTGAGCCCTGAACAGAGACCAGAGGCTGTGCAGTCTCCCTCACTGGAGATACTCCAGAGCTGTCCGGACACACTCCTGTGCCATGTGCTCTGGGATGGTCCTGCTGGAGCAGGGAGGTGGCACCAGGTGACCACTGTGCTCCTTCCAGGCTGACCCATTCTGGGGTTATGGGAGGCAGAACCTGAGGTGGTCAAGGAACAGCTTGTCAGCACCAGTCCAGGGAGCTCTGGCAGGGCACCCCTGCCATCACTGTCACCATTAGTTCTTCAAAGCCAGAAGAGGAAACTCCTGGATTTGTTCCTACCCACTGTGCCCAGTCTTTCTGATCCCCAGGTCACCTGGAGAAATGGCAGGAAAGGAATGTTTTACTCCTTTTCCTGTTTCCCGGCACAGCAGGCCTGTGGCTGCCTCGCTGCTGAACACCTTGCCAGTAACACTTGTCAATTCTGTGAGTACCACAGAAAGCTGCAGTCTCCCTAGAGTTGTAATAATTTAATACCTCACTGCCATGGAAATAAGTACAACTGTTCCCTCTCTTATTCTGTCCCTGCCTCCCATCTTCATACCAGCTCTGATGCTCAGGGAAGCAACCAAGCCTGTAAAGTATTTGGGGTTTTGGCACTTGTTTTGTTTTTCCTGGCAGTTGGATGAGCTGAACTTGTTCACAAACAGGACAAATGAATCACCAGGGCTGAACGTAGGTGAGCAGCAGTGAACCGTTACACCAGCCCAGATATCCCAAATGCAGACTCCTGCTTCACCGACACCAGTCAAACAAAGCTGATTTCACCTTCAAAGCCACAGGGACAGGAACAAGCTGTTGGTACAGCCAAAATACACTCAGCAGTGGCCAAATTCCACCCTCTGACAATAAAGATCTAGAAGAATAGGCCAAATTATGCCTGGTGAGCATTATTGTGCCATGGATGTGGTGAGGAATGGGATCCTTTGGGGGACCTGAGGGCTTGCAGCACCCCACCTCATACAGGGCTACTGCTATAGGTGACAGGTTTTGTACATTTTGCAGCAGTTTAGGTTATCTACCAATCAATTTTTAGTCCTGCCTTTTTCCCCTTCTGTTTAAAAATAATAATTCTTATGTAAGAGGCCCTTCTGACACTGAGGGCAACATTCAGTGAGCTGGAAAAACACAAAGACCCCCAAATCCTTTAACACACCCTCCCGTATATACACACACCCCAAAAAACACTTGAGAGCTATCTAGACCTTTGAAATGGCAGATTTTGTAATTTTTGTTGTGATTTTCAGTGGAATCACAGCAGCAGGATTTGCCATTGCTGGTGAGAAAGGAAGTTCAGCAAGCAGCCCTCCCTGTTGAACTTCTAACTGGGATTAGTTCAGTGCATGTCTCAAGTCTTATATAAAAGACAGACACAGTCACACACTAAAAGGGAAAAGAATCCATGGAACAGCTTGTGGAAGGAAAGGGAATGAGGCTGGTGTGAAATGCAGCAATCCATGTACTAGGATGTGGTCTCATGCCACTTGCACAAGGTGCAGTGTTCCCAGAAGGGGAAACAGTCCCTTCTCCCTCACCCTCTCGCCCCTTAATGTTTCCCCTACCACTTTACCACCCAGAATTAGTTCATGGCGGGTCCCAAGCTACCAAAGCTGGCAGTCAGGCATAGACTTAAAGAGTTTTGGCAGCAAACAAACACTTTCTCCTCATCTGCTTTGAAAAAGGAGTTTGTTTTTCCCAGGCTTACCCTGACTGGAAAGGCTGAGGGTCACCAGCATGGAAACACTTAGTAGCTCTGTCTTAAAAAAAAACTTTAATTGATGAAGGGATGTTTCTGACATCATGGGTAAGACAGAAAATAATCCCAAATGTGGTAAGGACTAAAGAAAAACAGGCCCATATTGAAGGAAGGCTTCCAGAACAATGGCTGAGGCAGCAGGAGAAAAATCAAAGGATTTGCTACTGGGCACCTGTTGTAACTTTCTCAAAAAACATCTCTGAGAGAACATTTATTTATGAGAAGCCCACCAATGATAGAGACATGCAGGCAGAGGGGAAAAAAAACCACCCAACAATTCATACTTTTGGCTCAGTGTGCTGGTCATGCTTACATAAAATTTGTTTTTTTTAAACTTAAACCATCAGAAGATGCTGATTTGAAGTATTTTGTTACAAATTTCCCAGAACAGAATTAAAGTCATCAATGGAGTTCAAAAAAAGGACAAAACTCAAACATTTGCTGACTTTGGTGACTAGCACACACCCTTTAGCACTGCAGCTGGCACCTGGCTCCATTTCAAACACAGACAGTGCAGAAGTAGCTCCAAAGAAACAAAGAAAACCCAAAATATGGCTTCATAAAACCATTAGCAAGAACACGTCCTCTGCGGAGTAGGATCTGGTTGACTCTTCACCAGCCTCAACTTCCTACAGGCCTCAGCACCTCCACATCTAAATTATATTTTTTTTTGTTTATTTTAGTTTTAAACCCAACAGGAACAGGATTTGATAGTACCTCTAAAAATGGAGGGAAACAGTTACAACCAGGCAGTTATGTGAATCTCTAATTACAGTTATGTCATTACTGACAACTCCACTTTTCAGTTGTTTTTTTCCCTTCTAACTTTCTTCATCATAAATGGCTTCTGGACTACTGTTTTAATCATACACAAACCAGTTTGAGTATGAAAATCAAACAGCATTAAATATAGTGACATTATTGTACAAGAATAAACTTGCAGAACATGAACAGTAAGAAAACAAAAGTATCTCATTCTTAACAACAGGGGAAAACGGATATGCAGGAGAGACCTCTCTGGACAGAGATGAATAGAGCCCACAGCCTTGGCACCCATGAAAGACCCTTGGCTTTGGCAGTGGAGAGTGACCTGTTTCTTCCCTCTTTGTCCGAGGGAGGGGTTAGCACACGGGAGGGAAAGAGTGACTGGTTACTCGTGTGTTAATGGGTGTGCGAACAATGCAATTCCAGAAACCGCCTAAATTCTGGCAACACGCTTCAATTTCCAGAACAGGGATTGTGCTGAGGGAAGCTTCAACCTTGCAGCTGACAGCCAGCCGGGAATACAGACTCATTTTTCACTCGTTTCCTCCATGGAATGTGCATCTTTTCCGTTAAATACTCCAGATTCTCATTTTAAGATCAGACCATCAGTTACCTCTGTTTTTCAACACTAACAGTGTATGCACATTCCAAACAATGTAAATACAAGCTAGAAAATAAGAAATGCTCTGAGTACTGCAAGAAGTGCTGCAAGTGCTAGAAAATAATATTCAAGAAAAGAACAATTAAAAAATGTTACATTCTGGGGGTGCACATTACTAAAGCTTCCCAGGACTCAACTCTGCCCAAAGTGGCTCCCCTCCAAAGCAACAACTCAGAACTTCTTAGGGAAGCTTTGCTTAACTCAGGAGAACATCACCACAGTTCTCATTCCCAATCCACCACGTGTCTGTGGCTCTGTTGATCTACTCTGCAACAGGGCTTTTAAACATCTGCAGGATTGTCTTTTGCTTGTTCTTAGGCAGTGAACAAATATCATTTGTGTCATTGGTATTAACCACACAATTCAAAACCTTTCCTTCCTTGACGCTGGGGGATTTTACCCAAACCCTGGCAGGGGACTGCCAGTTTTCATTGCAGGAACCTTTCCGAGTCTTGTGCTGATTGGTTTCATTCTGTTTTTTTGACCCCTTAGAGTTTTTTGCCATCTTGGAACTTTCCTTTCTGGCAGAAGAGTCTTTTGCAGACTGAGGTGTTTTGGCGCGAAGAAGATACTCACCTGGAGAGCCCTTCTGTCGATTTGGTGTCCTTTCCTCCTTGTTGAGCTCCCTCTGCAGCTCCAGAGCCAGAAGCCTGTCCTGCTCCTCCTGCCTACGCCTTTCATAGAACTCCCGCTCAAAGGCTCTTTGTGTTTGCAAGTCAAAATCACTCATCTGCCCATCTTCCTCTTCTACACTTTCTGAAAAGGTTCTTCTCCTCTTACCAAGCATGCACAAGTCAATTATGGCATCAGCAGCTGGGGCCTCCAGCAACTTCCTTTTGGGAGTCTCCTTAGTGTTCTGCAGCCTCTCTGGTGTCTCTGCATCCAAGTGTCCAGGCTCCTTCCCCAGTTCACACAACGCAGTCTGGTTGTCAGACATCACACAATTCATTCCTGACTGAACAGAGGCACAAGTTTCATCAGACTTTTCAAGGTTTATGCTTTGGACATGTGTCACATTGCAATTGTCTGACTCAATTCCATCATCTTCTCCTTTGGATCTACAAAGAACTGTTCTAGACCCTTCCCCTTCTGTGGCTCCATGAAGTACATCTGGAATGCCATCTTCTAAACAATTTGGTCCTGGTGTTTTTTCCTGGTTGACAGTTTCACCTGAAGCTGAGGCACTGAAGTAGTTCATGCATGATTCCAAAAACGAATCCTTAGCACCAGAATCTTTACGTACACTGGTCAGCTGTGGAGACAGGGTTGGCATTTCCTCTTGCTCATCCTGCAGTGCAGAAGTGCTGCCTTCATTGCTGTTGATCTCCTGAAGAAAAGGGAGACAACACTAATCAGATAAATTTATCAAAAGCTCATGGGTGTGAATAAATGCCAATTTCACCTCTCCTGGCTGCATTGCCCCTGAGTGCTCTGGGATAGCAACTCAGATACTTCTCTTCTTAAAAGATACCTGTTTAATAATAATGAAAATATTTAAAGTAACTGCAGAAGCCCAGCTAAAGGACTGAAATCACAACTGCAGCACTTTCCTCTTACTGGTGACTCAGACCAACTGTGCAAGGCTGCTCATCTTCTTTTAGGGCCTTACAGGGATGATTAGACAGACAGCCATGGAACGATGTGAATCAGGGTCCACCCTCCTCCAGGAGGCTCTGGAACTAGGAATCATGAATACTGAAGGTAGTTTAAAAAGGACAATATAACCTGCCCTGCTCTGATGTGCATGGGGAACAGAGGATCGGAATCCTACAGGCAAGGGGAAAATATCCCATAATTACTAACTGTGAGATTTATAAAAAATTTTTCCAGTTACCGCAGAGAAAGAGTTGCTCCTGCCTCTTCCTGAGGTACTAGAGAACGACGCTGATCCCAACACATCATGATTCTTTGGAGACAGATACCTGAAAAGGGAAAAAAAAAGGATACCCCTTTAAACGTGCTGTCCTTGAACTGTCAGTCCTTTGAATTAAGATCTTCAGGTTCATTCTGACAAACAAAAACAAGAAGGGCAGGTGTTTCCCTTCTCCTCCTATGAGGAAAGTTTTAACCTTCAACACTTCACATTCTCCCCAATTATCTAGAGAAGTTGCCCTACAGCATTCCAAAGAAGCAAATGGAGCAGAGGGACACTTAAACAAGCCAATAATTAAAGAAGAAACACTTGGCTGAATCCCTTACTTCTGAATGTCTCCAGAGTTGCTTGATTTGTTCTTTGCCTTGCACGAGCTGGCTGGGGACACCTGAAGTGAGAGGCTGTGTGCTGGTGACAGGCTGCCGAGCACATGTCCCTCAGGATCCTCATTCTTCCATGACAAGTAAAAACAGTGTTAGGTAAAATGAAACAAAACACAAACTGCAAAAACCTCAGGGAACTACTTTGGTTTTACTGCAGAATTAGTTACTTTTGCCCTAAGCATTCTAGAACTGTGAGTAACAGCTGGTTATGGAAAAGGAAACATTACATGATCCATACACCTTCCTGGATTTAGCACAGAGGGACAGGAGGCTTTGTTCAAGTAAGTACACAGGTTTCATCACTGAGTAGCAAAAATTCAACTAACCAAAACAAATTAATGGAACAAAAGAACCCTCTAAAAGGTAAGGCACATTTTGACTATACATTCCTTTTCTGCAGTACCTGTTACAGACATCCATTTCTTCCAAAGAAAGATTTTTAAAATCCTGAGGGAAAGGAAGCATACAGCAGAAAATCCATATTTTGGAATGTGTCAGAATGAAAACACGCAGCACATGTGCCAGATGCTGGATTTCAAGTGTGTATTACACAGGCTTCACCCTCCCACTGTTTTTTCAGAAATTAATGGTCAAGCAAGGCTTTTAAGTACTGGGGGGTGACAACAGCTTCCAACTACAACTAAAATAAATTTAAATTATTCCAAATTTTAACATTTGCTCTGAGAAGTCCAAGTTGCTTGCATTATATTTGCTGTTGTCCTCCTCAATCCCAACTCACCAGACTGTTACTGAGCTGCCAGGCCAGCTCTTCATCTTGCTTCAGCTGTTTCTCCATCTCCCTCCGTCTCTCTTCTGCCAACCTGTTCTCCTCCTCCTCCTCTGCCAGCAGCTGCTGGATGTATTCCTCACTCGCTTTGTTCTCCTCTTGCTCGTGCGCTCGCCTTTCTGCCTCCACCTAAAACAGACGTTTTAAAAAATCCACCTGGTTACTACTGCAGGACCACATTTTACACCAGAACCTCTCAGCTGACACTCCTTAAATGTAAACCATTCACTGTTCACAAAAATAGAGCAGTATTTCATGGCACAAGTCTCAAAGATATAAGAATCACATGGATACCATGTATAGAGCCTTTGGTTTGACCATGGTGACAAACCATTGTATTTCTGTAAGATTATACTATTAACCTTGCTCACCTGCAAGGTCAAACTCCATTCCTCACCTTCTCAAAGTGTTAGTAGCAAAAACTAAGATCTCCAAATACATGGATCTACAGAGAAACTGGGATTAGGACTCTTTCTACAGCTGAATGCCACCTATCCCACAGCATTTACTCAACCTGCTTACATCATTATAATATCCCACAAAACAGCACATCTCTCTTCTAGAAGTGTCTTGCTCTCTTGAAACATGCAAAACCCAAAGCAGCCGGCCAAGATTTTTAAATTTGCCTTCCTTACAGCAGACATGTGCTGACATATCAGTTACCAGCAATGCCACAAGGACAGCAAAGTACTCCAAGAATAAAGCTTTCTTTGGAAATTCCCCCACTCCTCTGCTTCATGTGCTCCTGTAACCACCAGCAAGGGGCTCTCAGGGAAAGGTGCATTCCCACATATTTTTCAACTCTAAATCTTAATACTACTGCGTTTGAATTGGAAGAAGGATCCCTAAAAGAATCTTTTCTGATTTTCAAATTAGCACAGGTAATAGAGTGAAAAAAGAAGAAAGAAAACAATGCACGTTCATTACTGAAGCTCATCTAATTGCAGTCTCTTACTTGGAGGGAAATCAATAAGGCAAATATAAAACTAAAGCCCAAACAGTTCCAAATTTCTACATTTGCTGTTTTTACATACACTGACTGAGAAGTGAGGTAGGGGATATAGATCAAGAAAACTTGAGAAATGTCACCTTGTGTCAAATACAAAAAAAACTCTCCTCTTCCATCAATTTAATTCATGATTCAGGAGTGACCAGTCTGTTCTTACAGCTGCAGTGCCCTTTTAAGTATCTTTACTATTAAATAACATTACAACTGTTTGTGGGAACAATGCAAATAACTGGATACAAAGCATTTATGCTTTTCGAATGTATTTTTCAACTCACCTTACTAATCTCTGCTTCATACTCCTGCCTCAGCTCCCCAGGCTTGCTCAGCTGATGCTGTGGCTTGGGGACACAGACTAATCAAGAGAAAGGAGAGGAAAAAACCAAAGTGAGGAAACTAAACAAGATCACAACAGTCAATAATGAAGGATTTTAACAGATGACCTCCACACCCTGTCATTGGAATGATTTGACTTAAATCAAGTGTTATGATTAAAAAGAGAAAGGAATAAAGGAAAAAATACCAAGGAATAAAGTTCACACAGTAGAAAAGTGCAGTGTTACAAAGTGGCAGGAACAGAGGGCGTTTTCCAAGCACTGCATATAAAGCAAATATGATGGAACAGTTTGCCCAGAGAAGCTGTGGCTGCCTCACCCCTGGAAGTGTCCAAGGCCAGGGTGGATGGAGCTTGGAGCATCTTGATCTAGTGGAAGTATCCCTGCCAATGGCAGGGAGGTGGAATGGGATGACCTTCAAGGCCCCTCCCAACCCAACCCATTCCCTGATTTATTCTGTCACTACATTAACCATAACTCGTGTCTTTCACTCTTTTTGGTTAAAAAGACCTCAGAACATTTCAAGTGGAACAAGTTGCCCTACAGCCAACCTACCAAAAACCTCCCCCGCAGGGAGCTTGCAACATAATAAACCCCAAACTCCTTCAAAAAGTTAATCAGATTTCACTTCCTTCTCTCTGACACCACAATTTTCAGCTCAGAGATTCTTGCACTGACTGAACCCCTGGAATTTCAACCGTGCTAATTAACACATAATCATCTTATAACTGCTTCACTTACTTAAAAGTGATAAAGAAACACCCCCAAAGACTCAAACACTTGGCTTGCAGATACTACAGCTGCAAACGAGCAATGAACAAGGCCAGGCAGACACACACCAATACCTTGCACCAAAGGCATGAACAAACA
This sequence comes from Grantiella picta, assembly GCA_013397955.1. Lineage (NCBI taxonomy): Eukaryota > Metazoa > Chordata > Aves > Passeriformes > Meliphagidae > Grantiella > Grantiella picta. The sequence continues at coordinate 298,869 of VZRM01007390.1, read as the reverse complement.
CCCACAGAAATGACCAGACAATACCATTTTTATCCTCTGTACTAGAAATGAAAAAGGCACTGCCCACCTCTTCTCTGCCTCTTTTGCAGGAGAGTTCTGTCTCTGCCTCACCCAGCAGTAACACACCTGCCAACCCACAACTCCTTATTTTCCAATATTCGAAGTCCACCCACAGCAATTACCATAGCAAAGCAGAGACATCCCAGGACAAGTGACATCTCACTTACTTTCCACATCCAAATCCTGTCCGTTAATCCTCCGCTCACACTCCTTTGGGTAATTCTTCTGAATCTTCTCCCAGAGTTCCCAGTTGATGAGAGTATTTCTGCGGGTATTGTACCGTGCCCAGGAAGAGACTCGACGCCTACAAAAGGGGCAACAGAGACTGGCCTTTTCCACTGTCATCTGGAAGCAGTAATTGCAGAGGGTATGGCTGCATGGCAGTGTGACAGGCTCCACAAAGATCTCCATGCAAATCTGGCACAGGCAGTCGGACAAGGAAAGCGGGGCCTTGGCGCTCTTTGACATACTGACTTGAGGCAGAGGAACAACACTAGGACAACATCAGGACCTGAAAGCAAAAAGAAACATTTATGTTCCTTATGGGAAGCAAAATGAAGGAAAATATAAAACGTTTTACAACTATTTTAAGAAAACGTTACGGGATTTAGAAGCCTGCTAAAGTGGTTGCTTTTGCTCGGGACTTGAGAGACTCCTGAGGAAGAAGCAGGTCTTTACAGAAGTCATGGAAACACTCTACCAGGTTTTCCTACTGCCGCCTCCTGAGCTGTAACAGTTGCTTTAGGGATAGCCAAGGAGGTGGTAAGGAGAGGGGGGAAAAGAAGATGAGAGTTCTTCCAGCCACTCCTATTACTCCCACCATTCCCTACGACAAGCTATATCGGACACGTTATTCCAGTTACCTTAACCTTCCATTCACTCATTTTTTCAGTATATCTGTGTCCTTCAAGAGCTGCTTTTGGCACAGACTTGCTTCAAGCACGTTCTGAAGGTGAAATACATCACAGCAGAGCAGCTTCTTCCTCATTGGTTTGCTTACTTAAGCTAGGACTACAAAGCTAAAATACCTTTTTTCTTAAGATAAATGAAGAATTAAGATTTCAGCACCTTCTTGTATGACTTGAAGCTGTGGGGATCATCTGCCTCCTCACAGGATTTTTCCACTTGGCCCAGCAACACTGTGGGAGAGAAAACAAAATACACATATAGCAAAAGAATAAACCCACTGATTTTTAACTTACAAGCGTCTTAAATAGGCAGCTCCTGAGACGGGAGGCTCTCGAAAGAAAGGCTGCCATTCCTCATAGAGAACTCGCCATAGAGACAAATACACGTTAAGGCGGCTTTTTTAAATTTCCGCTGTTTTTATTGATAAAAAGCAACCCCCGGGCCGTGGGCGAAAGCAGCCCCTGACCACCCGCGGCCCCTCAGGGCTCCCGGCAGCACCGCCACCCACCGCTCCGGCCGCCGACGGCCACCGCGCAATGGCGGCCGCACTCCGCCCTCACTGAGCGGCCCTTCCCGCCGCCCGCCTCACGGCTCCGGCTCCGCCTCCTCCTGCTCTCTCTCCTCCTTCTCCTCTTCTCCTTCCTTCTCCTCCTTCTTCCGCTCCTCTTCTTCTGTCTCCTCCTTCTCCGCTTGCACCTGCTCCGCCGAGCCTGCGGAGACAGAGGCCGCGGCCCTCAGGGGGAAGGCGGGCTCGCCTGCGGTGATCTGATGAGCGGGAATGGCGTCCCGCTGCCAGAGGGCAGGGTTGGGTGGGATGTGAGGAACAAATTGTTCCCTGTGAGGGAGGTGAGGCGCTGGTGCCCTGTTTGCTGCGGTGCCCGAGGCCGGGGGCCGGGTTTGCAGCCCGGTTTGATGGCTGGCGTTGGTCCCTGGCCGTGCTCACCTGGCCGCCGGTGCCCAGGGCACATCCCGCCTCAGGTCCTGCTCCAGCAGCTCCTCCTGCCGCTCAAACTCGTGCTCCAGGCTCTGCAAGCTGCAGTCCAGCTCTGCGAAGCGAGCCTCCAGGGACAGCAGCCTGCTCTCTACCCTGCGCGGTGGGAAACAAGGGGAAGGGAATTTCGAAACGCTTTGAGGCTTTCTGCCGTGACATTGCACTGTGAACAGCTCCAGACCCCGTTCTGAGGATCGTCCCAAGCTTTGTGACGCCCAACACCGCTAAAAGTCAAGGGGTTTTGTCACATCCCATGTCTTTGTGGCCCTTTCCTTGTGCAGACATCTTTTAACGTCCAAATACAGCTGCAAAATTAGTATGTAGATACATCTGCAGCTCTCAACCATTTGCATTATTAGTGACACAATTTTTTCTCATAACATACTTTGAGGTGATTTATGCTTTTATTTGTGATGTCACGGTCTTGTGAACTGTTTTCATTTAACATTGAGCACAGTTTCTCATTATTCCTCTGGTTAAAAATCATGCAAATAATAAACAAGCCACCCACAATGCTTCTCTCTCCCAACAGCTTATCCTGCTCTGGTTTTCCCTTCTGTAGGACTGTTCTTCCATGCACAACTGTGATAAAAACTACTTTATGGCTTGTATGTATTAACTGCTTTTTCATTATTTGGTATCTGTTGTGTTTTCCCTTATTTAAAATTGTAAATTATAAAGATGAGTTTTTGAGTTTTAAGCTACTCCACTTTTGCTGAAGAAAACTGCCTGGTTTAAAAGAGCTCACTGTTTTAAGAGACAAGGTACAAGGGAATGCAATTATATCTCTTTCCTCGAGATACAGGGTGTGTTGGGCTTCTGTCACTTTGGGTGGTTTTTGGAAAGAGAGTTTTCTCCACATCTTCCTCAGTTACCTGATTGACATCAAGGTGTGTTCTTGGGAATCCTGAGGATCTCAAAGCTAACATAAATAATTCAAAATTCCTTCCTAAATACTGAAAAACTATTTCACTACTATGTACTTAATAAGTGATTTACTAGCAGAACATCACCTACTCCTTACAGAATTTTTTGTGATTTTTCTTTTTATTTACTGGCAGAACTTCAGGCTGTATCAGCTAACAATAACTACACCATCAGCAAAATTTACAGACAAATTACAAATTACAAATATTACAGTTTTTTTCATCTTCTCTTATTTCATCCCTAGTTTGCTCCACTGCTTCTATTACTATTATTATTGTATTGTTTAAATGTTCAGGGAATTGAGTTCTGAATTGTGACCTACCTGTGCTAAACGTGCTATTCATGTCTTTGACTTGTTTGTTGTGGCCCTATTATGTGTATGTTTGGCTAAACTTTTTGTGAGAACGCAATACACAGCAGCTTTCAGGTGGTGACATTTAAAAATAAAAAATCCAAACAAAACAAAACCCTCCGAACAGTTTTCCATTCTTTCACACATGTCCCACGATATTTTAAAGGCTGTTGTTAAAAGAGACAGACCAAAAATGCTACTTTTTCCGGTCATCAGCTCCTCCCTCTCCTTGCCTGCCACTGTTCCTGCCTCCCCCTTCTCCGAACCAAACCCTGCTTTGGATTCTGTCTGCAGCTGACCTGAATGAGGAGAAAATAAAAAGACATCAACAGCGGCATATTTTAGTAAGTATCCCCGACCTTAATTCATTGTCTGGCCGCTTATGCAGATTCTTGTCTAAAGATTTTCTGTTGTTCCCTGAGGCTACAAGGCTTCCTCTCAGCCCCGTGGAAGCTCATCTTAACTGCGGTAGGACTCCTCTTGCTTCAGCAAGAATTTTGGGACAAAAATAGAACTTTAATTGGTAAATTGAGCTGTAGAAATGGAGGGAGTCCAGAAGAATTGGAAGGATCGAATCTGTCAGCACCGAGAGAGCAAGTGCAGGAGCTGAGGTGAGGTGAGTCGGGGCTTTTGCTGTGAATGACTTTCAGAGCTGGGTTGTCAGATAATGAGTGTCCTTGGCGGTGAATTGCTCCCTGGTTTGCAGCTTTTTATCATGGTAAATAAGTTTCTTCATGGCCCATTCTCTGGCTTCCCTCTCTACAAGAGAAAAGTTATCCAAGATCTCATCACTAATGCTACTCTCAGTGCAGCAGTAGTTTCTCAGCAGCCTTTAGTCCAACGCTTCAGTATTTGACCAGTTTTGCTGCTCCAGCACTTTTTTTTTTTAATATTGCCCGTTTTTAAATTAATCTTCTGTATTTTTAAGCACCTGCAACAAACATTTCAGCATTTGCAATTTTGGATTTGACCACGTCTGTTCAGTTACGCCACAGCAGATCCATAACTGATCTCCCACAGCTGTTACTGAATTCTGATAGACTCAGTGCTGCTGCCTTTTGATCTAAGTTTGGAATGAAAAGAGGAAGAATGGATTTAACCTCCTGCTTTCATTTCCATCCTGACCTCTGAACACTTTTTCCTTTAGTGTAAGTGAAGATACCACTGAGTCAGTGACCTCTGACTAGTGTCCACACAAACCACATCCTCATTCTTTACCAGAAAGCTCTTAAAATTCCCTTCTTGTTAGCACACGTACTTGGAAGCCGTGCAGTAAAAGTTCCAGCATTCCCACTTCTCTGGAAGTGTGGTTCTATGTGAAACCTTGTTTCTGCTAGTCAGGGATTTACAGAAAAAGACATTTTAGTGCTGTCATGTGGGTTTTATTTTCCAGGCCAATGCAGCACCCCACACTTCTCCAAAGCTCTCCCTGTTCACTCACTCCATGGTATGTTGTACACACACTTCTTCAAGCAGTTTCTCACAGAATTAATTTTCACTTTTTTCTTTCAGGAGTGGTTTCATTGTTTCTCCCTCTGGTCAGGTCTCCAATAGCTACTTTTGTGTTCACCATTGTGTGAATAATCAGTCATAAAAGCTGTGAGTGAACCAACGGTATCAACAGTATCTTGACAAGAGGAGCAGTCTCTTTCCAAGTCTGTCAGCTGTCTGTCTGTCAACACATAATCATTCATTTCCTAAGCAGAAGTACTGCATCCCTTCAGCTGTGACACTCTTGATAAGGGATCATTTTTACTGCAGGTAAACCACAGTTGTATGTATGGCACCTTATTTGACTTTTAAATGTCTTGACACTGCATAGTTTGCTTTTGAAGGTAACATATCGTAGAATCCCAGAATGGTTTGGGTTGGAAGGACCTTAAAGCCCACCTCATCCTCTCCCCCGCCATGGCAGGGACACTTTCCACTATCCCAGGCTGCTCCAAGCCCTGTCCAACCTGGCCTTGGACACTGCCAGGGATCCAGGGGCAGCCACAGCTGCTCGGGGCAACCTGTGCCAGGGACTCACCTCCCTCACATAATGTAAAAATCCAGACCTGAAAATCAGCAAAGTGGGGACAATATCCTGCCTGTCTCTAACTGCTGAGAATTTCAGACCCTTTTTTGACTCTTCCTGAAGATCCATGCTTTTATCTTTCTATCTGCTCTGAGCCACCACCATAGCTCAGCTGCACAGCTGAGCAACAGGCCAGTGCCAGTGGGGGCAGCTGAGGCTGGATTGTTTTACAGGAAGTCTGTGAACCTGTTGGTCACGTTCCTCTGCCAAGTGCAGGCTTTGGAAATGGAGCATGAATCAGCGTCACCTATGTCCCGATTCCCCAGTGATGGTGATTTGCTTTCTTTAAACTTAGAAAGGTTCATTCTTGTTTTTTTTCTTTTTTGCTAACAATAACCACTTAATGCCTGTCCTTGAACTCTCCAGACTCTGAGGCCAATGGTCTGAAAATCAGAAGTTCAGCTCAAATCTCCCATTAGAACAGCAAGCCCTAAATTTCACGGAATCACAGGATATGCTGAATTGGAAGGGATCCACAAGGATCCAACTCCTGGCCCTGCAAATCACCCTAGCAATCCCACCCTTTGCCTGAGAGCATTGTCCAAATGGCAGCCTTGGGGCCATGACTATTCCCTGGGGAGCTTGTTCAGTGCCTGACCACCCTCTGGGAGAACCTTTTCCTTATATGCAACCGAAACCTCCCCTAACACAACTTCAGTCTATTCCCTTGGGTCCTGTCACTGGTCACCACAGAGCAGTGATCAGTACCTGTCCCTCCTCCTCCCCTCACCAGAAACTTGTAAACCACAGTGAAGTCTACCCTCAGTCTCCTCCAGGCTGAACAGACCAAGTGCCCTCCTCACCTGGTGACAGTTCATGCAGCTGCAGGCCCTGGCTCATGGAGCAAATGCCCAAATCCTGCAGCAAACAGCAGGATGGCAGCCATGGAACTGAACACCACCGTGGAGCTGATGGCTCTGTCCCTGTTTCCTGCCCAATGAGTGAAGAAGAGATGAAACCTACACATTAACTGCTACCTCCCCGTATACATACGACGTCTATTTATACCCTGTTGCCCACGGAAGTTTCCAGGGAAGCACAGGTTTGCCATGCTCACAGATTGCCTGGTCTGGTGTCCATTCCCCAGCCCTCCAAGCCCTCCACCTCCCAGCCATGGTAGAACCTGTTCAGCGTCTCGTTCAGGGAGCGCAGGGAGATGCTGGCTTTCGCCATCTTCCTGGAGAACACCAACAGAAGAAATAAAAGCCAGAGCGGGCTTGCTCCTCTCTCCTGAAGCCGGCAGCAACAGCAGGGACAGGGGATCCGAGTCCTGCAGGAGGTTGTTTGTTCCAAGGCTTTTTATAGCCTGTATATCCAAATATAGGTCATGGATGCACCAACACACATTCATGGACATTTCACACACTGAACCACACAGCCCGACCTGACCCCTTCCTCTGCCCCACTGATCCCCGTGTCTTCATAGAGAAATTAATTCAGAGGTAACACAAAAGGGAGTAACTACACTTTTCTGTTGTTTTTTTTTGCTGTGTTTTGGCTTCATTTTGCTGTTGCGCCCACCAGATCATGTCTTGGGCCAAAGCCTCCTGCTGGTAAAGACTGCACAAGCAGATTGCCTTTGTTTTTTTAAATTAAAGAAGTACGAAGGTAAAATCTGATTTGGATGAGAATGAGTTATGTTTGGTTGCAAGGAGCTGCTTTGAGCAAAACCAACAGTTGGAATCTCTTCCTTAAAGGACGGAGAGAGGCAGCACAACCAGATAATGGTTTTCAGGAACTGGGTATGCAAAAAGAAGAGTTGGAAATTTTTGCATAACAATAGGGGTCTGGTAAAAGCTCAGCTGGTGAAACACTGCAGCACAAACCCCCCATCAGTGCAGCAGGTCCTCAGCCAGCACTAGGAATTCAGTTCCATGACAGGGTAAGGACAGCCTGGGGAAAAAAACCCTTTTTTTACAAATTATTTGCCTACACTTGGGAAAGCCACCATGAACTTAACATGCTGCAGCATTCCCACTTAGATCTTCCTACCTTCAATTTGCAAATGAAGGGAAGCTTCTAGCAAGCCAAGTTGTGCTCACTGTGTTTCAAAGCTTTGGGAAAACAGGAAGTATTTGGGTAAGTAGAAGCTTCATATTCCCCCTGATGAGGGTACAATACACTTCTTGACACAATTTTGTGTGAGTTTGGCACTGTTAGAGTGAGTCTAAGCACAAGGGAACGGCAAGAGAGAAAGCATTTATTAAGACAAGTGTAATAGTTCTTTTTCCCTGGGATACACAACTAACTGACAGCTGACCCAGCAAACAGGTGTAGGAGTTCCCCTTCCCCTTCCTTTGCTGCAGAGAAAAAATACAGTTGGCAACCACAGGGAAACTCATTTGATTACTCGTTAATTGATGCATCTCTAGTCTATGCAGCTGCTGACAGAGTGATGAAAACCAGATTCCATTATGACCCGTTTAAGCCAACTAGGACACAGCTTCGTGGGAAAAGTCAGAGCACTGCAACAGCCCCAACCACATGGAGCTGAGCCAGTGACAGCCCTGCTCCTGTTCAGCAGCCTCCCTTAGCATTGTGGGTGTCTCCTTAGCACTAATTTCCTCCTCCAGCCTTAATTACGTCAGCTTAGTCATGAACTAATGTTACCCCTAAATATAGAGACCCGTTTCACTTAAATTCAAGCAGCAAACTGCCAACCCTGCAAGAGACAGTGGCTGTGAACACAACAGCCACAGAGAACCAGCATGAGGCCAGGTACATCATGAGTGCACAGCAAATCCCAGTGGGGTTCCCCGTCCAGTTCACTGTCAGTGCATGTAACTGGCTCCAAGAAGTGGTTTTGTCCCCCAGCTTTCTGTAAACACCTGGGTCCCTTAAGGTTCTGGCAACGGATAGGCTGATATAGAGCTTGTCTGGTCAGCGACCAACACTCTCCTGGAGCCTTTGATCTCTGCACATGAGAGCCAGTTCACCTTCTCTCCATGCTCAATGGTGAGCTTGGGCACAACTCCAGTGTGTTCATTTGAGCCCACTTTGTTGAGCTTCCCATCTTTTCTGCTGGAAGCAGCTGATTGGGCCTTCTTCCTGTGCAGAGATTTTGCTGGACTTTTCTGCTGCTTTCCGACGTTGCTGCTGACATCCCAGAGCAAGACCTTCCCGTCGTTTCCTCCAGACAACAACCAGTACGCCTCTGGCATAAAGAGCACCTGTGAGACTCCCAAGCTGTGACCCTGGAACTCCAGCTCTCGTTCAAACCTGACCCCGGTGACTCGGAATATTCTGACTTTACCATCTTGAGCTCCGCAGCTGAAGATGTTGCCACAGGAGGCGACAGACAGGGAATGTGCAAGCGGTGGGTTAAAAAACTGCCCGGCTGACTGCAGGCTTTCTTCCTCCACGTCACACTCTTGCAGGTTTGTGGTCCACAAGGGGCGAGCTTTCTGCAGGTTCCACAGCATCACCTGGAAAAAAAAAAAACAACAGGATGAATTAATAATTTGTGCGTGCTACATAAAATCAGATCTTTAATAGTAAAAATAACCACACTTCTTGCCCTAGCAAAGCAAAGATTGTGCATGACTCCAGAAGGTGTAAGGCACGTGGGGAGGAGTGGTTAAACTTGCCCTGATAAATGTAGCCAGTCTTTCTGGCCTGTTTTCAAAACCCCTGCCGCCATACTCTGCAGTCAATGACTCAGACCTTTAGACCACGAAAGGGATGCAAACACTGCTCTAAAAGCTTTCGCATTCGTCTCAGCAGTAGTAATCATGACATACTGCACAACAATTATTGAGAAGGAGGGACACGGAAACACCAGCAGTGAATAGAGATCGTTATCATTCTGGAGTTCTGTCTCTGCTGCTTGGCCTCAATAGTCACTTCCATGAATGTGTCTGAAAAATGGGACAGCAAAATGCAAACAGTAGTTGAGGCTGTTGTTTTTAAACAGGCATATTTGTATTTATTTTTATATCCAGTGAGTAGGTCTGGTTTGTGCTGTAGAGTACAGCATGCTTTTTCTGATGAGAAGGGGGGAGGTTGTGCTTTCAGACTTGCTTTTCCAATGCCACCCCACCTCCAAGCTCCCCATGAAGAATCCTGTGTCTCTCGTACAGCAGTTCAAGCTCTACAGATTTATACTGAGCCAACTGGAAATAATTTTCTTGAGACTTTTGTAGGATCTGAATTGACAATGAGCGTTCTCAAGGCCAGCAAATCCAGAAGCACAAATCAATGTAATGCAGCACTGGTGACTGTTTGCTTCATAAAGCTCAGCCAATTTGTTATTAATAAAAATATCCCTTCAGTAGTAATCACCAGTAAGAAGTACAGAAGTCTTTAAATTTAGTTCACAAAACAGCCTGGCTCTCCATTTCTGGAATCCAAATCACACTACAACATCTGAAATATGTTTCCTGTCACTCTCCTGTTTCAGTGACTGCTGTTGCTGCTGCATTAAAACTACTTCCACAACAACTGTGATTTACTGTAAATCAGAGGGGCTGGGTGATGCTTACAGAAAATACTCCTGTTTTCCTCACAGACAGCACTGCAACAGCCTGAGGAATCCATCAACTGCTGACAAGTTTTCTGCAAACTAAGTATTTTTTGTCGTCGTGGCATTTTCCCTGCTTCATCAGAACTCCTGAAAGAACTTCAGCAACCTGAATTTCAATTCTCATCAGCCATGGCGTCCCTGAGCATTTGACATGCAAGCCCAGAACATGTTTTGATGCTTGTAGAGCTCATAACTTGTCCAAAGGCATGGTGCAGCACAGGGCTTCAGAGTTCTGCAGCTAAGCTCCCTGTGGGAAATGGTGCATCTTAAATGCAGCCTCAACGCACAATGATGCTCTTTTCAGTGTACAAAAACAGACTAATGAAATCTTCTTTGGGACATTGACTTTCACCTAAAAACCAACTTGCTGAGCTACAATAAATGAAACTAATACTAAAACATCACAAGAAATAATCGGCTCTCTTGTACCTAGCTGTACATAACTGCTTACAATTCTGATAGAAAGTTTCCAGCCACAAGCTTGTGTATCTGCATTTCAGGGAATGGAATTAAGCCAGCTGAAGGACTGAGTGTTTACTCCTCCCAGACTGGATCTATCATCATGGCTTTAAAATGGAAAAATACAGTTTATATTAAATATCAGCATGTATTTGCTCTAAGGGGTGTGAGATGCACTTTGGTTTCAAGAACACAGTGTGAAACTGCTCAACGCTGTCACACAAACTTCACCCTTACACCGCTGGAACCACAGAAACCTTTGAGAAGTGACAGTTTTCATGTTGGGCTAAGCCAGGAATGTGGTCAGATCTCAACCACTGGAAAGAAATCACTGAAAAACATCTGTTCTGGGTGACCAGCTCTGGACTTGATTTAACTCCTAGCATGGTTCATCTCAGCATGCAAAGGACAAAGTTTCCTCTTGATGAGGATAAAAAAGTGTAAAGGACAAAGAACATTTCATGCTTCCAAGAGGTCAACAGAACAAAGGACAAATTATACAAATCACTTGTTCTTGCAGTAATACGTTCCACTTGGAAAGGTACTGCTCCACCTGCCTGCCTCAGGAGCTGTGCCTTTTCCTTGCTGTCCTTTGCATCTCATCTGCAGCCACAACTGATCCCCGAGGGACAGCTTGTCATTTTGCTCAGTCCAGCAAAAAGCTAATATGGCATGAGAGAGCTTTGCAGTGTATTCTGATTTCCCCCCACCCTGCTCACTTTTGAATTGTAAATATTAGGGAAGATAAAAACAGGGACAGGAGCTGCTGTAGCACAAACAGCCTCAGCACTTCGTTTTTGGGCCAAAACTACTTCAGAATAGTGAGGGAGCTTTTTGGTGACTGCACGCTGAACACCTTCATGCTCGGTGAAAGTCTGTGGGTGTCTCACTACACAGGTGGGTAATTTCTGTTTCACTTCACTAATAACCGTGCACGTGTATGCCAATCACCTGCATGTCCAGTCCACAGGAAACCAGGCTTTGAGGCCGCTGGGGTCGGAAGGCAACAGAGGAGCAGATGTTGGAGTGTCTCAAGGACCGGCTGACTTTCTTGCTTTCCAAGTCCACAACCTTTATCGCCCCCGAGTCATCCGCCGCAGCCAGGAAGCTGTCGGTGTCGTTCACTGAGAGGCAGTTGATCTCCTCCTCGTTCACGTGGAAGCGCTCCAGGGGCTCGTGGAGGGAGCGGACATCCAGCACGCTGATGGTTTCTCCGTGGGACGTGTACAGCGTGCTGGGGCAGCGGGCGGAGAACACCACCGAGGTCACGTCCTCTGCCTGCGGCAGCCGCAGCTGTGCCACCGGCGAACCTCCCCCATCCCAGAGCGCCAGCTCGCCCTGCTCCCCGCCGGAGGCCACCAGCCCTTCGGTGCTCACGTTCAGGCACAGGACAGAGGAGGAATGTCCACCATTCCACTGGACTGCCATGCTTCAGGGAGACCTCTGAAACAAACAAAAAAAAAAACCTGAACTGAGGTGGTTGTTGGTCTCATTACAGCAGACATTTTTCAAACAACTAGATCATCCTGCAAACTGCTTGAAACTCCAGCGTCTAGTTAAAACAGGCACCTCGACAGCTCAGGACAGCTCAGCACCCAAGTGGAGCTTTGGCTCAAACAGCACTGACACCAGGCATAGCGGCTGGGATGGCCGGTTTTTTCCAACCTAAATGATACAATGATTCTGCAGTCCTTTTAAGAGAAGCATTACTAATGTAAAACAGGTTGCAACACTTTTAATTGTCGCTCAGAGCACATCCATGCCGCTCAACCAACTTCAACTTTCCCTGGCGTGACCGGCCACAGCAGCCACACAGCATTGCTTGGGGAAGCACAGCAGAAGAAAATTCAGGGAAGGGCGAAAAAAGTTAGGACAAAAGTTTTGGAAGGACTGGGACGCTGTGGGAAAAAAGAGGCTCTGTATGATAGCCCAGCAGCTGCTTCACTGCCCTAAGGACCGTGAATTTATTTAACTATTGGGCAATAAATGGCTTATTCCTGGTTTTCTCGTGGTTTTTCCTTTCTCTTTTTTTTTTACCATGTTATGTTTTCCGTGTGATTTTTGTTGACCCAGATCTCCAGAGCAGCCAGAACCCATTCATTCCACAAGAGGAACTTCGGTGTTGGCGATTCAACAACACCACAGAGAGGGCAGATACCCTCCCCGCAGCTCCCGCCGGGGCAGGTTCGCGGCCGCCGGTGCCCGGGGTCCC
>VZRM01007390.1:262998-286218 GCA_013397955.1 Grantiella picta | reverse complement strand
GGGCGTCCGCGGCGTCGTGGGGAGGGCCGGGCTGGCGGCTGCCGGGGCGGGTGCTGGAGCTGGTGTTCTCGTACCTGGAGCTGCGGGAGCTGCGGAGCTGCGCGCTGGTCTGCAAGCTGTGGCACCGCGTCCTGCACGGCGACGAGAACAGCGAGGTGTGGCGCAGCCTGGCCGCCCGCTGCCTGGCCGAGGAGGCCCTGCGCACCGACATCCTCTGCAACGTGCCCACCTACAAGGGCAAGGTGAGGCCGGGACCCTCCGACCCGCGGGGACACCCCACCGCGCCGGGACACCCCTTCACCGCCTCCCCCGGCGCTCGGGGACATCCCCGCAGCCCTCCGGCCCACCCGCCATTGGAAACTAAGGGGGCGGGAGGCCGGAAAGCACGACGGGGTTTTATCTCCTAGAACCACAGTGGTTTGGGTTGGAAGGGACCTCCAAGCTGCCGTGGGCAGGGACACCTCCCGCTAGACCAGGCTGCTCCAGGCCCCGTCCATCTCCCCCACCCACCTTCTCTCGCCCAGGTCCGTGCCTTCCACCACGCCTTCAGCACCAACGACTGCTCGAGGAACGTCTACATCAAGAAGAACGGCTTCACGCTGCACCGCAACCCCATCGCGCAGAGCACGGACGGGGCGCGCACCAAGATCGGCTTCAGCGAGGGCCGGCACGCCTGGGAGGTGTGGTGGGAGGGCCCGCTGGGCACCGTGGCCGTCATCGGCATCGCCACCAAGCGCGCGGCCATGCAGTGCCAGGGCTACGTGGCCCTGCTGGGCAGCGACGACCAGAGTTGGGGCTGGAACCTGGTGGACAATAACTTGCTGCATAACGGGGAGGTGAACGGCAGCTTCCCCCAGTGCAATAACGCGCCCAAATACCAGGTGAGGGGGCTTGGTGTGGGCTGGGAGGTGCTGGCCGTCCCTTGCTGTCCTGGCTGGCTGCTGAATTGCTCCGAAGTGAGCCTTGATAAAGGTTTCTTTGCAGAAGGCACACGATTCTGCCTTGTGAGCCTGTTTCCCCCTTCATTTACTGCTTCTGCAGGCTACACCCGTCTGGTGTTCAGTGCACCTGATCCTGGGTTGTTTCCACACTTTAATCTCAGACACTGAAACCTGTACTGTAGGTGTCTGCTTAGACATCGTGGTGCTTTTTGGAATAAAACCTGAAAAGACTGTTGTAGCTTTCTGAAGTAGCGACTTGCCCCACAGCAAGGTGTGTGTCTGAGGGCTTGTACCCCTTTGTTGTCTGGCAGGGTGAGCAGAAGTTAGTGCTTAGGTGAGAGTCTTCCTGCTAAAACCTGCAGGCAGTGCTGATTGCTGTTGCTTTGCTCACTGGCCACCTTCTCACGGGTGACATCCGCTGTCTGGCATCTGATGTTCAGATAATTTCAGGGTATTGAGGAGCAGGTGCTATCCCACCTTTTTGTCCTTATAGAAGTGCTTGTCTTGTCGTACTGCCTTTTCACTGCTGGGTTTGCTCATGTTCCAGCTTAAACTGGATGCACTGTAATTTCCATCTCATATTCAGAGAATGAGTGGAAGGGATTTTAGGATCATCCAGACCCCAGTGCTGTGGCTTTGCACTGGCTTACGTTTCACTTGTGGGTGAAGATCCGTGTAGTAACTTGTATCTGATATTCCTGAATTTCATGCGAAAGTTCAAATCAGTGATCCTTTGGCATATTTTGTGTTTATTAAGACATGTGCAGTGATCTGCTCATAGAAAACAGAGGAAACACATGTGTGTGTTAGTGTTGGCTGGAAGAAATTCCCAGTGCTGGGGCTGGCTGGAGAAGAGTCAGGAGTTTGTATGGCACCTGCTGTGCTTGTGTCTGTTCTCTGGGACTTACACTGATGTCTGAAATAACGTGTAATAGATAAATGCAGGAAGCTCTGGGCCTGCCTGAATCCAAGGCTCTGCTGTGGTCAATGTTGGTTTCACTTGTGTGTGTGTATATATATATTTTAGGGTTTTCATTTTACATTTTGTACTGGAATTTCCTTCTGCATTGGGGAGGGAACACCTCTGTCAGCATCGCACCTGCATATTAGTCTATTCTGGGATCTTTTGTAGGTGGCACTTGCCTTTCTTAAACAAATCCATTGTCTTTAAAAATGTTCCTCACAGAGCAGTTGCTGCTCAGCGATAGCTGCAGCTGAACACAGAGTTCAGGTAACTTGGAGGCCATTGCAAAGATTCCAAAGCTCTGCAGCATTCCCAAAGCAGATGCTACATAGTATCTGCTCTCAGGTACTATGAGAGTATTTCTGAGTTAGAAGTATAAACTTCTCACAGGTTTCTATGGGAAGGGTCATGTTTATTATCATAAATAGGTGGTGGATACAGGCTGTCCTGCTTCAGAGGCACTCAGGATTATGGTGAACTGGAGAAATTCCCATCATCTATCATAAGAGCAATCAGTCATGAGACACAGGAAAACCTTGCTTTAAAATTCTCTGCTGCATTGCACTTTGTGTTATTTTTGTCTCCATCTGAACATGCTGACTCTTTCTGTGTATTTTTACTCCCCCTCCTGTCTCTGTTTTCCAGATAGGTGAAAGAATTCGAGTTATCCTGGACATGGAAGACAAAACATTAGCGTTTGAGAGGGGCTATGAGTTCTTGGGAGTTGCCTTCAGAGGACTGCCAAAAGTTTGCCTGTATCCAGCAGTTTCTGCTGTGTATGGTAACACAGAAGTGACTTTGGTCTACCTGGGAAAACCTCTGGATGGATGACGTGGATTGTTTCATTGGGACGTCGAGATGTGGATGTTTGGGAGGAGAAATCTGCATGTTGGTTAGAAGGAAATGTGTATTAGAGGAAAAAAAACAACAAAAAGGTGTGGGGGTGTGTCCAAGAGCCATCGAGGGAACCACATGGAATTTGGAAACGGAGGACCAGCTGTACTTCAGAAATTGTGTTACATTTCCTCTTCCTACCAGGCCAGAAAAATCCTCAGGGCTGCAGTTGGTTGAGTGGGAAGCTGACACATGCATGTTGCAACAGATTCCCTTGCTAAAATGGCAGTGTGACCTCAAACATTTAAGGAAGGACTTGATACAGAAATGCTTGAGGAAATTACCCTGGGATTTGTAAGTGGCTTGTTTTGTGAGAGACTCCCATTTCCAAACTGCTTGTTCCTTCGTTCCTTCCCTCCTTGGGGCCAGCGTGGGGGCTGGAGCAGAGCGGGGCTGCTGGGGGTATTTTCAGTTTTTAATGTCCTGAGAGGCACGGTCTGTGCGACTGCCCTTCTCTGGTATAACCATACAACACGTGTGCAGCTATTTTTAAGTGTATTTTAAGGGTTGTATATAAAGAAAACATTGAAAAGGACAGTTAAAAGAAAGGGTTTGCTTTATTCTAACTGGGACAGAATTTCTTAAAGGGAAAAAATCACCCCCCTCCTTGGCACCAGAGCACACACCTGGGACAGGTGTACAGCATCCATGTCAGTGCAGTTCTGTTGTGATGTGTTTTGGGATGCTCTTGTGGAGTGCGGTGCTGCTTTGGGTTGTTTCCTGTGAAAGTTTCCATGGCTTCAGTGACAGGTTTGTTCTCTGTAGGAAACACAAAACGTTTTCCCCTCAAATTTCCTTTCACCAGAACTTGTGCTTCCCTTGGGCAGGGAAGGCTGAGCACAGCACTGAGCTTGCCTTCCTTTCCACCTCCAAAACGCCACCTTTTCAAAGCATTCTTACCCTTGCTGATCACTGCTGTGAAATGTCTCAAAATAATGTGGAAGGAGCATTGGGCTTCTGCAACCAGACCTTGTCTTCAGCTTCAATGGCTTTATAAGGCTTTAAGGCTTGCCTGAACCTTTTTTAACTGAATCAAATCCCTCAGTGCCCAAACATTCAGCTGCCCAGGACAAGTAAAACTCTCACCAGCCCTTTGATGGGGATTCTGGATCACATTCAGTGTTTGTGCTCTTCACTTGCACCAGTTTTCTCAAAGCCATGTACAGACCCCCCAGGCATGTTTGTGTGCTTGCATGTACAGGCAGGGAAGCTGCCAGGTGTAGTGAGGAGGGACTTGTGGTCAAACCTCTGTCCTGTGAGGTTGGAAGGTCTGTAGGGAGCCCCAGGAGGGCCCTTTAACAGGGCAGGAAAGCTGTGAGCCCCACAGCTGCCTCATGATTCTGTTTTAGTGCTGGTTGGCATTTCCCAGAGCTGCTTTTTGGAGAGAAGGAAATGTTTATACCANTTTTTTTTTTTTTTGCCAGAGAATGTGAGTTGCTTGGTGTCAGAGACTGGCAATTCTCTGAGCATGGAAGTGAGAGGAATTCCTCTTGGGCTGTTGCTCATCCCCCTCCCTGTTCCTCAAAGAGAGCAGTGCAGGGAGGTGAGAGAGGCTTTGCCTTGGAGTCCTTTTGACTGGGTAGATCACCAGGTTCTGCCCTGGAACTGTGTAAGTTGTTGCCATTTAAAGGATTTTAAAGTATTTATTTGTTTTGTGTGTTCATTGCTGAAAGGCAAATCAAGGTCTGTTTCTCCTGCTGCATCAGACAGAATGTGCTGAGAGCAATGGAGGTGTTTTAGGTGGTGCTGAGAGCAGCCAAATAAAGGATGTGGGATGAGCATCCAAGTACCTCCCGGACAAATCTGTTACAGGCATTGATTGTACTGGACTGTAAAGTGTGTCTGCAGAGCAGAACCGTGGGGCGTAGAGTTGGGGATAAAGGAAACAAAACCCTGCCCAGTTGAGGAAAATAAATGTCCCCAGGATGAATGTATTCTCAGTGCAGTCCTGAAAGATACAACCTCTGCTATTGTCCATGATCCAGTTAGAGGCAAGGAAACCCTGAGAATTCCGAGGAGTTTTAATCACAAATTCAGATTGATTCCCATTCCTCAGACTGCATCTTGCCCTCTAAATAATTTCCCTCTAAATCAGAAATGCTGAAAGTTGAACATTCCTTAAGGGTGGGTTTGGGTGGACTCACTTATGTAAGATTATAACTTATTCCTGGAGACCAATGCTGGCTGTACAAAATATTAAAATAAACTCTGCTACCATTCAGAAGGATATATCAGTGTGGATTGTTGGAATGGCACCTGTGGAATCCCACAGATGGGAAGAAGGGAATTGCAGTTTGCTTCACCAAGAAGATGGAGGTGTTGGGCCTGTGAGATTTGCTGTGTGACTGCTGGGAAAGAGAGAGTCTGATGAGTGGTTAATGAGGGCTTGGAAATACAGGGATCTGATAGCTGTGCTCGGGAAATTGCATCCTCTGAAACAGGGATGCTCTTTCATGACGGTGGGAAAGGCATTCCTGACTGCTGGAGGCCTCTGGACTGGAGCTGGGGTGGTGTGGTCACTGCCCTGCTGCTGCACCGAGGGATCTCCTTCCCCCATCAGCTTCCTGCTGTTTCCTTAGCCTTCCTATGGAAGTTCAATATTTCACAGTGCTTTTAGGAAGAAGTATTGTAGTTGTAAGCTCTGAGGCACTTTCCAAATTCTCTGCACCAAGAGTTTGCTTTTAAGCAGTAAATCTTGGCTGACACCTCCTTCAGGAGCAGAGAGGTTTGGTGTTCCTCTCGCCAAGAAGTGAGAGTTGTTTTTTTAGCCTGAGGTACCTTAGGGTCATCTGAGCAGTTGTTTGGGGTATTTTTCCTACCTTGAGAAGGGGTTTAACTGCTTTGATCAGGGGGAACATCAAGTGTTCACAGCCCCCATAACAGAAATCAGTCAGACTCACAGGTCTTGACTTCAGAATCCTACAGGATTTTGGGATAAGTGAACATCAATAAAATTCCTGGTGGTTTTAGTGTGCAGTGAAATCTGTTGGGAGCTGAGCAGTCGGACCTCTGTCCCTGTCCTATTTTTGAGGAGGTGAGGAGCTCGATATGGTCACTGTTTGGGGGCAGAGGCTGTTCCTGGCCTTGGTGGTGACCCGAAGCCAGTTGTGTCACTCCTCAGGTGCTGCTGGACAAACTGGTAAATCAGGATGGGATGGGAAACTCCCTCCTGGAAAATGCTTTTATCCCAGTAAAAATGCTGCAGTGAGTGTATATTTTTAGGAGCCCACTGTGCACCTCCCCCTGGCAAAGGCCACTCCTGTCCCTCCTGGCCACACTTGAGGTGACAAACCCAGGCAGGAGCAGATGGCCCTGGTGCTGTGGCTGTGCTCTTCCCTGCCCGCCTCAGTGAGAAATCCAACTTTTCTCCCTGCTTATCTCTGATCTACATTTCTAAATTCCCTGAGCACACGGGTGTGTTTCCAGATGGCTGCCTCTGTTTTTTTTTTTTCTCTTCCATTTTCACTGGGTTGATGACAGCAGCGATGAGTTAAAATAACACTGGGCCTGATCACAGTCTGATCATGTAAAACTGGTTTTCATGAAGTATTTGAGAGGTGAGCAGCCCTCAGTCATTCCTTAACCTATGTATTTTCATGTGGATATTGCAGTTTTTACATGTTATAAATAGCTCTTGGATGTGTAAGGGAATTTTTTTCTCTTATATGCAGTGAAATCTGCAGACAGAAAACTGCATTATTGAAATCTGCACTCAGATCCTTTCTTACAAAGTGGGTTTTCAGAGAGTTGGCAGTGTCCATGTTTGGCTCTGTAAATGACAGTAGCCCACCTTGTGCACTGAAAGAAAAATGAATGAAGCAGTGAACGAACCCAGAAAGCTTTTGCTGCAGTGCTGCTGGACTTGCTAATTCATCCCTTAAGCAGGTTTTTTCCTGCTGCTGGATGATGCTGTGTGACTTCTGAAGGAACTTTCCCATGTCTCCACAAGAGAGCAAGGCTGTGGGAGCTGTTGTGGGTCACAACTCGGGGGAAAAAATGGTTTGACTTGTGCTCAAACAAGTTCTGAGCACAACAAATGTTTTTAATGTGGAACCTTCTCACTTAGCAATTACTTCTTGACATTTTCAAAAACCAAACCAAACAAAAAGCCCTCAACAGAAGTGGATGATGAACATAGAATTAAGTTCACTCCTTCATTTCAACCCTGGGTCCTGAAATTAGACTAAGCAAATATTTGCTTTTCAGAAAATGCTTTTTAATGATACCAAGCTGAGCCAAAGCTCCAAGATCACCTTAAAGGATTGAAATGGATTTGGGAGGCTCAAACAAAATGTCAGAGTTCCTGTTCAAGGTCCACTTTTTCCCAGACTTGCTTTTCTTCCCCTCAGGCATTTATGATGAGGAAATAGTGATATCAGCAAAAGATTATTTTTTAAAAATCCATTGCAATTGAATAAAAATCAAAGTAATTGAAAAGGGATTTTTAAATAAAACTCACTGTATATTACAAGTGTTGTTCATTCTTCTGCAATTTTACCAAGTCAGGAAATGAATGGATTTTCCCTTCAAGCCTGCACTAGCAGGTGTGGTGTTAGTTACCTGCAGTGGTTTCATGCGTGCTTGATTTATCTTGGCTTTTTAATCTTGAGCTTCCCATGCTTAGGAGAGCTCAGCCACGTCCCATCACTTTTAAATAGCAATTCAAGAGAGTAAACTCTGCCAGCTCTGATATGTGGCTTTATAAAGTGCTGGACAAACCTGCTAGTAAGGAAATGGATGTTGGCCAGAATATTTTCTGTATCATATTAAAATACTGCAGGGGTTAACATTTTCCATGGAATCCCAGATGGGTTTGGTCTCAAAAGGACTCATCCAGTTCCACCCCCTGTCATGGGCAGGGATACCTTCCACTAGACCAGGCTGTGCAGCCTTTGCCACTTCCAAATCACCTTCTGGGTTTCTTTGGTGGCTTTTTGTTTGGTTTTTTTCTGTGCTCAGGTGACAGAAGCCACTTTCCTTGTATCAGATCCCATCTGACATTGGACTTCTGAGCCCTTCTACAGGGTCTTGTGCAAAAGCAGACCTGGAGGGTGGGATCTTGCTTTGGAAGCAGCCAAGAGATTTTATTTCAGCTTCAGCATAAGATTTTATCTATTCCTGGAAAAATAATTGACACGAGCAGAACCGGATCAGAGTTGGAACATCAGTGGGACTCAGGAGAGTGTGCAGGAGGGAAACCAGGTGGTTTTGCATGCCCACCTCACCCCACAGTGCTGTGCTGTTTACTGGCAGCATGAGCTGCTCTTCCCGGCAGGAACATGGAGAGCAGGAGGGATCTATGTATTGATCCGTGCATCTGGCTGAACCTCCCCTCTCCTGCACTCCTGTGCTGATTCAGGTCTCAGACTGAGAGTGGAACTGCTCTGAGTCTCTCCCAGGTAGGGCTGCAGGGATGGCATTTCTGATACAGCAATGATCTCGTGTGCTAGAGGGTTTTTTTAAACCCACAGAAACATATCCTGGTAGTTTTCCTATTTTCTTACCAAGACCAAGGGAGATGTCCTAAATGCAAGAGTGTGCTCCAAACTCCAAACCCCAAATCCCACAGACAGGCTTTGTCCCTTGTCCCTCAGGTAGCATGCTAGAAAGGAGGGATGCTGAGCCCCATGGCTGAAAACCTGGGAAAAGAAGACTTTGTAGCATGAATTTGCTCCCAGAAGATCTGCCTGCCAGACCAGGCTGTGGCACAGGGATGTTGGCCCTTCTGGCCAGAGGGGAAGCCGGGTGGGACATGCTGAGCTCTGCAAGGAGCTGAGAGAGTTTCACTTCCCTACACGTTCATGACAGATTTACTCACTTCTCTGAAGCAGAATGGCAGCAGGGAGGGAGTTCGTGGGGCTGCAGATGGGAGCAGGGTTTTTTTTGTCACAATTTGCATTTCTGAATGATGTCACAGCAGTGACTTGTCCAAACCTTCTCCTTCTGGTGACTTACTGCCTCCAGCCCTGAGAGTTTAGGCTCAAAACCGACAGAGAGGAGGTTTGAATTTGATATCAGGAAGAAATTCTTCCCTCCTGGCACAGGTTGCCCAGAGAAGCTGTGGCTGCCCCATCCCTGGAAATGTTCCTTGCCAGGCTGGACAGGGCTTGGAGCAGCCTGGGATAGTGGAAGGTGTCCCTGGGTGGCAGGGGGTGGAACAAGATGGCCTTTAATATCCCTTCCCAAACCATTCCATGATTCTGTGATAAAAAACTTTGGTTAATGTGCTGGAGTAGATGGGTCACAGGGTTTTATTGCTTTCAATGGTTTATTTTGTTGTAAGTACAAAAAAGGATCACTTTATCCACACACTTGGCAATCCTACAGGAAAAGCTTGGGCAGCACCTTCAGGTCCAACTGCAATCAAAGTCCAAACTAGAAAAGGCAACCTGGTTGTGGGGTTTTCCAGTCCTTGAGGAGATATAGGAGGAAAATCATGGAATCACAGGGTGGTTTGGATTGGAAAGGACCTTAAAGCCCATCTTATTCCACCCCTGCCATGTACAGGGACACCTTCCACTGTCCCAGGCTGCTCCAAGCCCTGTCCAACCTGGCCTTGGACACTGCCAGGGATCCAGGGGCAGCCACAACCACTCTTGGCAAAAGATCAGAAGTCTTTTCTGACATTGAGCACTGGCTTCTCCTACAGATGCCATTGTCCAGAGCATCTGGACTGTCTCAGATCTTAAAGGAGTGGATATACTTGGCTTCCAGTTGCTCAGAAATACAAGGCTCTGCTGCTCCAGCCTCTGATACATCCTGCTGCATGCTGTGCTCTGCACACCGTGTGATCCAGGTGCTCTCCCGCTCTCCCAGGAGGAGGTTCACCTCAGCCTGCTGGTGGTGAACCCCAAGGAGCCCTCAAACCCTAGCCTGGGCATGGTGGCTGTGCAACGGCTGTGAGAGGTGCTGGAGCCCGGCTGCAGGGTGGGAACGGGGAAATGAGATCCCTTCTGCAGCTTTCCCTCTCCTGCCACTTCCTCCTCATTTCCAGGCTGATGGGGAAGAGCAGTGACCGCGGGTGGAGCTGTGTGGGCTGGACCTGCCTGCGGGAAGGAATCGGGTGGGGTCTGGAAAGGGGCTGTGGCCGAGCCACTGACAGCTCCCCTCTTCCCTTCCCACCCTGTGCTCTCAGGAACATGGGTTTGCTTCCCACTAGAACCTGTTCCTGCCTTTCTTCTGAGTCCCCAGAGGACATGGGCACCTTTTGGGGACTGAGGGGTCAGAGGTGGGATCCTCTATGAAGTTCTTGCTGTGGGGCTCCTGATTGGTGTTCAGGTCCTTGGTCAAGTGTCCACCAAGCCCCAAAACATCATTTTCCCAGTTGTTTGTGCAGCAGCTTACCTGGATCCCTGCAGGCTTGTTGCCTGTTGTCAGTCTGGGGGGTTATTGCCTCCTCCCTGCTCTCCCACAGCCCCAATTCCTCTGGTGTTGGCAGCCAGCACGATGCTCCAAGGGTGGGCGAGCAAGCCCAGGGCTCTCCTCAGAACAACCCAGAATTAATTCTGGCTTCAAAGAAGTCTTCTTTGAACCCTGCTTTCCATCAGAAAACCTGGCAAGAGCTCGGATATTCCTGACAGCTGGAAATATATAGAAGAAATTCTTCCCTGTGAGGGAGGTGAGGCCCTGGCACAGGGTGCCCAGAGAAGCTGTGGCTGCCCCTGGATCCCTGGCAGTGTCCAAGGCCAGGCTGGACAGGGCTTGGAGCAGCCTGCGATAGTGGAAGGTGTCCCTGCCATGGCAGGGGTGGAACAAGATGGGCTTTAATGTCCCTTCCAACCCAGGCCATCCTGTGATTCTGTGGAATGGGGGCGAAAGGCTTAGCTTGGCTGTGGCTAAATGTGTAATTGTGGAGAGGGAGGAGTCAGGAGTGTGGGCAGCTGCTGGAATGGGAGCAGGAGTGGGGTGGGGGAGTTTTCCCACAGGAGGGTGCTGGGGATCCAGGAGCTTCCAGACACACAAGTCACTGCAAAACCAGAGCCTGGAACTTTAGTGACTGATGAAGAGCTGGCAGGTGCCTTTCCTTGGACCCAGGGAAAGCAGCAGAGTGGTGGTTTGGCCACAGCTCGGGGGAAAAAGTGGTTTTGAGGATGATTATAAATCCTTGATTTTTGTCCCCTGGTTTCCCCCACAGGAACTGCCCTGAGAGGAGTTGTGCTTCCTGCAGAGCTCCAGTCCTGCTCAGTGCTGGGGCTCTGTGAGCAATGCTCCTGTGCAGCAATGCACCATCCTGGCATGGGACACATCCCTAGCCACCCCATGGCGTTAAACTGGATGGATTCCCGTTGGGAAATTCAGCCAGATGAAACTCCAGAACTCAAGTTTAACGTTCAGGCATTGAGCTGTCCATTTTAGCTCTTCCCTTTTGCCCGTGTAACAAATTCTGTTTTCTTTTTTGTGTTCACAGTTCCTCTTAAATTAGAGGCAACTACTGCTGCTGGCAGCTCCTGGCATACAGGAGACCTCGAGCTTCCCTTGTTTTATCCAGAGCAGGCGATTAAATTAAATAAATTAAATTAATGATGCTTTGCACCGTCATCCCTTGCAGAACCACGTGTTTAATTCTCTCCAGTTCTCCATCCCAGTGGGAGTCAAGGAAGCCCCTGGAGAAACAGTTATTTTTCACTTTTCCCCCACCCACCAGGTCCTGCTGCTGTGTGAACCATAAGTGACCTTTTCCTGGCGCTTCCACTCAGGAATAAATCACATTTCCTGCAGGAAAACACACATTCAGCCATGGGGTTGCTGTTTCCTGCTGCAGTTCCCCAAGGGTCCTGCGCCGGGCGCAGCATTCCAGGAGAAACCGGGAGCCTGCCCTCTTCTCACAGCTTTGCTCTGGGTTTGTACTTGACAATTTGAAGGTTGTTAAGGGAAAAAGATGGTTTGGAGGAAGAGGAGGTGGGAGGAGCGGAAGAAGCTCACTGCGTGTAAAACCATGTGGGGATTCCCAGTCCTCTCCTACAGCCGCAGGAATTGCAGCTGCACATTGGGACATGGCTCCAAGCAGCTGAGTCTCCTTCAGTTTAACCCACCTGGGCCATTGAGCTGGATTGGAGCCTCCTGGAGAGCTGATCAGAGGTGCAGCTCCTGGCAGATGTCCCTTTACTGTGCTGATGTTAAAAAATAAATTACCCCTCTCAAAGCACACACCCAGTCCTTACTGGGAGGGCAGGGTGGGGGTGTGAAGGAAGGAGGGAAGCAAGCAGCAGCTTCAGGATGTTCTCAGAACCACCCTACTGCAGGATGTGGGGAAAGAGTGAGCAGCAGTGCTGCTGCCGATGCCCCAGCACAGAGCTGTGGGGTCAACCCTGGAGTGGGGCTGCTTTCCAGGGACAGCAGGGTGGGGGAAACCTGGCTGGGCCATGCGGGGGCTCTCCCAGCCCATGGTGCTGCTGGGGAGGGGGGCTAAGCTGGCTTGGCTTTGGGGATGGACTGGGAGCAAAGCAGGCAATGAAGCAGGCTGTTTTCTCTCCCAGTTCCTGCTGGGCTGCAGGAGGAAGCTGGTTTGACCATCAGGGCATCACCTTGATGGTGGCACTACAAGAAGGAATCTCATCAGAAGCTCTCCCAGGAGCCTCCAGATGCAGTGAGTGCAGTGTGGTCACAGCTGAGGATGCTCAAGTTTTACAGCTCTGCCAGGTCCCATGTCTCCAGGGGCCAGGTGAGGGGTTTGGGATGAGGGGTTTGTGGTCATCAGCTGATCTCAGCCCTTCGTGTCCCCTTGAGCAATGCCATGGGAATTTTGCCCTGCTGTGAGCTTCTGCCACTCCTGTTCACTTCTCTCTTCTCCTTCTTGATTTTTATACGTCAAACTTCCTTGAAAATGGAGGAAATGAAACCACAAGACTTTTTTGTGAGTAACATGGGAGAGGTGGGCGTCCTCCCACAGAAGAAATGAAATTTATGGGGAAGGCAAGAAAATTATCTGCCTGGTAATTAATGCTGGTTTCTGGAGTTTGGGGGCCACACGGCCTGGCAGGGTGGGGGGACCCCGGCATTTCCCCACCCCACAGGATGGATGGCACGGTTGGGGGACACGACTGGGGGCAGAACCATCCCCAGAAACCCAAGCAGGGGTTCTGCTGCCGGAGTTGCGCAGAGCAGTCACCATGCAAGGCTCGTCCCCAGGAGCTGTGTGACCCCAGTGGGGCTGGTTCCCCCTGCGCCCCTCGCTGCCCACCCAGAGCCCGTGGTTCCTCCTTGCCGTGTGCGAGGGCATGACCCGGGCTGGGAGTGCTGAGCTCAGGGAGCTCAGTGAGCGAGAGCTGGGCCGCGCTCGCTGCCTCCATGTGACTGCAGTTTCCGTTGGCTCCTTCCGCAAAGCCTATCTTGGTGCTCCGGGGAGCGCAGGGCGGGTGGGACACCGACCCGCGGGTGGCACAAGGACCCGCAGGGTCACCCCTGGCCCTGGCCCCGGGAGCCCCCCAGGGCTGCGGGATGGACTGTGCCAAAGCCCACCCGCCATCCCACACGGTGAGTAGCTGCTCCCCGATACCTGTGCCGGCGGAAAACCCTGGGGGGTTTTGGGGAGCCCCTGGGCCAGTCTGAGGATCTGTGGTGGCCACGTGTCACTGATGGCCACACTCAGAGCGCTGTGGCTGTGTGGGCCCGTGCTGGGGCTGCTGTGAAGCATGGGGAGCAGCCCGGGAGCTCCCAGAGCTCTTGGATGTGGGCTCTGGTGTAGGGCTGCGGGCAGGGGTTTCCTGCCAGGGCTGCTGCCTGCTCTCCTGGCTGGGCAGGTGCTGTCCCAGCAGCTCCAGGGAGCACTGGGAGGATGGAGGCACTTCTGGTGTTGGAAGAAGCCAAGAGAGGCTGAGCTGGGTGAAGGAAAATGTGAGTTCCTACAGAGGGGTTCAGGAGCCAGAGGCAAACCCAGGGTTTTTCGGGTGCAGCAAGGACACAGCAGGGTCTCTCTCCTGCCACTGTGCCCGGGTATGAGGTGCTGCTGGAGACCAAGGACTTGAGAGGGCAAAAGTGCTGTGTGTCAGCTGCGGTCTGGGTAAGGGGGGCTTCCTCTCCATCCACCCCCAGAGTAATAAAGGCACCAGCTCAGTACTTTGGCTGTCCCAAGGAAAGAGACAGCCCAGGACATGCCCTGCTCCCTCTGTCCTGCCAGGCTCTGGCTACCTGGGCTGCTCAAAATAACCCTGTTTCTCCTTCACACAGTGGCAGCTGTGAAAGTGCTGCATGCCAAACACTCGCTGAGCCCTTGCTGCTCATTTGCCTGAGTTTCAGCTTTTCCCCAGATGCAAATGCCGTCATCTCCGGTCCCACCAGGTGGGTAACAGGACATCTCCTGCAGGAGAGCCTCAGCTTCCCTGGGAGGGCCCCCAGCAGGGATGGGCACTGGGGGCACTTGGTGCGGGCAGGGTGAGGTGGTGCCCCCGGGGGAGTGTTTGGTGCTGAGAGGGGGGACGTGAGCCCTGCTGGGGTGGCACCCTGCTTGAGGGATGCAGCTCAATGGCCTTCACGAGCAGCTGTGCAGCACTGACAGTGCCTTCAGCACGTGTGCTGCTCTGGGTGGGACTGAGCTGCCACCCCTGTCCCTGCTCTGCCCCTCCCGGCTCAGACCAGGGGAGCCCCACAGGGGTTTCTGCTGGGGTGGGTGGGCTTAGTCCCAAGGCCCTTTGCCCCTTCTCCATGGACAGCTTGTGGTGGCCCAGGTTGCCTGGGCCTTTTGGGGGGAAGAGTTTGCAGCTTCTGACCTCTGTCTCCCTCTCCACAGGAGTGCCACCACTGAGATGGAGGCCCCGCTCCCTGGTCTCTCTCTGCTTCTGCTCCTCCTGGCAGTGGGATGGGGAAGCGGGGTGGATGCAGCCTGGGCAGCATCTCCTGGGGGCTGTGAGCTCGTAAGTTCTCTGCTGTGAACCCTCACCCCTCTGAGTGCTTGCTCCTGTCTGGCAAAGCCCAGGCAACTCAGCATCTCCACACCTTCTCCATCCCAACGGCTGGCTTGGAGTGGACTGGTGTGCTGAGGCTATAACCAAAGAGCCACCTCCTCCACCCTCACTCTGCTCCCCAGACTTCTCCCTCTTCATCTCCTGCCCCTCAGAGTGGTGTTACATATCCTCTTCCTTCAGGTCCAGAGCATCATGGACTGCACTGGGAGATGGCTGAGCTCTGTCCCAGGAAACCTTCGAGGGGATACCGAGGAGCTGTTGCTTGATGACAACACTATCCGCGTCCTGGGCAACGCCTCTCTGCTCCTGTACCCCCAGCTCTGGCGTCTCAGCTTGACCAAGAACCGGCTGGAGCTCATTGAGCCCCGTGCCTTCCTCAGCAGCCAAGGCCTGCAGGTGCTCTCCTTGACAGACAACCTGCTCTTCACCAACTACTCGCTGACAGCAGCTGCTCTTTCTGCTCTGCCAGCCTTGAGGACACTGGATCTGGCTGGAAATCAGCTCACCGAGGACATGGTGTCGGTTTTGGTCTCAAACCTCTCTACCTTGGAGTCCCTGTCTGTGGCCAGGAACGTCATCATGAGGTTGGACTCATATGTCTTCACAAACCTGACAAAGCTGCTGGAGCTGAACCTGGAAAAGAACTACATCTTTGAGATTGACAAAGCTTTTGAAGGGCTGCAGAGGCTGCAGAGGCTCAACATAGCTTACAACTACCTCCCGTGTCTGGTGGGATTCGACCTGACCCAGCTCAGGGTGCTCAATGCCAGCAATAACAACATTGAATGGTTTCTGACCCCGGAAAGTGATGATCTTTTTGAGCTGGAGGTGCTGGACCTGTCCCACAACCGCCTCCTGTTCTTCCCTGTGCTGCCCCAGCAGAGCAAGCTGCACTCCTTGCTGCTGCAGGACAACAGGATGAGCTTCTACCAGCGCCTCCCCAACGGCACCTCCCTGGCCAACGTCACCGTGCAGTTCCTGATCATCAATGGCAACTCCACCAACATCACGACGGTCAGGCTCTGGGATGAGCTCTGCTACAGCAACCTTTCCTCCCTGCGCCTCCTGGACTTGAGCCAGAACCAGGTCTGGGGCCTGCCGGACGATTTCTTGGCCCAGATGCCCTCCCTGACACAGCTGAAGCTCAACCAGAACTGCCTGGAAGCATTTCACCTGCCAGAGGAGGACCCCTTGGCCATGCTGACAGAGCTGGACCTCAGCCAGAACAAGCTGGTGGAGCTGGGGCTGAAGGTAGGCGTTGGGGACATCCTGTCCAGCCTGCAGCTCTTCAACCTCAGCACCAACAGGCTGCGGGCACTTCCTCCCGGGATTTTCACCCGCACCAGGAACATCACTACCGTGGACCTCAGCCGCAACCGGCTCGACCTCTGTCCCCAGGCAGGTGAGGCTGAGAGCGTCCCCTGTGTGGACATCAGGGGTGTGGAGACCTTGACCCATCTGTCCTTGGCCGGCTGTGGTCTGCGGGGGCTGGGCGGCCGTCCCTTCCAGGGGACATCGCTGACGCACCTGGACCTCTCCGACAACCGCCAGGCGCTGTCCGGGGACCCGGGGTGGCTGCAGGACCTTTTCCTGACACTGCAGGTGCTGTCTCTGAGGAACACCAGCCTCTCCTCTACCGCCGTGGATTTCTCTGCCCTGAACAGCCTCGTGCGCTTGGACCTTTCAGGGAATTCCTTGGTTGCAGTCCCCACCTCGCTGGGTGCCCTGAGGCTGCGGACACTGGACCTGCGGGACAACTGCCTCCCGGCGCTGCCAGATGTGGCACAGCTGCCGCTGGGGAGGAGCCTGCGGGAGCTCTACCTCAGCCGAAACCCCTACAACTGCTGCACGCTGGGCTGGTGGGACGCCCTGCAGCAGTCCGAGGGGCTGCACATCCCCGACAGGCGGGAGGTGACCTGCAGCCACGGCTCCCAAAAGCTGAGCCCCGGCGCGCTGCCCCAGCCCGTCCTGCAGAGCTGCCGCTGGCAGACGGCTGACCTGGCGCTGCTCTACCTGGTGCTGGCTCTGCCCACCTGCCTGACGCTCCTGGTGGCCTTCGTGGTGGTCTTCCTCATGCTCAAGGAGAAGCTGCTGAAAATGGTGAAAACCCGGTGTGGGGTGTCTGGCCCTTACTGATGGCTGAGGAGGAGGAAAGGCTCGGGAATGGTCAATATGAGCGGGTGGTCAGGGTTACAGGTGATAACCCCCCCGAGATGGTCCAGATGGAAACATGATGGATGCAGGGTGGGAGGTGTTGGGAGAGCTGCCATTCCTGCCCTGATGGTACCCAAAGGCTGTGGGGCTGTGTCTGATGATGGAGCACTGGGAATCCTCAAGGAACATGTCTTCAGCAGAAGCCCTGAGCTGGTGTTGGTGAGAGCTGAACGGACACAGCATCAAACAACCTCTTGGCTGAAAGGACAGGTTGTCCAGAGAATCTGTGGATGCCCCATCCCTGGAAGTGTTCCAGGCCAGGTTGGATGGGATATGAAGCAATCTGGCCTAGAGGAAAATGTCCCTGCCCATGACAGGGGTTGTAACCAGATGGGTTTTTAAGGTCCTTTCCAACCCAGAACATTCTGGGATTCTGTGACTTTCCTCCAGTGCTGTTCTTCCTCCCCTTCAGGCAGTTCCCTTTATTTATTCCCACCTATATCCAACTCAAAATGTCCTGCATATCTGCCACCAGCTTCCACAGAGTGCCCCAGGCTGGAGCAAACATCACCTGGGCGCTGTGGAGAAGGGTCTCTGTAGCCACAGCTTTCCACACTGCTCTTCCCAGCACTGCCAAACCCGCAGGCAGCCCTCGGTGAGCACTGTGTGTGTGCTGATAAGATAGGCATTGTCAGCAGGGCTGAAAAACACATTTTGGGGTGTTTTTTCTTCACTAGGTCACGGTCTGGGTTAGAAGAGTCCACTAAAAACAGCCCAAGTTGCAACTGTGAAATATTGATTGAAAAGCAGGAGAGTAAATTATATCCCTTGAATTGAAAAGCAGGAGAGTAAATTATATCCCTTGGTGATATTTTATCACGGATTTATTTTTCTCCAGTGACTGCTGGATTAAACATACAAAGGAAGCAAGAGAAATCCTTCCTCCTTGTTGTGCAAGCCCCAGTCCAGCAGTGCTGGGGGTTTCCTCCACCCAGCTCTGCTCACAGCACACTCCAGCTCTCCCGGAGCACCAGACTCTACCTGGGGAAGTGCTGCTCTGTTCCTCGGGGGTCACTGAGAGGGAAAAGGAGAAGTGATGGTGGTTTGTGCTAACTCAGAAGCCCTGCTGAGAACTGGAGTGGCTTTATTCCTGTGGCACTATCAGGATTTTTCCAGTGAAATATATTTAATGGGGGTGGAGCGCAGGGAAGTGCGCAGCAATGTAGGAGTGGCAATGCCAGGGGCTTGTCCTTGCCTGGCCATGGGTGGGCTCAGCTGGTGATGTGGGGTGTGCTGGGCCTAAAAACCAGTGGAGCTGTCCTGGGAGGTGATGGAGGGAGATGCCCAAGGCTGGCATGGGGCCAGGAGGATGCTGGGGATGGTGCAGGCAGGGGGAGCCAAGGCTGGCGGCATGGCAAACCTCCCAGGCACAGGTGAGGGATGGGGATTGGGGTCACAGGGGAGCTTTGTGTGGCTGGTGGCTGTGCAAGGCTGGAAAATGGTGTGGGTCAGACCCTGCTAGACCAGCGGGCAGCTGCACTGGGGCCGAGTGCAGTAAAGGCTCTGGAAACCCAGCTGTCTGATCTGGCTCAGAAATGAACACTTTCAGCCCCAGTTTTAGACTGAAATGGGCAAACCCAAACCAGGCCCCAACTGGGGAATCCCTCAGCCTCTTTCAGCCCTTCTTTTGCCCGTAAGCTGCACCCTGGGGGAGCAGTGACCTATAAATACATCTCTGCACTGTCCCCTGGGTGCGTTCTGGCATCTCCCCGTTGGCAGGGTGAGCAGTGTTCCTGGGAGCTCCTCTCTCCCTGGTGCTGGGAATGGGCTCGGAGCAGGGATGTGTGTCCTCTTCACTGCCAAGGGCAATGCTGCTGCTCCATCCGGTGAGGGGTCTGAGGTGCAGCCATGGGAGAACATATAGGGAGGAACCCGGGCACCTGGCACTGCCCAGGGCATGGGTGGTGTTCTCAATTGTATGGAGCTGATGGGGACACTCAACGTTCCCTCAGCACTGTGCCTGGAAATCTGAGGCTCACCTTGTGCTGTGATGTGAACGAGATGTCAGGGCAACAAGAGGAGATTCCACTTTCAGATTGGTGGATGTCCTTACAAAGTTGCTCTCACCATCTTTGGGAGGCCATGGTGATCAGGGAAGGTCCTTGGTGAGTGGAGAACCCAAGGTCCCATCCAGCTTCAGTAACAGCCAAAAGGACATCACAGGGAGCACCAGGTCCAGGAATGTTCATGTTGGGAACCATGTTCCCAACATTCTTCATGTCAGGAAAACCATGGAAATAATGCTCTTTCTGTGGAGCACATCTCTAGCAAAAGAGGGTGACTGCAAGACGTCAGCATGGACTGCTGAGGGTAAGTCACACCTGCCCAAGCTGCTTTCCTCTCAGGATGAAACAGATGGATCTGTAGGCAAGGGGAGAGTAGAGGACTCCATCTGCCTTGGCAAGGCTTTGGACACCATGTCCCACAGTGTTCTCCATCCAGATGTGGATGGGTGGGCAGCCAGGCAGGTGAGGATCAGTGGGAATGAAGAGCAGAGGGCTGTGGTCAGTAGGATGTGCTCTACCAGGAGGCTGCTGAGGGGACTGTTTTGGGATCTGTCCCATTTCTTGTCTTTATGCATGATCTAAAGGTGCCTGTGAAGAGCCTTCCTGTCAAGTTCACAGAGGATCCCAAACTGGGAAGACCAGTAGGGCTCCATGCTGAAGGACTGGGGTGGGCTGGAGGAATGGGCCAGTAGGAACCCCATGATCCAGGCACTCGTTTGGCCTCAGGTGGCCCTCACTGGCCAGGAGCCCATGCCTGGAGCTGGGCACAGGCCACGTCCTCTGAGCCCAGCCAGGAGGAAGCTGGGGGCAGCTGGGAGTAGAGGGGAGGTCCCCAGGGGTGGAACCCTCCCTCCTAAGTGGGAGATCTTACTGTGCTGTTATGTTGCAATAGTTGAAGCAAGGCCTGTGCCAGACCCCTGCATGCCCTTTCTGGTCCTGGGAGAGCTGAGCCAGCCTTTAAATTTTCTTAATTATGGCAAGTGAGGCATCAGCTTCCATTTGTCTCCTAGCTGAAGACCCCCTTGGCCAAGATGAGCTCCCTTGTCCTCTCTAGTGATGGAAAAGCACTGTGGTTTAACTGACACTCGTTGCATGTTCTTCACAGCAGTGAAAATTTTGGGGTGCATGAAGAGAGCCCCTCCAGCCACTCCTCTTAGTTATCTGAGGCAGCAGTTTGCTGAGGCCCCTCAGTTTGGGATGAAGACCCATCCCACCCACAGCCCTCACAGCTGCCTGGGTTCAGAAAGCCAAAACCCAGGAAGCCTTTGGAGTTGCAAAATTTCCCAAAGAATCCTAATCTTAGTCCTCCAGTTCTTACATGAGATAAGTTCTTACATGAGTGATCTTGTACAGATCAGCCAAGGCAGACAGCTGGATTAAAACCTTCAGTGGGATGAGTAAAGGTTTTGCTTTACTCTAGAACCACCCCCAGCCTTTGACCTTCTGCCACTCTGTTCTTTTCGGATACTTTAACCACATTTTCCCAGAACTGAGCACTTTTGAGGAAGCATAATTCAGCAGTGTAAGGAACCAACCATCCCACTGCAGCAATTTGAAATCATAGTGTTTTCAAAAGTACTTACAAGACTAATTCATTTTCAAGATATTCCTTTTCTTAAATGTGAGGATTTATTTTTCTGTAAGCTAAAGCTGGAGATTTAAGCATCGCTAGGGAAATGTGAGAGTAATATCCTCAATGCAGAGTTGATTTATCCAGAATGGCTGATACATATTTAACTTCCCAGCAGGCAATAATAATCACCCTGTTTGTACAGTTCAGCTTTAACAGTGTCTTCAGGACATGAAAATTTAATGCTTCATTTTCAGCCAAAGCTGACTGAAATGTAAAAAAATTGAAGGATTAAATAATTTAAAATTCTTTTATGTAGGAAAAGACTAAAACCACCCAACAATTTCAGCTGCCCAGTTTCCATTTAATCAAGTCTGGCTTCTTAAACAAAGCTCACTTAAGCCTGGGATTGCTGTGTCCCTCAAGTTCTCCTAAGCCAATGTGCATCAGTTCCATGGGGCAGAACGTGCGTAATGACATCGTCCTCTCTGCTGGGATGCTGAGATTTGTTTCTGAACTGTCCATCAGGACATCCTTGTCTGGAATCAGATTTCTCCATCCGACTCCAAGTCCCAGCCGCAGGACTCCAGCTGCTCATCCTGTGGGAAGTCCACCTCAATGTTGTAAACGAAATCAGGGTCATCCTTCTTCTTCCTGTTCTTTTCGAAGAGCTCATCCATGATGCTCTTCCTTTTGGCTAGTTCCTTGTCATCCAGTTTGTTCAGATCCTCCTCTGGGTCAATGGTCTCTTCCCGCCGAAACTTTTCCAAGCTCTCAGCCAGGCTGTGACCTTCCAAATGACCTCTCAGCAAGCTGTAGAGCTTCTGGAGCTGACGCAGTGAGACCCCTTCCAGGTAGGCCTTGTGCCGAGGGTTGTTCTTCAGCTGCTCGGCAGCCCTGCTGCAGTCTGGGGAGAGCCAACACGAGCACCTGTGGCTGCAACAAACCTCTTCCCACAGACAGATCTTCTCCCAAACCCTCCCAAGGGGTCTCTCCAAACCCTCCAGGGTCAGAGAGATGCTCAGGTTGAGATGCAGCCTTGGGCTCCTTGGGGAGACAACACTACCCCAAAGCAGCCCTCCCTGCACACTGCTAGGAGGATACCCAATGGTTACTACTCTGTTATCAGTGAGCTCCTCTCCATGTGTCTGGAGGGGACCAGACAGGAATGAATGCACCTCACCTGAGAACTTGGAGAAATTCCTGACGGGCATGATGCGCTGGCGAGTCTTATCCTGGCTGTCATCTCTGTAGATGAGGATGATGGACGGGGGCTGGAAGCAGATCCCACACTTCTGAGCACTGAAAGTCATGGTGGCACTGGCTGTGGTGTCATCAGTGCCCTTAGCAACGACAACACTCCCTGGAAAATGGGGAAATAGGAAACCAAGTGTCTGAGTCTCTCAGTGCTGGTCTTCTTGTCAGGAGTAAGGTTCAGCAAAATCACAGAATTTAAGCTCCCAGCATGGGCCTTAAACACGGGGAAATGAATTATGAAATTAAATTAAAGAAGACTTAAAAATCCGAATCTGCTGCAGATCCTGTTTCCCAGCTCAGTGGAGAGCACTGAGTGCACGTGTTACTTTTATTTTTGTTTCAATTATGTGAAAATATGTCAAACATGAAAGTTATCTCCAACTGCCCTACAGATTGCAGTTACACAAAATAAAACATTTTACCCCCCAAAAAATCAATGTATTTCTCCAAATCAAGAAAAGTCACATTAATGTTCAAAAGCTACTTTGAGGCAAAATTGGACACTCTTCTTCCTTTGTAAAAAAATCACACAGGAAAGAGTTCAGACTTGCAGTAATGTCCTTAATAGTGAAAATTTCCAAGGTGAGGTTGGACAGGGTTCGGAGCAATTTGGTGTAGTGGAAGGTGTCCCTGCCATGGCAGGGAGTGGAACTGGATAAGCCTTAAGGTGCCTCCGACCCAAACCATTCAGGGATTCTACAAAAATGAGAAATACAAACGTGAGCAGCTCTTTGGATCTGCGGTAAAGAGGATCTGCAGGTAACCCGCGCTGAGCCCTTCGCTGCCGGCGTGACGGGCAGGGCACAGCCGGGGGTGTTTTATGGCCGTGCCAGCGCCCGGTGCCGTTCAGAGCCGCTTTCCCGCGGCCCGGGAGGGGCGGAGGCCCGAGCTCTGAACACGAACGGCACTGGGCAGGAGCGGGTCGGTCCCTCCTGCCTCTCCCATAACCCCAGAATGGGTCAGCCTGGAAGGACCACAGTGGTCACCTGGTGCCACCTCCCTGCTCCAGCAGGACCATCCCAGAACACATGGCACAGGAGTGTGTCCGGACAGCTCTGGAGTATCTCCAGTGAGGGAGACTGCACAGCCTCTGGTCTCTGTTCAGGGCTCAGTCAGTGCCAGGAAAGTTCTGCCTCTGTCCAGGGGGAACTTCCTGGGCATCAGTTCTGCTGTTCCTCGGGTGCCATGGCCAGCTCCCTGGAGCAGAGCGTGCTCCCTGCTCTGACCCTCCCTGCACACAGGGACACCCAGGGCTGAGGGCCTCTGTCAGCTGGGGCTGCTCTGGAGGCTGAACAGCCCCAGCTCCCTCAGCCCGTCCTGGGCACGGAGATGCTCCAGGCCCTTCAGCACCCCCGGAGCCTCCCCTGAACCCGCTCTATGAGCTCCCCGCCTCCCTTTCACTCTCGGCCCGGCCCCTCACCTCGGGCGGCACGGAAAGCCGCTTCTTCCTCTTTTTTCTGCTCCTCCCTCGGGT